>RPFO01000992.1:0-63580 GCA_009746045.1 Mesostigma viride | reverse complement strand
CGCGGACGACGTAAAAGCACTAGCTGAGAACTTAAAATCCTTATTAGATTCTGATGAAAAGTTCCAATTCGACGTTAGAAAGGGGGGCCTGGAAACATTGGTTGATAAAATTATAACGACCCGTTCGAACATGAGAAGAACGTGATCAGGATGAATTTGGTGCTTAAGGGTATAAATACGATCAGAAGGGAGGCGGAAGGCGTCGCGCGTCAGGATAGGATCGAGCGTGAAAAGAGTGCAGCCGACGCCCCGTCATTGGCGAAAGTCACATTATCGTTTTTGAGCAAATTTCCATCGCCGAGGGATGCGAAGACGATGTCGGTAAAGAAATTCGTAACAGATGCGCGGGCGGCATTGCACGGAGTGCCGGGGTTCAGCGATGATGTCAAATCGAAATTAGAAGCAGTCCACAAACTTCTGAACGAGATGGACAATGCCAAATACGACCCTTCGCGAGATCCAACAGCGCACAATAATAAACTTAATCAGATCAAAAAAGATCAAGCGATCCGAAACGAGTCGCCAGAGTGACAAGACCGGACTCATTCCGCGATGAAAAAATATCTGACTTGATCGTATACAACATTGATGTCATGACAACCCCGGGCAACGTGTTACTTTCGCTGTACGAGGGCGGCAAGGCCGTCCCGGCCAAGGTGGCGAGCTGGGTGCGGGAGAGCGTCGGGTCCTGCGCGAGCGGCGTCGGAAAGACGCTCAAGAGGGACGAGATGGCGCGCGTCGTCGCGGCCATGTACCCCGACCTGCCCGCCGAATTCCTGCAAAAAGCGGCCAAACCGTCCCTCTGTCTCCTGCTGGGCGACGAGATCGTCGGCCGCACGATCTCGGGCTTGTGTCGCCAGGGCCTGGCGGGCGGCCCCGACACGCAACGGCGATTGATCGAGATCGTCTCCACGCTCACCCAACAGCCCGCCGCGAGTTTGGTAGCGCTCTCGCGCGAGGCGCTGTGTTCGCTGGCGGCGAACGCGTCCTCGACGAAGCAGAGAGCGGGCGCGATGCACGCCGCCAAACTGCTCGACCCGCTCGCGGGCGTCGACTGGTCCAAGGTGGGCGCGCAGGCGTCGTCGGCTCTGTCCGCGGCGGCGCGCGGCGGGCGCGCGGCGTTCGACGCGTCCAAGGTGATCGGAGAGCAACTCTACGACGGGACGAACGCGGTGTTGCAGTCGCCGGTCACGCGCGCGGCGGCGAGGATGGCGGGACAGGCGGCGATGGCGGGCGGACGGATGGCAGGACAGGCGGCGATGGCGGGCGGACGGATGGCGGGGAGGGCGGCGATGGACATGGTGGCGCCTCCGCCGTTCGAGATCCACGGGGTGACGCAGCACAGGGCGTACCAGGTGGCGCTGGATTCGGCGCACCGGATGCGATCCGATCGGATCGCGTCGGCGATGAACCCGTACACGGGCGTGGAGAAGGGCAAGGCGCCCAAGGTGTCCCGCGCGATGCGGAGGGACGGGAACCCGTACGTCGGCTACGGGAACGCCGGGTATCTGGGCTCCAAGAGGACATCGACCGCCGCCGCAGCGGCCGCCAGGGGAGGGAGCGGGTCGTTGCGCGGGTTGGTACGGGGGCTCGGAATAGGGCTGGGCCGCGGTAGACGAATTGGTAGCGGTAGCGGTGCAAGTGGAAGTGGTGGGGGCGGGGGCGGAAGTGGTCCCGGACCCAGCGCGGTCACGCGCGCATCCGTGACGAATGTGTTTAATGCCGCCATGCACGCGTGGCAGAGGACCCGAAACGCATTCGCCGCCGGACTTGCAGCCCGCGAGGCTGCAGAGGACGGGGGGCGGAGGAAGACGAAGCACGACGCGCGGAGAAATTTGTCATTGGCGCCATGTCGGGTCCATCTGTCCGTGCCTCCGCCGGTAACGCGAGTGGGTCAACGAAGAAGGCGGTGGCAACCATGTGGGGCGCGGTTGGTTCCAGCCGCAAGATGGCATCAACTGCGTTCGCGAAAGGGAAAGCTACGTTGGGGCCTCATGCCAACACATTCGCGGAATCGGTGAAGAGAGCCGTTAAGGAGGCCTTGGATACACCAGCTCCGGTTCCTCGTGGTCTTCCTGGGGGGGGTCACATCCGGATCGAGATGCGAAGATGAATAAGCTCGTATCACAAAAAATTGCATTGGGCGTAATTAAAGATACGACTCCTAACTACAATTTATTGTATAATATCGCCCTTGACTATCATAGGAGAGGGGGGACAGCGATCGCTTTCGAGCTGACCAGGACAGACTACTAACAATGGCACGCAAAGCGACAACGCCTCTTCTACAGTCTATTAGCAAAGAAGACGTATCAGTGATCCAAACCATTTTGTCCAACATGGAACTTGAAAAGGAGCTAGGTGTGTCTCCGACGCCCATTGCGGTATTGGACACAAAGGATGCAGGTAAAAAGGGGGGGTCGACGAACGATGACAAGAAGGCCATAACAGTCCGCTCAGAGGCGGGTAGCACCTCTAGCTCCGGCGCGGGAAAGAGGCCGTTTTATGCGATGGCAAATGGTCAAATTTTAGATGCCATTCAGGCTGCAGGTTTGATTTCAGAACGTGCGTTATCTAGAGCCATGAAGACCGCTTTGGGCCAAATCCGTGCCAGGGGCGGTCCTTCTTCTATTACAGCCGCGGAGTTAACATCCGCGTTACGACAAGCGACGCGTGCGATCGGTAAGCAGAAGATCCAAGATCTGCGAGCTTTTAATGATGAGGACCTAATCAAACACACCAATAAAATGAGAAAGGCTTCTAGAAGCGAGAGACAAATACAAGTTGGACAATGGCATGGATTGGTCGATTGAAATGAACACGAAGGTTGCGAAGGACTTACTATCTAAGTCGCTGATCGAGGAGGGTATAGATCCTAACGGGGCATTGGATCGATGGTTGGTAGTGAAGCAAGACATCGATCGAAAGGAAAATGGCAATCATGGAGGAGGAGGGGTGTCAGAACCCGGGAATGCCATGAAAATTAATCTAAACATGGGGGGCGCGTCTGGTTCCGGCGCGGGAAATGGGTTGGATACGGCCAAAGAAGATCCGATCGAATCCGATTCGGAGGAACACTCGTCAAAAACAGAAACGATACGCTCGTTCTGGCCATACCAAGAAGCACCGTCCGGCCTCCTCGACCGTCAAGCGCAAGCACCGCGCCAAGTCCGCCCCGTCATCCGGCTCCTCCTCGCGGCAGCGGTGTTCCCACTCCCTCGGCGCCAACGCCGTCCTATGCGCCTAACCGGCCCGCGAAATTCTGTCCACTCCCGTTGTGAGTGTCCCTGCGAACGATGGAGCCCGCCGGACGTCGCCCCCGAACTCGTCTGCCGTCTCTGCGGCGACTCCTCGGCCGCCAAGCCCCTCGACTGGAAGTCCCTCTGCAAGGCCTGTCGCAAGGCCGAGGGGAAGAAGTTCAAGGCGTCCAAGGAGGGCTACTTCCGCAACCAGGTCCACTCCCTGCACAAGACCAACCGCCGTTCCGGTCGTCGCCAGGTGTCCCTCACCGCGCGGGACCTGGCCGAGATATGGGACCAGCAGGGCGGTCTGTGCGCCATCACCGCGTTAGAGATGACGCACGCGCCCGACTCCGGTCCCGGCCCGCGGGCGATCCGCGACCGTCGATCTCATCGACCCGAAGGCCGGCGTCGTCAAGGGGAACGTCCGTCTCGTCTGTCGCCGCGTCAAGCGCATGAAGGGCAACGATGACGTCGATTCGTTCCTCGACTTCTGCGCCCTGATTGGCGACCGATCCGCGGCACCGTCCACTAGTGCCGTCAAAGCCGACACGGCCGACGAAAACGACACGAACATGTCGGTCGATCGTGTCGGTTCGGCCGCCCACACGTCCTGGGCCGACATCCAGGACGACATCGAGGAAGTATAAAGGTCGCCCCGTGCGTTGTCCGAGCTCGTTCCTTTCTCTCCACCTACCTCCACACTCCTCAAGAATGGCCTCCACCATCGTCCTTTTCGACGACTTCGATGCGGACAAGGTCTTGTACAAGGACCCCAAGCGGTCCGGGCGGGGTCCGTCGGGCCCAGGCGCCCTCTCCGTGTACATGTCCTACGGCGTCGACGGCACGCCCATCCGCATCCAGACCCCGCGCATGCGCGCGCCGTTCGGCATCAGCTCCTTCGATCCCAAGCCCGGGACCAACGACATCCGCAAGTACACTCTGGACCTCTCGTTCGACCGCCACACCACCGAGGGGTCGGACAACGCGCTCTTTTACGAGATGTGGACGGGGCTCGACGACCGCAACAAGAAGCAGTCGCATTCCAAGTGCGTGGAATGGTTCGGCAAGAAGATGAGCGACGAACTCATCGGGGAGCTGTACACGTCGGCCATCAAGCCCTCGAAGAAGGAGGAGTACCCCCCACGCTCAAGTGCAACGTCCTTTCCGCGACGGCCAATTCCAGTGCCGCTTCTTTGACGAGAACCGCCAGCCCGCCACCTTCGCGGACGTGCAGAAGGGCTGTGACGTGCAAGTCATCCTGGAGGTGTCGCGCATGTGGTTCATGGACAAGCAGTTTGGGTGCACGCCCGTGGTGCAGTCGCTGCAGTTCTTCCCGTCGAACCGCATGCCCGACGAGTACTGCTTCGTGGACCGCGGGGTCGCGAACCGCTCGCCGTCCGAGGGTGCGGAGGCCGAGGGGTCGGACGACGAGACGGTCCGCGAGAACAAGCGGTTGAGAGCGTCCTCGGACTCGGACTGAGCGGAAAATATATGTCCGTATGTAGTATTATCGAACCGATGTTATCCGATTCCCTAATAAAATCCTTTTTGGTGGGTTCCTCTGCCCCCATGGGCGCGTTGTTGCCATTGTACTTGTCCGCCGTCCGTTCCGTGGGCGTCCCGGCCCAGCCGGCGCACACGGAATGGGTCATATTCCTAGTCATGATCGTGTTAGGCGTAGGAAACCTCGCGGCCGTGCGTTGGACTCGCGAGTACAACAAGCACATTAGCAGCGACAGGAAGTTCGTGTACGCGGGCGCGATCGCCGGTTGACGATAGGTCTGCTCGTGGCCGCGTCCGGTTTCCACCTGTCGTACTTCCCGGGATGGTCGATCGCCGGCCACGCGATCCCGATCGTCGCATCGACCGCGGCGTACTCGGCCTTGTTCCTGTACGTCCTCAAACCGCTCGACGCGCTCATGAACCAGGTGTGCGCTTCGTGAGGGGTCGACAATCGCGCGGGATACGGTGCAATGTCATGAAACGCAAGTGGAAGCAACTCGAGGCGGCGTTAGATGCGATCTACCGCCCCGGTTGAAAAGGGCGCCCAACATCGACGGGATCTTGGCGCGCGACCCGGGGTTGGCGGCGATGACGAAAGAAATCAGCCGCACGTTCTTCCGATCGGGGTATCCGTTGACACCTCGCGTCCTCTTGTTGGACGAACTGTTCCAAGAAGAGCCCGGACTTAGTCCGCGGACGCGCGACCGACTGAAAGAGACGTTCGCGTTCAGCGTGGACGAGGACGAGCCGCGCATCGTCCAACCCCGACTATTGGGCTTCGAGTCTTCCGGAAATGTTGAGAAGCGGATGCAAGTATACCCAGGACGGCGTGGACATGCCGAAACACGTCCCTCTGATCCTCGCGGGGGCGGTCGCGCACGAGATGCTGCACCTGATCGACGGCGAGGAAGACGTCCGGGACGTGTCGGACGTCAACTACGGCCACACGTCGACGTGGCTGTCCCTCATGAAACGGCATCTAGGGAGGGGCGGCGACGGGGATCCGACGAAGGAGATCAATTTCACGTTCCAACTCGTCTGATGGACGTGTCGGTGTCGTTTTCTAGATCGCGTTCGCGGACCGCGCAAAGTAATCGCGTCTCGTAACGATTTAGTCGCGACGGCGACTCTCGACCACACAATCGAGACGAACCATGGCAGCGAGAGCGAGTTCCTACGCGAGGCTGGTCTGCGTGAGTCAGCATGTGTCCAAATGCAGGAGGTGGTTGGAATCCGTGGAACGCGAGCGAGGGATCAAGATACAGCACGCCGGGAACGGCGGCGAAAAGGTTTTATTCACGTCCAAAGGCAAGCCGTTATACGTCGACGGGTTCACGTCGGACACCGACCCCCCTACGGTGTTCGAATACCACGGGGACTTTTGGCACGGGAACCCGGACAAGTTCGGGTTCTTCACCGAGCACCCCGTCAAGAACTGCTACCACGGCGAGCTGTACATCCGCACGATACGCAAAGAGGAGGAGATCTTGCGGATGGGCTATGCGTTGGAGACGAGGTGGGAATGCGAGGACGAGGGTCTGCCCGCGCCCAAGTGGAAGGTCCCTTCCAAGTTCCCGCTGACCGGTAAGCCCCGAGGCGGGAAGACGCGTTGGTCGTGAAAAATCTCTCGGCACACAGTTATACGTCGAAGATGTCCACCTCCTACTGCAACGCCGCGAGAGGGCAGTCGGACAGTTTCATCGGCGCTCGCGAGCGGCCGCAGGTGTTCCCGAGCTGTGCGTCGACCCGGAGTTCGAGACGATGCGTTCCTCGCAGCAGGTCGGCACGGAGACGCGTCTGATCCCGTCGGACGAGTACGACAACGTGTACGGCATCGACACGCGCGCCGCGCCCCGTCTGAGCCAGATCGGGAGCGGGTTTGACGCGCAGATGCAGTTCGCGACCGACCTCCTCCCGTCCGCGGAGGACGTCATGGGCTTGCTCCTGAAGCAGGGGGAGGGCATCCTGGCCGTCACGAGCAACCGGAAGGACCTGCCTTTCACCGGCATCCAGAGCCTCCGCGAGTACACGCCCGCCCATGGACCTGAGCATGTTCGGCCAGATGAACCTGGCGACGACGGGCGTCATGGCCAACGCCAAGTGGAACGGGTCGATCGGCGCGTTCCCCCGCCCCGTGACGATGCAGTTCGACCCCCGTTACGAGCTCCCTAGCCTCGCCGACGCCGACACGACGGTGTACGGCGTCCCCCTGGTGAACGCGACCGAGTCGTTCGGCATGATGGGCGAGCCCTCTCGAGGAGCACAAAACGCCGTCCGCGGGGCTCCCGGGTTCAACGCCGAGCTCACCGGTCTCTAGTGCGTTCGAGGCACACGCAAAATCGTCCGGGTGACTACATAAGCAATGGAGGGCGCGTACCAGCTCGAGGAGTGGCGCAAGAAGATGCGATCCATGACGTCCGAGTTCATCGAAGTGGACGACATCCTCCGCCAGACGAGCAAGAGCCTCGCGCCCCACCGAAAACGCAAGCGGACGTTGTCCGTCGAAATCCTGGACTCCATGACGAAGGCCGGCGTCGACGCCTGCAACATCTCGGGGCGGGACGACAAGCTCGTGGTGAAGACTCGCAAGAAGAAGACGTCGCTCAAGGACGTCCTTCCGAGTCGCCTGGAAAAGTTCTTCGAGAACGAGCCCGGCCGGTGCGAGGAGTGTCTGAACTTCCTCATGGAGCCCGAGGTGACCGAAGTCCCGTCGCTGTGCCGCGTGACCAAGAAGAAGAGGAAGGCCGATGAGGACGAGGACGCGGGTCACCCGGAGGCCGAGGAGGAGGCCGAGGAAGAGGGCGAGGAAGAGGAAGAGGAAGAGGAGGAGGACTGAGCCTCTCGCCTCATGTCCTCGACGAAAAAGTGGATGCCCAGGTCCGGCCGGTCGATGTAACTCCCGTACGCGTCGATCCACTCCCCCGTGATCGGGAGGACGACAATGTTGTTGTGAATCGGATGACAATGAGCTAATATGTCCATAATAATAAAAGCACGCGTTTATTTCCCACGAATAAAAAAGTCTGGAACTGGGTAGACTAGCGAACCATGGATTGCACGGAGGATTGTCGCCACGTGCAGGTGGCGTCCGACGATCTCCAATGTCACGTTTGCATGTGCGTGTTGAACGATCCGGTGGTCATCGAGTGCCGCACGAGGGTGGAGGGCGGTAAGTGCGAGGCGATCCTCTGCAACAAGCCGTGTTCGAGGGAGCTGATCTCGAAACAGAAACGGCGCGGGGGCGTGGTCGCCGCCGTCACGGGCAAGTGCATCCTGTGTCGCGCCCCGTGGCACCGGTACCGCGTGCAGCACCTCGTGACGCTGGGCCGGATCACGTCGCTGGTCAAGCGCAAGTGCGCCAACTTCGAGCGCGGGTGCGAGTTCCAGGGGAGCGTGGAGGAGGTCACGCAGCACAGGAAGGACGGAGGGTGTCCCCACGAGCGTCTAGAATGTCCGAATCGCGTGCACGGGTGTTCCGAGACGGTGTTGCGGAAAGATGTAGGCAAGCACCGCGTCGAGTGCGCCTTTTTTTCCGTGTCGTTTCTTCCTGAACGGCGACGGGTGCACCCACGTGGCGCGATTGTCGGAGATCCCTCTCCACGAGTCGATCTGCCCGTTCTCGTCGACGCAGTGTCGCATGCTCGTGAACAGCGCCCGTCTGCACGGGATCTGGGCGTCGGGCAACGACAACAATTGTCTCCGCTGGGAGCGGTGCGAGGCGGGGCAGGAGTACGTGAACCTCCCGGACCCGGACGAGGAGTCGGAGGGCGACGAGGGCGACGACGACGACGGGGGCGGGGACGGGGAGGACGAGTCGATCGACGAGGAGGCGGAATCGGGGATGCGGGGTTCGATGGGGCGTTCGTTCATCTCCATCGAAAACGTTTCCCTTCGCTGACCGACACGGCGATGGACTCTTTCGAGGCCTGGAGCTGCATCGCGGAACGCATGGACCAGTCGAGTCTGGCCAATGTCGAGACGGCGTTCGGGGTCGAGTGCGATCCCGGCGCGGCGGTCCGCAAGGAGCGGGACATGCGGTACGAGTTCGTCTACACGGAATGCGAGGAGGACACGGAGCGCATCCGGTCCATGCTGATCGAGCGCCAGTCGTTGCGATACGCCCTGGAACGCTACTTCGACGTGTTCTCGGAAGTGGTCCGGGCGCACAAGGGGCGAGGGGACGACATCACGGACCTGTTCGTCCACTCGCTGCTTGCAGCCCGACCAGGTGGCCATGTTCACCGAGGACCACTACCTGGCGGCTCGCATGTTGCTTCCCTTGTCGATGGAACCGAGGGCGGAGTGCAAACCGCTGGCGCCGCTCACGCGGATCGCGGACATGGTCGATCGTCTCGAGTCTCAGCGCGTGGCGCATTCTCTCTCGTGGATATTCTTGGACGCGTTGGGATTGGAGGAGGGTTCGTTCGTGTTGATGATGCTGACGCTCGGCACCCGCCGTCCGATGCAGCAAGGGAAGTACTGTTTCCCTGCGCTGCACCCGCTCATTGTGCTCGCGACGGAGTGCTGGGACCGTCATTCGGACGGTCGCACGCGGATCGCCGAGCTCGTATCGCGCGGCCGGGCGGCCGTCGAGAGCAAACGCACGAAGAGCTGTACAGTACCAACCCGCGGTAACGCAACTAGTTACGCAACTAATCAAAAAAAATTAAATGACGTATTTATATGAAGGAAGTGTAGGGCTACCCAACGCCACCTTCCGTTGCGTAAAAGCTTATGTCTACAGAAAGATACGGGGTCAGGAAGAATCGCCATAGCCAGTTCCGCAAAAGGCACTCACCGATTTTGCGGTTCCGCAACGAGGGAGAAACGCAACAAACATGGGGTACCCTCGATGTAGGGGCCAATAATGAACTGACGCGTTGCGGTTAAAAAGGATGCGGCGGAAGTCAGAAGTCTGAAATTGATCGATCCTCAGTTATTACGTCTGGCTTCCTCGTATTTACGAAAGGTGCGTAAGGGCTGCCACCGGTACGTACAGTACGTAGTACCAGGTCCGCCATGGCATATCGACGTGTTAAAATTTGGCATACACGCCAAAATTAATTTTGCCCGACAGGCTCATGAAATATAATGTGTTCGCTTGGACTGTTTATATGTACTGAAAGCATAGCATCATTGACGATGGCTTGTGCGAAATCCTCACATTAATATGTAAAGTACTAATCGTGGATCGGACGTGCATAACGTCGCTCCACACGTAAGCCAGCCATAATTTCAATGCACAAGGATACACATTTCCATCACCATTCATCTTCATCATCCTGAACGACTCGAAAACGCGGAAAAGATAACGGCAGGCTCGAGCTACCATGGTCCGGATTCTCCCGATTTCTGGCCTGCGCTGGTTGTCTCTTTGATAACGTGCATGTACCAAAAAATTTGTGGGCGCGGTGTACGTATTTTTCACACTTGATCATCGTGAACCGGCGTGTACCCTCGTCCGGCGCACGCATTACATACTACATACACGTGTACGTACGACAGGACAACAGCTATCTATCAATGATGATAGATAGCTGTTTGTCCTGTCGGTCATTGATAGATAGCTGTTGTCCTGTCGGAGATAGTACAACAATTACAATACATCATCACTTGATCTTAGCTTGCAATTTATAAACATTAAATCATCATTTTTAAAAGGAACAAATATAATTGATCATCCACAAGTCCGCCTGTAAGTGGGTGCACACGGGTGTACACTACGGGTGTACACAGGTGTACACGCCGGGTGTATTATGTAGTAGAAACAGCCCGGTACATGCTCTACTACCAGTCTGCCACACGCTAAGTGTCGTTGGTATGTAGCTAGTGGCGTGACCCACAACGTCGTTGTGGGTCACGCTCCACTTCGGTCTACTGCCACACGCCGTGTCGGCGCTTGGTATCTACATCTATGTGGTGGCGTGACCCACAACGTCGTTGTGGGTCACGCTCCACTTCGGTCTATGTACTGCCATGCCACACGCTAAGTGTCGGCGCTTGGTATGTAAGCTTATCTTACTGTATTTAGTCATTTTAGTGGCGTGATCCACAACGAAGCCGATACATGTGTACCCTCATCTGACACTTATGTACTAATACCGTCTCTGACACATATGTAAGTACTAATAATGCCGTCTCCCAAGGTACGCAATCTACCGACTTGCGTGCTCAAGGGGCCGGTTTTCCCCCGGGTGCGCACTTCTCAGAATCGCACGACCACACCGCGCGCAACCTGGAGTGTGCGTTTGAAAGAAAACAATGCCATTTCCAAAGGTGTAGGTACGCAATCTATCGACTTTACTAGGGAGTGCGTAACTAGGGAGTGCGCAAGGGGCCGGTTTCCCCCCGGGTGCGCACTTCTCAGAATCGCACAACCACACCGCGCGCAACCTGGAGTGTGCGTTTGAAAGAAAACAATGCCATTTCCAAAGGTGTAGGTACGCAATCTATCGACTTTACTAGGGAGTGCGTAACTAGGGAGTGCGCAAGGGGCCGGTTTCCCCCCGGGTGCGCACTTCTCAGAATCGCACGACCACACCGTGCAACCTGAAGTGCGTGAATTGGCACCGTGCGCGTTTCGGAAATGCACGACTTAGCCATGGCGGCTTTGCACCCGTGCTTGCAATTTACTGTACGTTTGCGGACGAATTTCCCGGCCAAACTCAGGAAATAGAGCTTATACGTCCCAAATATGATTCGGATCAATTTTTAGCTCGCGGGGATGCGATTTACCACGTGCCGTCAGTGTTCTTGCTGGGAAAAACTGCGATCAGGCAGGTTCGACGGAATTGATTACTACAAGTGCTTTACGGCGCAACCCGGCGGGTGTCTAGGTTTATTTAATTACTTGTTATCATGCATCGTCGTTGAATATAGGCAGCGGCAGTAAAGATGTGACGATTTTGACCACCCTGTCACATCACAGCTTGTGTGCCGCAAAGTGCCGCTTTTGCGGGCACTGCCTGGGCCAAGGTAACGTTAGCCATGCAAGGTATGGCTGGTTTATCGTTCCCCCATGGTTTCCTGACGTTTGTAAATGAATTTAATCTTGTGAGGCGTTGTCACTTTTCAGCCTTGATGATCTTTCTCGACCGTTGCCTGGCCCTCTCTAAAGCCCTCTTTTTTTACCATGCAAATGCCACACCATGGTGTGGTAGTGCATGTTTCTAACGCTAAATGCGTTGAATAACATTCATAGATGTTATTTATTCTTTTGCTACGTTCATATTGCGTGATTGTTTGGCCATGGGCTGCTTCAAGGGTGCTTTCAAGCTTATACGGGTGATAGAAAATCTTGGTGACAAACCATGGGCATAATGTGCCAGTCAGTATGCTGGCCATGTCATGTCAAAATAAACAGTTTAGCCAGGAGGAGGAGGATTATAAGATGCTGAGCTGGGCTTACAACTGTTTAGGGTTTAGGGTTGTGATGGTTGGATGGTTGGGGGCTGCAGCTAGCGTGCGTGGATAAATAGTGGTTGGATGGTGAGGATTTGCTGCCATGTGTGCATGGATGGTGGTGGGATGGTGGGGGGTTGCAGCCATGCATGCGTGGATGGTGGTGGGATGGTGGGGGGGTGCAGCCATGCGTGCATGGATGGTGGTTGCAACTGCCCATTGTTCATGATCCAAGAAATTTACGGCTAGACTATGCGAAGTTGAATTGAATTATTTAAATTGAATAGAATTGAATTGAACTGAACTGACTTGAATTGACTTGAATTGAATTGAATTGAATTGAATTGAATTGAATTGAATTGAATTGAATTGAATTGAATTGAATTGAATTGAATTGAATTGAATTGAATTGAATTGAATTGAATTGAATTGAATTGAATTGAATTGAATTGAATTGAATTGAATTGAATTGAATTGAATTGAATTGAATTGAATTGAATTGATTGAATTGAATTGTCAATTGAACTGTCAATTGAGTTGTCAATTGAATTGTCAATTGAGTTGTCAATTGAATTGTCAATTGAATTGTCAATTGAATTGTCAATTCAATTGTCAATTGTCAATTGTCAATTGAACTAAATTTCGTCTCATTTAATCAGTAAGCTTACTTTAATCCATTAATTATAATCCATGACTTAGAAGTATCAAGAAGTCCCTACATCCCCACCATCAAGGACTCCCTACACCCCCATCATCCAACTACCATCCACGCACGCATGGCTGCAACCCCCCACTATCAAACCATCATCCACGCACACATGGCTGCAGCCCACCACCATCAAACAACCATTAATGCATGCATGGCAGCATCCCCCCACCATCCAACCACCATCCACGCATGCATGGCTGCACCCCCCACCATCCAACCACCATCCACGCACACATGGCTGCAACCCCCCATCTTCCAACCACCATCCACGCACACATGGCTGCAACCCCCCACCATCAAACCACCATCGGCACGCATGCATGGCAGCAAAACCTCACCATCCAACCACCATCCACGCATGCATGGCTGAACCCCCCACAATCCAACCACCATCCACGCACAACACATGGCTGCAACCCCCCACCATCCAACCATCATCCACGCACACATGGCTGCAGCCCACCACCATCAAACAACCATTAGTGCATGCATGGCAGCAATCCCTCGCCATCCAACCACCATCCACACACGCATTGCTGCAGCCCCCCACCATTCAAGCACCATCCACGCACATACGCCATCACCTCCTACAGTAATGTCCAACCACCATCCACAAAGCACGGGGCTTATGGATTACAAGGCATTCAGCACGCCTGAATGCATGTAAGGCATGGACCACAAAATTTGCAGATGGCATGCTGAGAAAAGTAAAATCTGATTAAAATGTAGCAATGCCGTTAATAACAGCAATAACGCCTAGAAACTGACCAGTCTTTTGCACGCTTCTTGGAACAAGGACGCCGCCACCAGGCAGGTCAGGTCGGTTTCCTGACTACGCAATATAGACTCTCTAATACAAACTTTAAAAAATAAATGAAGCACGTGCAGCAAAATCAATGTCTTCCTGGCCAGTTCTCGACAATCTTACAAGCACGCCACCGGAAACGTTAGTCAAAATAGCAAAAGCTGCGGGAAATTTGGCGAGGAAACAAAACGGCGAACAAAACGGTAAGAACATCCCGGAGATGACGCTAAAACCAAGCCATAACGGACTGTTCAAGCGCAAACAGATTGGTAGATGAGGTGCAGAAAAAGAGCCTTCCGCAGCAGGCCTGATTACCTGCCTGGCACGCGAGGAAAGCGAGTTAACCATGGCAGGCTGGAATGCGCTTCGCGCAGGCCTGCTTACTTTACCTCCGAAGGAAACCGGAAATGGCCACAAATCAAAGCTAATTCGCTTGATTCCTATTTCCTCACTTTAAACCCCTCCCTTCTGCGTCGTTCAATACCAGGAATCTTGGCTATCACTCTGGCAAGAAGCCAATCTAATATATTCATCGCGGCCAGATTTGCGAATCAGACCCCCTCGCAACCGTGGGTTAAAGAAGGGCAGCGGTCTTTCATACCTAATGCATATTTCGTCAACAAAACATCTTTTGGAGTATCTTTCATACAGCATCGATCTCCATAACTTTTTTGCATTTCGGCCGACAAATTAGGCAAGTTTTCATGGAACGCGCACCGCCATGGCCACCTTCGCACGTATACACTACACAGCCAGGCCCCTTTTACGTTCTGTACTTCTGTAGGTACATTACGTGTTGGGCCGGTGGTCAGCTCGTAACAAGTCAGTCAGTCTGTCTCGTGCGGAACTTCAAGTACGAAATTCGCCACCACTTTGGGCCGTATCGGTCCTTGGTAGTTACGCAACAAACATTCGATCGGTCGCCGTGGAAAGTACCATTGTTGCGTAACTAGTTGCGTTACCGCGGGTTGGTACTGTAACTTGGAGATGGCCCGTCGCATGTTGCGCAAGTACCCCCTTCACTTTGTTGCGCGGCGCTCGGGCTACTTGGATTACAACGGCATCCGCACGGGCGACTTTGCGACCTTCGAGGAGTGGAGGGAGGAGGCGCGCAAGATGTTCGAGAGCTGCATCGGCGCGTACGAATCCAACTTGCGGAAGGTCCGCGACGCGATGACGCGTCAGACCTCGGCGAAGATGGCGAACGCGTCCATGACCTTCGAGAAGGAGGTGTGGACGACGGTGCTGATTTTCAAGAGACCCACGTGTTGTCACGCGTTTCGCTGATCGAAGGGTCGTTTGTCCGTCAGGACGGACGCTTTTCCGACGTCGGTCGCTAGAAACGATTCTAGTTCGATGCCCTTGCCCGGGACGAGGATGGATACTAGGAAGTACACGGCGGTGGCCAACGCCGACATGTCCACTCGTTCCGACGCGACGTACGCGATCGAGAAGACCGTCAGGGCCTTGAACCACGTGTCGCTCGGGTTGAAATCTTCTAGCAGGACGTACCCCCCCATGACGCTAAAGATAGAACAGATGGACGTCAGTGCGCTCTTGGCGACGTCACGATCCATGTCGGTTGTACAGTCATATCCACGATAATAATCGAATCATGTCGTGTCGTCGCGATCCGACGGCTCGTTTTCATTCTCAGATTTTTGTGGGTCTATATCATACCCGTCATGACCAAAAAGGCTCGCTCGCGGTCCGAGGCCACTGTGGGAGGGGCGTTCATCATGGCGGAACGCCCCGCGAAGAGGAGCCGGTTGGTCGACGACGAGGCGGGGGCCTGCAGCAGCGACGAGGAGCAGGAGGATGCGGAGGAGCGAGGGGGGGAGGAGGGCGAGGCCGACGAAGACGTTTGTCCGGCTCCGGCGAGTCAGATGACCGGGGAGGACGCGGCGGGACCGACGCCCATCCCCGAGGACGACCGCATCGAATTCCGCAAGGAGATCGGGGGCAACCCTGACGTCCTCGGGTTCGTGTCGCAGCTGAAGTCGGCGAGCAACGACCGCATCATGGACATCGCGGCGTTGGCGGAGGCGGCCGTGGCGAACGCCTCCATGGGCGACATCATGGCCGACGTCTTCCACCTGGCGTCTCGCGAGGCGCACGCGGACCCGATCTCTCTCCTGGCCGCGTGTCTGTCTCGCATCGACGCCCCGGGCGCCGTGGACCTGTACGCGAACGTGGACACGCGGTACGTCCGCGCGCTGTCCCGCGTGCTGGCGATCTGCGGACAGGCGGAGGACCGGGGGATGGTGGAACTCAAGCCGGCGATCCAGACGTGCATCTGGCGGCTGTACACGACCGTGGAGACGGCGTCGTGCGCGATGAAGAGCCGGATGTCGGCCAAGGAGCTGGGCTCGCTCCCCGAACTCATCGCGAAGGCGCTGGCGCTGCCCACGAAATTGGACAACTTTCAATCGCTGATCATCCTGCTGACCACGCGATGGGTCGTCCAGAAGCTGCGGAGAGGCGAGGGCGACGACGACAGCGTGTACAAGTGCCAGCGCACGCCCGAGGGGCACGACACGCACTACTGGACCAAGTGGTGCACGCTGTCCGAGTGGGTGTCGGAGGAGTGCGATTTCCCGCGCACATCGGCGTGGGGACTCGGGTCCAAAGACGGCGCGCGCAAGCGGATCACGGAGTGGATCGCGGACGGGTCCAAACGCAACAGTTTCGCGTTCCAGATCCGTCCCCGCGACCGCCACGTGTTCGCGTTCCGGAACGGGATCTACAAGTGCGACACGGACCAGTGGTTCCCGTACCCTGCGACGGACCTGCCGGACGACGTGGGCGCGGTGCGGTACTTCGAGAACATCGACATGGACGAGTCGCTGTTCGAGCCCGGGCGGTTCAAGGGCGACTTCGACGAGGGGAGTGGATGGACATCGAGACGGACGCCGTGAAGAAGATCCTGGACGACCAGGACTACCCGGACAACGTGCAGCGGCCGTTCTGGGCGCTGGCGGTGGGCCGCATGCTGTACTACCTCCGCGAGTCGGACAAGTTTGAGTGCATGGTCTTCCTCAAGGGGATCGCCGGGTCCGGCAAGTCGACGCTCGTCCGCATCATGGACTTCATCTACGGTCGCGAGGCGGGCGTGCTGTCGAACACGATCGAGCCGATGTTCGGCCTGTCGCAGCTCAAGGACAAGCTGGTCGTGTACAGTTACGAGCTGAATGACAAGTTCAACCTGGCGCAGTCGGACTGGCTGTCGCTCGTGAGCGGGGAGTGCATGAACCTGCCGGCAAGCACAAGGACGCGGCCGTCAAGCCGTGGACCGCGCCCTTCATCGCGCGGGCAACCGCATGTTCGCGTCGGGGGACAACGCGGGCCAGGTGGCGCGTCGAGTCATCCTGTTCCCGTTCGACAACAAGCCCCGCGGGAAGGCGGACGTGAATCTGGACGACAAGATCTCGTCGAACATCGCAAGGGTGATCGTCAAGGGGAACCGCGCGTACCAGGCGCTCGTGCGGAAGGTGGGGACGGACCAGCTGATCGAGCACCTTCCGGAGTGGTTCGCGGATTGCCAGCGCCGGGCGCAGGAGGCGTCCAACCCGCTGTACACGTTCCTCAACCACGTGTCGTGGGTGGAGGTGGACGTCGAACACAACTACTGCCCCTGGGAGGAGTTCCAGAAGCGGTTCCTCGACTGGAACCGCCAGCGCGACCCTCGCTCGCGGATCGTCTTCGAGGAGGATTTCTACAACCACGTGTTCAAGGATTTCAAGCTCAAACTCGTGTTCGAGAAGGTGTGGAAGGTGTACCCGGTGGACCAGGACCCGGCGAACGGCCGCGTCCAGAAGAAGAAGGCGTTCTACCTGTACGGCGTGGACTTCGAGAACGACAACGCGTCCGAGCCTCCCGCCGACGTCTGATTTTTTCGTGTTTGTCTGCTAGTATACCTATGACGTCCGTGTTGGTCGCGCATCCTCATTGGTCACGCCCCCGACTGGCGTACGCCCCCAAGGCGCCCGTGTACCCCCCTCCCGTCGGCGAGTGGGGCGGCGTGAACGCGTGGGAGCCGGCGGGGGCCACGCGAGGGGCGTGCGAGTACGCGAACCAGGCCTTTTGTAGGGTAGGCGTTCCGAGACAGACGCCGGAAGGGATGCTCGAGGTGGCCAATTCCGTTCTCCTGGGATTCCTCCTCCTTTGGATGATCGAGATCGCCGTGCGGTCCTCACCGTCCGCCCTTGGCTAGCTGGAACCGGACGCGCCGAGTCGCGTCGATGGCCGCCTGGGTCGGAGCGGCGATGGGGCCCGTAGTGGTAGAAGTAGGTTTCTTCTTTTGTTTGGTGGGACCCCACTCGATGTATAAATGATTTTGACCAACCAATTTCACGCGAAACCCTTTGCGCACGAGATTCTTTCCCACTTTTCTCACCACATGATCGACATCATAGATGGGGAGGCCGAACTGATAGGTGGGCACGGTGTAGAGGAGGGACGTCTGGCCCTGCGACGACGCGGAACGGATGCACGTCTCTAGCGCCTTCGATATCTTGTGCTCGACCATCCGCTTCCCCGCTTGCGACGCTTTCACGAGATCGTACGCGGACGACGCGGTAAATCTCTCCATCTATTTATGTCGATACTATACGCGCGGAAAAGTGATGGCGGATACGTCGAACGCCGTGTTGTTGCCGCGCGGCGGACCGGGCCTCTTGATCGTGAGCGTCCCGGTCGAATACTCGTTCGCGCGGATTCGCGAAGTGTTGCAAGATCCCGTGTTGTACGACATCCTGAGTCCGCCAGGTGATCTGCCGTACCGCGGCCGGTCGGTGGGCGTGTACTTTTCGGGCGACTCGCGCACCGACTTCAACTACACGGCCTCGCTCATGCTGGCCGAGGACGTGGAAAAGGACGTGCTGCTACTGAAGACGTTCGACGACGACGAGCACGCGACCAAGACGATCCCGTTCACGTCGGACGACATCGCGAGCTTGCTCAAGTTTCCAAAGAACATGTGGACAAACGCGTTGTGCGGTCGATTAGATTATAATGCAATACGTCCCGCCCGTTGTCGGGTGTGTAATTTACCGTACGGACTTCTCCCTACGGGCGAAGACGCGTGTGCGTGCGTCGCCACGTCCGGCGGTCGAGAGGTGGTTTAGAATAAGGCCTGCACGCCGCCGAACGTCTGCGCGGCCTTGTTATTCCTCAACAAGATCATCACGACGCTACCTATCAAAAACACGAGCCCCACGCCGGCCATGCCGAGGCTGAGGTACTTCGCGAAGGGACCCACGCAGCATTGACGGAGGGTCCCGACGGGATCCGCGGGCTCCCATTCGACCTTCACCTCGTCTCCCGCCTTCGCCTGCTTCTCGCCCTCGACGAACATCTTGGCGCCGTGCTCCTTCCCTTCGTGCGTGAACACGACGTCGACGAGACACCTCCACGTCTTGATCGTACTCGTGGAGGACGTCGTGGTGGTCGTGGACTGCCCCCCGGTCCACGTGCCCTTCGTGCGGCTGTTGTTGCTCGTGACCGTCTTCACGACCTCCTCGCACTTCAGCTTCGGGTTCTCGGACTTGTCCGCCGCGTCGGCCTTGTGGACGAGCGTGACGCGCGCGGTGCCCTGGACGTACTTCTTCCTCCGGAGGAAGAGCACCGTGCCCCCCGCCAGGAGCGCGGTGCCGACCACGATCCCGAGGACCGACGACCCGATCATCGCGACCTTGCCGATCGTCTGTACAGATCCCACGAGCGAATCCATGCTATACGAAATAGGAGACGAAAAAATTACGCGGCCGCGGCGTCCGGGAGGTGCTCGACCACCTCGAACGTCGGCTGCCCGCCCTCGAGCACGATCTCGGTCGGTACGGCGCCTTCCTGCACGGGCCCTGCCTCGCCCTTGGCGCCGGCTCTTTGCTGGCCCGGATGCGGTCCTGGTTAAACTCCTTCGACTTGAGCCGGTCCTCGTGGTACTTCCCCATGATCCTGTCGAGCCGCTCGTCGGTGTATCGGTGCTTGACGCCGGCACGGATGTCGTCCGGCAGCGGGAGGACGATCCAATTGTACATGGACACGACGAAGATGTCGAAGTCGGGGTCCGCCTTCATGATCTCCTCGGCGTGTTTCTCGGCCTCGGCCATGTCGTCGAACGACCCGCGGAGTTTGAGCGCCAAGTGGTCCGAGCGCGGGGGCACGACCACACTGACGACCGCGAACTTTTGTCCCTTGACGTGGATGGACTCGGGGTCCTCCTTCGCCTCGACCTTCCGCCTGGGGACCGGCGGGATCTCGCCCTCCTCGAGCTCCTCGGCCGTGGCGGCGGCGGTGGCGGCCGACTTGGACGGGGCGGAGGAGACGGGCAGAGTCAGGTCGGGTTCGATGACCAGACGCTTGGATTCTTCGGACGAGGGGACGGGCTCTTCCGCCGCGACGGGCGGGGGCGGCGCGGACTCCTCGCCGCGATCGGGCATCACGCCGGTCGCCTGGAACCGCGCGTGTTCCTCCTCGGAGAGGATGATGGGAGCGCCGACCGAGACGTTCATGAACTTACCGTTGTTCGATGCCATCGGGATGGTTCTCGTACGGGGCGGCGTTTTTTTTGAAGCCCCATGGAACGCGCCCGACGGACCCTTCGCTGACCGGCGGGCGCGTCGTGCCATTCCTCCGCTTCGTCGTCCGACTTGTCCACGGCGTCGTGGTATCCGTCCGTCCCCTTGTACTCCATATTGTCGAACCTGTCCTTGGCCATGCCGTACCACCACTCGTCGCCGTACCGCTCTTCGTACGTCTCCGCCGGACGATTCTTCTCGCGCTCTTCCTTCCGCGCCTTGTGCCTATCACGCGCCTCTTTGAGCGGCAGCCCCGCGTAGTATTCCTTGTCTTCCCGCTCGACATGATCCAAATACTCTTTCGTGTTCATCGTTCCCTTGTACGAGGGATTCCATTGCATTTTGTGTCGTCGATCTTTCATTCGTTTCTCCTCCAATTGCTCGCGAGTCATGTCGGCATAAACCTCAGAGGTGTCGTTGTTATTGGTCCCCAGCCATAGACGGTTGAGCTTCTCGAATACGGGACCGTGGTAATCGTATTTGATCTCCTTGACGCGATCGCCGCGCTTATCCTTGGCAAAATGATCCATCGCGGAATGCACCATTTCGTGTCCTACGACTCGCGCGATCGCTTCCATCTGGGACTCTGGCTTCATGCTGTCAATGCGATATGATATTTTCGGATTGTTCAGAGCCTTATTAAAGTCTTTTTCGAAAGTACCATGGTTCAGTCCTATATACTTTCCGAGTCGAGTGTCACTCCCAGGAATCTGCTGTCCAGTGTTTTGACGATGTCCTGGGAGGGGAATTCGAACACGACGTCGTCCGGCATGGCGCCTCCGAACACGTGCTTGTTTAGTACGCGCGCGAACGTGTCGAGGTCCGCGTCGGTGAGGTCCAGCTTCCCGTCCTTGAGGAGCTGGTTGCGTTTCTTGCCCAGACGCAGCTCGAGTTC
Source organism: Mesostigma viride (assembly GCA_009746045.1). NCBI lineage: Eukaryota > Viridiplantae > Streptophyta > Mesostigmatophyceae > Mesostigmatales > Mesostigmataceae > Mesostigma > Mesostigma viride. The sequence goes on along the minus strand of RPFO01000992.1, from coordinate 42,447 downwards.
CTTCACGACGTTCTTCATCGGTATTTCCAGATCGTCTAGGGTCGGTAGAGTCTTGTCCACTCGCGTGCGGATGTCCGTCGACGGCCGGCGGTCGAAGTGCGCGCCACGACGGCGGGGTTCGTCCAAGAGGTCGCGGTCTCCCTTTTTCAATTCCTCCAAGTACTGCGCGAATTCCTTCTCGAATTGTTCCTTGGTGGGAAACTCGGACGCGTCGAGTCCGGCGGTGCGGCGTTCGAAGAACTCGACTCGCGGGTCGGGCTCTTCGAACCGCTGCGTCTTCGGGTTGAACCACGTTTTCTTGTCGCCGGGATCCCTCTTCCTCTCCAAGAAAAGCCGCCAGTCAATCTTGTCCTGCAGCATCCGGTTTTTGCCTAGCAGTTTCTGCTTGTCACCCAGCATATCCCAGTACGGACTGATCTTCTTAAGTTGAGCACCAAGTTCCGAGTACCGCTTGTCTTGTTCTACGGTCCCGTTATACCGGGGTAACTTACGGCGTTCCTCGATCGACGGCTTTGCCTGTTCCTCTTTGATCTTCCGGAGCCCGCTGAGTCCGGCCTTCATCGCGCGCGGGTCGATCAGGAACTGACCCGACCTTTTCGCGATATCCCGGACGACGTCCGTGGGCAGGGAGTCCCACACGCCGGGCGGGAGAGGCGGTCCATTCCACGCGCCCCCTCCCCCCTGTCTCGCCACGTGCACGCCCCTCCGTCTTGCAGAACAGGCCAGGTGCGTGGCGCAAGTCTTGCCCCTTCCGACCGCGGCGTGGAGGCATTGTCTCCCCTGCAACGTCTTCCTGGTGCATCGTGACATTGTTTACAAAGGGGAGCGATAATTGATTCAATTTTTTATGGACTTTTTACGGATCAGCGTCGAATCGGAAAGCGTCGTTGTTCCGTGTGGGTCCTCGCCGGACGTCGGTGTAAAAACCCCGCGCGATCATTTCGGATGTGCGCGATGCACGCGCGACTCAGGGGTCCATGATGTTGTCGATGATGATGGGGTTGTTCTTGTTGTTGCGGAGGGACTCGACCGTGTACTCCTGCAGCGGGTTGACGAAGCTGCTCAAATTGGCCTCGCCCAGCGCGACGCTCGCGAGTCGGCGGAACAGGTCCGAGTTGCAATAGAGTTCCCGCTCGCGGCTCATCTTCGCCATCAGATCGCGGTTCAGCTCGTCGAGCAGATCCCACCGGTCGTCGCAGCTGCCGCGCGTCACCGACCGCCGCTCGAGCAAGCGGATGTCGCGTCGGGATTCGTACACCATGCGCGCCTTCTGCACGAGCGTCTCGATGGGGACCGAGATCTTGAGCGAGTATCGCAGGCGGTTCCGGACCTCCTCCAGGTTCGGGGCCGACAGGAACGTGCGGTACACCGGGAACGCCCCGTCCGCAACTTGTTTGTCCGTCGTACGGCCCACCGCGACCGACGACCCGCCCACAAAGTCCGCGTACGAAAATGCGTTGGGAGGCACGTTCACCGGGATCATTCTTATATATCGTAGTATCGGAAAATAACGTCCGATATGACGATCTACCTGAGTTTCGACGTCGGCATCACCAACCTAGCCTACTGCACCTGCAACACTGCGAAGGGCGCCCAACGAGTACGCCGGAAACGCCCGCTTCGAGATCCTGAACTGGGAAGTCATCGATCTCGACGCGGCGTCTCTCGAAGAGGCGTGCAAGAAACTGCCCGCCGAACTGTTCCGTCGCATCGGGTCGTTCTGCGTCGCGGATAAGGTCCTCATCGAGCGGCAGACCAAGACCAACGTCAAGATGAAAGTGATCAGCCACGTCATCCAGTCCTTCTTCGAGACGCATCTGCTCTACCGTCCAACCGACACGGACGAGTTCCCCAAGATGAAAGTGGAGTTCGTATCGCCGTCACGGAAACTGCACGTCTACACGGGCCCCCCGGTCGAATGCAATATAAGGAACCGGTACCGGTACAACAAGAAGGTCGCCATCGAGCACACCGCCAAGATCCTGGAGCAGTACCCCGTTCACGTCAAGTACTTCCACTCCCTCCACAAGAAGGACGACGCCGCCGACGCCTTCCTGCAGGGCCTGTCGAAACTGGTCGAGGAGCGACCGGCGACGAGGGAGGTCACCCTGTGACGCGCGTTTGGCGACCGTCCTCTTTTTTGCCGACGGGTAACGAGCACTTTTCTCGATGGAGAAAAACACCTACGTCCACCCGGCGGTCCTGGAACTGCTCAAGATCCGGACGCCGCCCCAGCGCAGTCCGGAATGGTTCGCCATCCGCGACAAGATGCTGACCGCGTCCGACCTGGCGGCCGCCATCGGTTGCAATCCGTACCAGAGTCGCGAGAAACTGTTGCGCAAGAAACTCGGGGACTCGCGCTACGCCTTCGCGGGCAACGCCGCCACGAAATGGGGCAACGACAACGAGGACGTCGCCGCGCGCGAGTACGAAAAGGTGACGGGGAAAACGTGTCTCGAGTTCGGCCTGATCGCGCATCCGCTGCATCCCTGGCTGGGAGGGAGCCCGGACCGAGTGACCACGGACGGCATCCTGATCGAGATCAAGTGTCCCCTCCGCCGCAAGATCACGCACGAGTGTCCGAAGTACTACGTCCCCCAAGTGCAGGTGCTATTGGAGATCCTGAACCTGGAGGTGGCCCATTTCGTGCAGTACTCGCCGCCGACGACGTGGAGCGAGCAGGTGCTCGACATCTTGGAGATGAAACGGGATCGAGGCTGGTTTCGGCGCTACTTCCCGGTCATGCAAAAGTTCCGCAACGACTGGGTCGAGATCGACGCCAAGGGCGGGCTCGAGTACCTGGACAAGACGGGCGCGTTCGCCGGCTCGGGGTCCGGGTCGGACTCGGATCGGTCGACGGCTTCGTCGCGGGGGAGCGGCAAGAGGACTCGACGGGCGGGAGTGGAGGTCGACCTCGACATCGGACCGAAACAGGAGGAGCCGTTCCCGTTTATCGACAAACCCCCGCGGGCTCTGCCTGCCCCGGTCGTCGAGAAAAAGGAGAAGGAGGTGGAAGAAGTCACATCTCTAGCGAACTTCACGTTTTGGAACTAGCCATCCGTTCCCGTGCGAAACGGAAGGCCGCGATGGCGCCCGGGATGCACGCGAGCATGCCCCCCGCAATGAACACGCGGCTGGGAAGATTTTGCAATGTAGAGGATTGTTTGGGGTTCTTGGGGATCATGGACGTCCCGAACCATATCACCATCACTCCCACGAGAGTCAGCAAGATTGCGTAAAGGTCATTCATTTCTTAATTCATACACATCAACGAAAATATTCGTTCGTGAAAATAAACGTCCGCATGCGTTTCGCGTTGTCCGCGGACCGCTGCACCCATTCGGCCGGATTCGCGACCAATTTCGAAATGTCGTCTACACTCATTTTGGAGATCTCCTGCGTTGTCCACAGGAAGTCGAACATGACGCCGCGCGGCTCGGCGTCGATCGCGTCGCCGTAGGCGGCCTCGGCCGCACGTTTCTGGCGCAGGAAATCGTCTAGCAGCAGCTTCTTGGCGGCCTTCCCGCTGATGTCGGCGGCGTTGTGCTCGTCGTGGCTCTTGCGCAGTCGGACCGCCTCCTCGTCCATCGCCTTGTGACTCGCGTTCTTGAGGTTGTTCTTCATGGCGTTGCTGTCGCCGTCCAGGATGGGCCGCAGGGCCTTGGACCCCGCGTTGTCCTGCTTGTACCGCTCGCTCAAGAGCCATTCGAGCACCTTGGGCGTGTTCCCCGCCACGTTGAGACGCACGAACGAGTACGGGTTCTCGACGTAGCTCGCGATCTCCCCTTGTATGCCCATGTTCATGAGGAACGAGATCATGACGTTCGGCGCGCGGCGCGCTCGGTCGCCTTCCAGATAGGCCTCGAACGTGTCGTAGGCGGGTCGCCACTGCTCCTTGTACCGGTTGAGCGCATCGTTGGCCGCCTTGCGCACCGACGTGTCTTTCGTCAGGGCGTCGCGGACGGCGCGCAGACGCGTCTCCTCGTCGTTGAGCGTCTTCTCCACGCACTCCAGCAGCCGGTCTTTGATGAGATTGACGCCTCGCGCGCTCGGACGCAACGCGGGCGTGTCGTGCGAGAACCGCAAGGTCTCGCGATACGCCCTCTCGAGGAACGTCAGGGTCTGCGCGCTGGCCTTCTCCAGCCCCGTCTGACGGTCCCCGTCCGCCCCCGCTATGTCCGCCGCCGTCGGAAACGCGCTCTGCTCGATCTCGCGCGCCTCGATGTACGCCTGGATGCGCTTGACGGCCTCGGCGTTCTCGTTCCCGTTGTTCAGAGCGAGCAGTCGCGCCCGCTCCTTGGCCAGCTCCTCGTTCGTCATCTCCTCCGGCAACTTGACGACCACCATCGCGACGGGATCCGCCTCCTCCGACTCCTCCATTGCCGGCGAGTCCCCTTCCTCTGCAGCGGCCGCGGCAGCGGCGGCGACCGGCTTCTCGTCCTTCTTGTCGGCGTCCTTATCGTCGGCGGAGGTGGTGGTCACGCTCAAGTACGCGATGGCCAGCACGGCCATGGTGATGATCGCGAAGATCAAGAGCTCCTTCCCCATTATAAAGTACGCGCAGATTAAATGGGGAACCGCGTCGGGGGGTCGAGTTCCCGCAACTCGCGCTCGAACGCCGAGTGGGCGAACGCGAACATCGAAACCGGGAAGTGGCGCTGAGACAAGAGCGCCGTCATGTCGCCGAACGACGCCGGCCGGCCGGGCACGAACTCCTTTGAGTCGTCCCACAGGTCCACGTATCCCAGATCCTTGGGATGCACGCGGCCACTAGGACGGAACGGCGCGGCGACCGGGAACTTTACGTCTCTCGAATCCCTGTATTCCGCGTACTTGTCCGTCCAATCGTATCCCCCGTCCGTCGGAGACCCGTGGACGTAGGACACGTTCGCCCCGTACCCCCTCAAGTCCCCGAAGGTCGTCTCGGGGCGGGAGAGGGACGTCACCGCCGTGTACGGACACACGATCGCCGGCGTCCTCGGGATCATCACCCCGCGCTTAGGACCCTTCACGTACATCCCCAGGAGCTGGCAGAGGAGCGACCCGTCCGTGTGGTCGTACAAGAGGACGTTGCTGTTGTACACCAGCCCGGTGGTGCTGTACGGGAGCGGGTACGCGGCCGCGCATCCCGTGTAGGGACAATACGTGATGCTGTTCCCGACCACGTGGACGACCTCGTGCTGTTCCATGATAGAGCGGGGGATGACCAGGAGAGAGGGGCCCACGGGCGTTACGATGACCTCGTCGACGGGAGACAGCACGGCCGGCGGCTGTTCGTTGATGAGCGGGTTCAAGATCGGAGGGACGCGATTGAGCGTGATCACGTTGCGCGGGTTCCCGAAACGCCCTCGGACGAGAGAGTCCATCCTTTCTAGTAAAGAGGGGGAGGAATATTCTCGCGCGTGCTCGTCGACTTCACGAAATCGCAAAATTTGGAGAACGTCGCGTCGCGGAAGAAGGGGAGACCGGACGCGCTCGCCATCTCGCGAAGGGCGAGGTACAGGTTCAGCAGGTCGTCGCGGTAGTGACTCTCAAAGGCGTCCGGCAGATCGTCTCCGACGTACGCCTCCTCCAGTTCGCTGGACGGGTCGAAACACGGCAGTTCGAGAGTGTCCATCCTTATTCCGCGAGCAAGCGAGTGTAAAGCGCCGCTAGGAGGGCGACGATCCAAAAGGGCAACAGCGTCTGATTGGTCCCGATTCCGAAGGGCAGCGGGCGTCCGTTCTCCTGGAACATACACCGCGGCCGGAAGACCAGCAACACGTAGGTGACGAAGAAATAAACGATCACCGAGAGACCGCGCATGTCGTCCGCGCTCCGTACAATAAGTACTTCTACAATTTTAAACAATCGCCATCCGCTCCTCCTCCTTCACGCTGATGATGATCTCCGTCTCATCCGAGTTGCGCCGACACCTCCGCACTTCGAGTGTCTTCTCGTGTTTTTTCCGGATGCTCGGCGGGATGGTCGGCCCGTCGGACACGAGCCGGTCTAGATCGAGTCGCAACACCTGCAGAAAGTCGAACGGGTTCATGCGGTGCTTCCTGTGTTTCGTCAACTCGGCGTCCACGGTGTGGTAGAACGCCGCGAATTTGTGGACCATTTGTTTGTGTTGCTCGGATTTTTGAGAGAAATGCAAAAAGTTTTGTATTCCGGAAAGGGCGCTCACGAGCATGCTCGCGGCCCCCACGCACATATCCATGTTCACGTTGGGGAACTTTCTCCCGCTGAACGCGAGCGTGCCCGCAGTCGCCGACAATACGATCGTGGGAATGCCCAACAGATTGTAAAAGAACATGGCGCGGGTCGACGCCATCTCGTGCATCTGGCGATACGCGACGGCCTTCTGGCCCCACGCGAACACCAGGCGCTCGATTTTCGAGGTCCACAGGCGCTCCGGGTCGGAAGTCCCCCCGCTCCCTTTGTCACTCGAATCGTACGTGCTCTCTCGGACGACGCACTCTTCCTCCTCTCGCCCCTCTAACTTGTACAGCCCGGGGGGAGGACTGCTATCGAGTCGGCCCGGGACGTGGACCCTTAACGGTTTCTCCGGTTCGATTTCGGATGCCATTTCGTCCTTTCAGACTATGGTTTGAAAATAACTTCGTTCGCCTGCCCCTTTTTGTAACGCACTTCCGACGCGTCGGCCTCCATCCTCGCGCACACGAACAGCAGGTCGGACATGCGGTTCATGAACGACAGGACGGACGCGTCGACGCGGCCCTCGTGCGTCGAGGCGAGGAACGCCACGGATCGTTCGGCGCGGCGGCACACGGAGCGGGCCAGGTGCAAGCACGAGTTCGCTGTTACGTGCCAACCCAGGTCCCTAGCCTGAGTGACGTAGCGAAAGATCCTCCATGCCGGAATTAGGAATAATCAAGGTAGCCTAATGCAGATTGCGCGTCACGACTGGGGTCGTGAGATATCTGGCATCGCGGCTTGACGCCAAGCTAATTGATACACACTTATAATGGCTAGCAAGACCAATTACAAATGGATAGTTGCCCCAGGTTTAATGTGTAGGCGTCATCGCACTTATCATTCATCAAACCAAGAGGACGAGACTCTCGTCCTCGGACCAATTTCACCTAGGTCCGCCACCAAGCTGGCAAAGGGCGCCGACATGGCGCCGACCTTCCTAAGCATGCAGTCCACACACAATCTCGGGTCGACATCGACCCTCACCTACAGAATCCACGCATGAGTACAATATCTCAACCAGCTATAAAGTACGCAGCGCGGCGCGACTGCACCGGCCCCTAGAAGATCGCATACAACAACCTAGGCCCAAAATAACTGGCCCGAATCACACAAACTATCATAGTTCCATACAAAGGTCCTGACTAAGGGACGATTCCCAAATTAAGTCCCGAAATAAGTCCCAAAGTCCTACGGACTATGACAACAAGCCAAAGTATATAATTTATTCCATTGTTGCGTCCGTCCTAAAGGGCCGGCACGCAACACTCCTCCCCCCCCACGGGGGTCGGTAGTCCCTACCGTACAAGAGTGGGAAAAGAAACAAGTATGCTACACTACTATAAGAGTACTATGTCCCAACCCCGGTTCACCCGCGGGTTAGTAATACCAGTTCCTCTAGAGGTTGATACACAGGACCAACCCTGACGTAGTAGCATGAAACAGGATGACAGGATCATTCCGCTATCCGTCATAAAACTCTCACAACCATCTCAGCGACCGCCGTTGTTGGCGCGCCGATCCACTGGAGCCACCTTAGGGGACGCCACCGCGTGCCCTATCCCATCCACATAATAATGCACAGTCCATGTAATCCCGCTCAACCAGTCCTGAGGTCCTGAGCAGTCTCAAACTTGATGAAATGTTGACCATAGGGTCACTATGTCCCAGCCCTTGTGCACCAACGGGCCAGTGAAACCAGGTCCCCCCAGACTTGCCACGCAAGGGCAACTCTTTATATAGCCAATCGGGACTGTCAGCAGGAGGGAATATTTTTCATGCATACAACTTGATGATCCGGCCGACGAGGTGGCCAGTCAGGTATCCCATCCAGCCGAAACCCAGTCTTACAGCGCGACTGATGCGCGTGATCACACGACGATTAAGAGTACTACTAGCGTCGACGACTGTGAGGCACAGCATGCAGTGCAGGCTCCATGCTCAGAAGCGAGGGCGTGCACCAGGAGAATCTGATCCATCGCCTCACTACCGACAGCTGTACGCGTCCTCTCAAATACAGGCGCGCCGTGAGCCTACCGACCATGCAACGTGGCCCTCCCTGGCCGCCGCTGAAGTGGCTGTATAGAGGGGGAAGCCCTAGCGTGGCCACTAGAGTGCGCCTCCCCTGCACAGGTCTGCGAACGCATGCAAGTGCCCGCAAGGCCCTAGTGTGTCCACTAGAGTGCGCCCCGCCGTCTCTATCCAACGCAGGAAACAGTCAAAGTCGATCAACACCGGAGACTTGGATGATATGGCACGTTAAGTGCCCAAAACTAGCAGGGCCCCAGCGTGTCCACTGGAGTGCGCCCTGCCAACTCCTCCACGAAGCTGCAGTAGTTTAGGCACAACACCACTCCGGCCGCCAACGTGCATAGACCGGAGCAGTCGCCGGTCCCCGTATTCCTGACTGCCAATGTGCCTGAACTCCACCGCAAGCGGGGGAAAACTCCTCAGCTCGCAGTCACACCCTCCGTGACACTTGCACAGCAAGAGCACGGTTGATGCTTGCGTAGGCCCATAAGCATGTGATGCTCGAGGCCGCCGACGTGGACTGCATAGCGCCCGCAATGCCCGCACTTATATAATGCAATGGGCAGGTCGGGGAGTGACACGCTTTGCGGGAACTGCCGTATCAGTAACGTTGCCCCTGCGAGACACCGTGCTGCTCATGGAGTAGGGCCGAAGCAACCCCGCAGTCCCAAACAAGAGCTCCTCGGGCTCGATCGCGCCCAGCGCACAGATGCTCAAGCACATACAGCGATCGTGGGCCGGGGTCAAACCCGCGCACGACCGATCCGCCTGTCCACCCCGCTTGGCTGTCTTGCCCAGGATTCCCATTCCCGCAACAGAAACACGCCCCTATGTATGCAGTCCCCCCCGCGCGTCGCAACATCCCCCACTCGAAGCTTGAAGGCCTCTCACCACCCCTGTACCAGTGCATGGCCATGGGGTATAGTACATTTTGAAGCCCACACAGCCCGCCCGCCATGCACATGGAACGCCCTGCTCTGAGTCCCTCATCCATGCAACCTCGTAGGCGTGCGGACACGAGCCACTTGCAAATCACGCTCGATCGGCCTCCACCAGTGGTGCAAGGATCGAACAACTCCCTACCGGGCTCAGCCCACAGGAGGGACGCGAACACTGCGCTATGGTAGCCATGCACAGGGTCGCGGGCAGTGACTAGGTGCTCAGACTCAAGCAGCTCGATCCTTCCTGCCTCTCAGTCTCGGGTCGCCGTTCACAGTCTCCGTGACTCGCCCTCGACGGCCAGATCCTGCACGTCCCATGTACCTCAGTGCTCTGCCATGACTCAGCGCGCGTCAGCGCCGGGTCCGCTCAGAGCGGATGTACCGGCCCTATGCAGTGATACCGGGGGTTACTCGGACACCGGCAGTCTGCGGGGCGACAGCGCCACATCATGTGGCATCGGCACCATGCACGCGCACTGTTGAGGCGGTGAGACAATGACCGGACACCGCCACCTGCTTCTGATGCAACCACGACCGGCACCAGCGCAACCAGTGCAACCACGACCGGCTGGATCATCCACCACTACTGCCGGCAGTACATGCTGTCGCCATGCAACTGCACCGTGCCCGCATATGTTTGCAGCCCCGGGGGCCCTTACTCCCGACGGTCGCGGCGGACGCGGGCGCGCCCCGCATGCACGGTTACTCGAGCCCAGGAGTGCCCTGACCCAGCTAGGCGTCGACTCAATGCCGGGGTAGCCAATTGGTTGGCTACCGACAATTCAACAAGGTGCTGTACATCTGTTTGCCGGCCGACCACGATTCAGTACAGGCTCCGCCCTGCCTGATCGCCCAGTCGCATCGGGGTTGCAACAGCCTCCACGCACCGTGCCGTCTCCATGCACCGTGTCGCAATGGTGAAATTAATCACGTACGGGTGCACGAGAAGCGAGGCGCGTCCCTCATGCGCCAGGAAGTCAGGGAGCCGTGACTCATAGCCGCCAGCCGGAAGACTCCCTATAATAATACTTGGCCGCGTGCCATGGGACTCCGCGTCCGTTGGTCACGCGGGACGCGACGTGCAGTCAGGCCGTAGTCTGGGGTCACTGGCACTCGCTGCCGAATCCGGCATCCCACGCGGAGATGCCTCGGTACGGACGCCTTAGTAGTAGAATCATCAAGCATCCGGTGAGCCCATGTCCAAAAAGGCCAGGACCATGTGCACATGCGGTGCTGAGTGCCTGACGTGGTCCTCTTCGGGACGACCCGTTCAAGCCCACCGCCAACTGCAGATTAACCCATAGAGAATATATCATGGAGAAAATATATTATATAGAAAATAGAGAATATCGAAAATATATAATATCCGCACGCTGGCGCATCGATCCCTGGCATGGCAGTAGAAGGGTCGTCGGATCCACGCGCGGCTGCGCATCGATCCCTGGCATGGCAGTAGAAGGGTCGTCGGATCCACGCGCGCCTGCGGTGGATTCCTACATAGATGGCCGGCTCGATCCAAAGCCGAACCGTGCCGATCATACAGGAGCTAGATATAATTAAGAAGAGTATGGTATCATAGCTAGATATAATTAAGAAGTGTAGTGGACCAGTACAAGTACTTAGTATATAAAAGGTAGGAATAGTAAAGAAGTATATGGTATTATTAGTAGCCATCTGGTTTCATACGCCCTGCGACCCCTCCCCTTCCCCCGGGGACGACGCGTCCACGCGATCGTCCAATTACTGCCCAGGAGTCAAGGATGCTGGACTGCCGGGCGCTCGTGTGTAATGCTATGTGCCCTATACTCGCTGTCAGGGCACCAAAAGGAACCATCGGGAAACCAAACCACTCGCCGGCGCAAAACAGACACCCCCCCTTGCCCTACACACAGGTGGCATTCTCAGAATGGCTAAGGTGGCCAGCCACTAGGACTGGAAAAGCGCACCGGACTGAACATATTATAAAAATATAATTATTAGTTAAATATACTAATATAATAATATATATATTATAGTATTCTTCCAGCGGCAAACTCGTAACCGGCCACTGCTGGTGACTCAAAGGTCGCACGTTGTCCGGAGGCTAGCCAGTGAGCCTCGATCTCAATGACCGCGCGCAGCACGCCCTTGGTAGAACTCATGAATCGCTGGCGGCCGCGGCTGTTGGTGCTGAGTCGTGAACTGCCGGGCCTGCTGGCGCCCGCTCGTCCGCGTTGCGGGGCTTGTCCCTTGGGCCGGAGGAGTCCGGGCGACTGCCGAACGCCGGGCCTGAAAACCTGGGCTCGGTCTCCCGCGTGCCACGTCCAGCGTGCCTGCTACGGAGTTTGGGGCAGTCGCGCCTGAGGTGACCCACCTCAAAGCACATGAAGCAACGGGCTTTACTCGCGTCGATGGCGTTGAGGCCATGGTCAGCGTTCCCGTCCTCCAGGTCATCAGGGGAGTCATCGTTCCCCTCGCCGTCGTGCGGGGGACCTGATCGGAAGAAACGACGCACCGATGGTGCGCGCCCGCGAGCCACGACGTCGGCCACCTGCAGAAGATACCGCTGGATTTTCAGGATATCCCACTCATCCCAGGGGACCTCAGCGTAGTGCTTCAGTACCTCATCCTGCAGCTCGGGACTGAGGGCCTCAATGAACCGGATCTTGTACTCGTACCAGGTCATGTCTGTCAGGTAGGCGGCGCTGGACTCAAACTTGGATAGGAACTCGCGGTACGGAGTGGCTCCCTGGCGCAGCTTGCCGAATGCGAGTCGCTCGTGGATTACAACATCTGGGGGCACCAGCTTGCAGCGCACCCGGTCCATCAGCTCCTCCACGGTTTGCGGGTACGATTGGGATGCGATGCTCTCACAATTTAGGATGCTCACCACCGAGGGGTCCATGCAGGTGTTGACAACATGCGGGATGAGATCGCAGGTGGCCAGTTCCCAACTGTGGTGGTTACACCAGACGGTATACTGCTGTTGCCACATGCGCCCCCATTCGTCAATCTCCCGCGGTTTCATGTCCGCGTGCAGCTTGGGAACATTCTTGAAGGTAGGCATCGGTGGGGCCTTCACCGTATTAGGCTTGGGTCCACCGACCTCACGATAGGCAATGGAGCCGAAGGCTGGGGGCTGCGACCGGGGGAGAGATCCGGAGCTGGCCGGCGTGCCATGCGTTCGCCGCACCTGTACAGACGATGGGTGTTCGTACCCCGGGTCATCCAAGGCCACCCTGCTGAAATTCAGGTTGATGACGACCGCAGGCGAGTGGACGATGCTGCTGTCATGTGTCCTAGGACGCGGCGGCTGGGGGGCGGGTCGCTGGACGGGTGTCTGAGTCTCCTCGTCGTGTGCGGTAGCGATTCTGTCATCCCCTAGCCGAACCCGGGGCCTATGAGCTCCAAAGGACGGGCCCTGCGCCCCTGGTCCCTCAATATCCGCCACGGCCCCCTCCAAATCATCGAACTCGCCATCTGCCCCGGTTTCCTCCCCGTCATCATCCGAGTTCCACAACACCGTGGGTAACAGGGAAGTGCTGCCGAAAGACACTCTACGTCTGCCCCGAGGTGCTGGGGCCGGCGGCGGTCCCAGGGGGCGACCCCGCCCTGCCCAGGGATGCGATGGTCGCTCCGTGACTGGCTGCCGATAACTGTAGTGCAGCGTGTCTTCATTCTCGTACCCGGGCTGCTCAGGGTACCGTGGCAGCCGCTGTGACCTCGTCTGGGGTTGTTGCTGCTGCGGTAGTTGCTGCTGCTGCTGCGGGTGCTGCTGCTGCTGTCGTTGCTGCTGCTGCTGCCGCCCTGCTGCTGCTGCTGCTGCTGCTGCTGCTGCTGCTGCTGTTGCTGCTGCTGCTGCTGCTGCCGCTGCTGCTGCTGCTGGGAACCCTGCGGCTGCTGTTGCTGCTGCTGCCGTTGCTGCTGCTGGAAACCCTGCTGGAGCATCTCCTGGCTGCGCCCGTCCCCCCCTTGTTCCACCCTGGAGTCTGGACTGTCATCATCTGATGAATCTCTGCGGCCCTGGTCTCTAGATCGTGGGGAGCCTTCCGCAGGTCTCTCCATGACCTCACCTATACCTGTCCCTACTTGGACGTGCGGTGGTACCTCTACCACCTCTATACCTTGCTCGTGGTTGTCTACCTGTTCTATCTCTCTGTTGACAGGTTCTCTCCGTCTTCGTGGCATGATGCTCGTACCGATACCTTACACTGCAGGCAACACCTCCCCAGTGAGAGAGAGAGAGAGAGAGAGAGAGAGAGAGAAAGAGAGCAACCACGTACTATATATCTATATATATAGGACCTAGTACTATTCCCTAGTAGTAATCCCCTCTATTGTCTGCTAGAGCCAATGGTCAGCTGGGAGAAGGTAACTGTAACTGCGGTCCCCACCTCCTGACTGCTGTCTCCCTTGCTGTGCGTGGGTGGCTTAGAGCATTCACGAGTGGTGTGCAGACCCTCTGGCAATGGCATATGCTCCCTAACAAACCTATCTGCATCTATGATGTTATCAAACCCCTTCCATCTAGCATTAGAACCCTAGACATTATCTTATCTTTGATATACTCTTCACACGTCTTCCAACTATAAAATATGGCTGGTCTACCCTCACCCCCGTCATGGGCTACTGCATAGTAGGGAAATCCAGACTGTCCACCCTTATTTATCCTTCGCTTCCCTTTCAAGGACATATTGCGTAGTAGTCTATCATACGCTGGCGAGAAGAAGAAAAGGGCTGGCAGAAGCTTGCAAGACAGAAAGGAAAAGGGATTCCCAAGGATACCTCTAAGTGCAGTGATAAACGCAACGAGGGAGGAGGACGGACTCTAACACAACACACGCCCAAGCTCTACGCGAACAAGGGCACAGTACACTGGTCCCCTCCGCGGGGCTCACAGAGGTAAGCACCGTCAAACATAATCGGCCACAGCCCGACGGTACCTACCCCAAGACCCGTTGCAGGTCACACAACGATGGGTGCCTCCGCGGCCCCCACATCTCTCAAACAACATGAAAACGCCTATAGAGAGCACAACATTAAACATAAACCCCCTCTACGCGTGCAGTCCCGGGAAGAAAGCAAGCGTTTAAGTAAAGAGCACTAAACTAGGGGACGTACCATAACCAATGTCGATGAAAACCCCTGGGCTGGACGCCGTCGAGTGTCGTTGGGAGCCGGAGCTCTACCACCTGGGAGCCGGAGCTCTACCACCACTAGAAGTCGTTGAAAACAGGGGTAATGGCCGCTACTGCCTATGGCACCTCACCACAGGGCTATTACTAGCCCCGCCGAGTATCCCGGACTGCCGCTTGCTGCCGAAGTCGTCGTTGAATCCCTTTACGGGCTGCCGCCAACCAGTCAGCAATCGTTGAATACCGGAACCTCTATCTACACTAAGCACCGCCTTGCTATCCTAACTGGCTACACTAGCTCTCTCCGCGAGAGTTAGCTAACCTCTCCAGCACATTTTGCCTCCGATAACCAGTGTTACGTGCCAACCCAGGTCCCTAGCCTGAGTGACGTAGCGAAAGATCCTCCATGCCGGAATTAGGAATAATCAAGGTAGCCTAATGCAGATTGCGCGTCACGACTGGGGTCGTGAGATATCTGGCATCGCGGCTTGACGCCAAGCTAATTGATACACACTTATAATGGCTAGCAAGACCAATTACAAATGGATAGTTGCCCCAGGTTTAATGTGTAGGCGTCATCGCACTTATCATTCATCAAACCAAGAGGACGAGACTCTCGTCCTCGGACCAATTTCACCTAGGTCCGCCACCAAGCTGGCAAAGGGCGCCGACATGGCGCCGACCTTCCTAAGCATGCAGTCCACACACAATCTCGGGTCGACATCGACCCTCACCTACAGAATCCACGCATGAGTACAATATCTCAACCAGCTATAAAGTACGCAGCGCGGCGCGACTGCACCGGCCCCTAGAAGATCGCATACAACAACCTAGGCCCAAAATAACTGGCCCGAATCACACAAACTATCATAGTTCCATACAAAGGTCCTGACTAAGGGACGATTCCCAAATTAAGTCCCGAAATAAGTCCCAAAGTCCTACGGACTATGACAACAAGCCAAAGTATATAATTTATTCCATTGTTGCGTCCGTCCTAAAGGGCCGGCACGCAACATTCGCCTCCCCGTCCCCGCCCGGGAGCACGAAGTTCCGTAACGGCGACAGGTCTTCGTCCATCATGTCGATCCACGACTCGAGCGTCCTCACGCACTGTCCTTCCGGATCGAAACGGTTCCGGTGCGGTTGGCCGTCGGATGGAGTCGACAAGGCAGATCCGACGTCCAGGAGCCGTTTCTGTAGGAACGGCAGGATCTCCTGCTTGATTCGCTGATTCCTACAAAACACCCTGGCCAATCCGATGGCCGAGTTCAGTTCGTCCACATCGCCGACAGCCTCCACGTACGAGTCGAACTTGTCGACGACGTCGCCCGTGAAGAGTCGGGTCTTCCCCAGATCGCCGTGTCGGGTGTAGATCGGCATTGGGAGGGTATATATTCGCCTCGCGAGAAGAAAAAGTCCTCTCTCTGGACGACGACCATGGGTCCGTGGAGAGGCACCGCGGCCACGAACTGGCTCAAGGAGAGGGATTGTTTCGTCCAGCCGGGAGAGAAGTACACCCATCTGCTGCTAGACGGGTTCGAGGGCGGGCGGGCGGTGGTCGACCACGAGGACCTGCCCGCGTTCTACAAACTCATCGCCAGCGACGCGAAGGCGGGCCGACCCAACTTCATCGTCGAGCAGAAATCGTTCCCCCTGTTCCCCTTCTTCCTCGACCTGGACTGCGAGGACGACGTCGACCTGACGGACGAGATCCTCGACAAGTGGATCCCCTTGATCCACGCGGCCGTCAAGGAGACCGTGACGGAGCGCGAGGACACGGACTTCATGATGGTGATCTGCAGCGCGCCCACGAAGAGGAAACCGGACGGGAAAATCAAGACGGGGTTCCACTTGCACTGGCCCGGCGTCCCGATCAACAAGGCGAGGGCGCTGCAACTCAGGGGGTACATCCTATGCAAACTGCACGAGGCGTTCGGAGACAGGACGGGGAACTCGTGGAACGCCGTCGTGGACCCTTCGGTCATGATGGACAACGGCCTGCGCATGCTGTTCTCGTTCAAATGCGTCCGCTGCACCGTGTGCCCCGAGAAACTGCGCAAGCTGGAGAAAGAGATCGAGGGCGGGTGCAAGGGCGGCTCGTCGACGGGGGCGTGTCCCTGCGTGTTCTGCGACGGCAAACGCAAGATACGGAGGGAGTGCGGGTGTACCTACGGCAAGATCCACGAGAAGCGACCGTACACGTACTTGCGCGAGCTCGACGGGGACGGCAACGTCGCGGAGGAGAGCGGCCAGCGCACTGCGTTGGAGCAATTGTTCCTGACGTCCGTCCGCACGTACGACGAGGTCATCAAGGAACCCGTGGAACTCGTGCCCCCGCCGTACTACGACGCCAAGCTCGTCGAGCTCCCGGGTGCGCGGAAAGGACGGGACCGCGTACCCCAGGTCCGCACGTCCCACGCGTCGCCTCACAACGGCAACGCGCTGCCGCGAGACGGACGGCTGTACGCGGCCGTCAAGGAGGCGCTCCGCGGGATCCCCATCAGCAACGTGTTCAAGGAGGGCGAAGGGCAGTCGAGCGTCTACTGGGTCTGGAGTCGCTCGCACGTCTGCAAAAACGTGGACCGCGCCCACGCCAACAACAACGTGTGGTTCGAGATCACTCGCAACGGCGTGTTCCAACGCTGTTTCGACGACGAATGTCGCGGGTTCCGGTCGGAGCCGAGTCCGATCCCGTACGAGGTGTCGGTGCGCCTGTTCTCGACTACAACGCCGGAGTCCGGAGCCAAAAGGGAGTCAGCCATGACGACGGCCGCGCTGCGACTGGCGTACTTGGTATCGTACGACCCCACGAAGGCGGCGACAGGGAAAAGAGCGAGAAGCCGGAAGGGCGCGAGGGACGAGTGAGGAAGCCCCGGTCCTCAACGTCCCCCGACTTGTTCTCCAACAGGATAGGAACGCCCCCCGCCACGTAGGACATGTGAGACGGGGCTCCGCGGGGAAGGAACAGCATGTTGTGACTCTCCATGCCCCTGTGATCCGCGTTGCTTTCCAAGAACGATAGGCACTTAATAAACGTATGAATGTAATAACTTCCCACACTCGGAAAGTTCATGTCCGCCAACTGCCTCGCGTACTCCATCCTGTCCAAGAACGGGCGATGCAATAATGAGTGACGCGCGAACGCGAGACAGTCGTGCACGTAGAACACGGAACGGCCCAGAGGGTCCCTTCCGAGCACTCCGGCCGCGACGGTGCCCTTGAACAGTTTGGTCTTGAAAGGCGGCATCCGTACGATCGACACGTTCCGATCCCCGTGCACGATCGCGCAGACCGTACGACCGCCGCGAACGCGGACCAACGCCAGGAGACAGTACTCGCCCTTCCGCAATTCCGTCACGACGTAGTCGTCGTTCCCGAGCTCGGCCACGAGGTCTTTGGTCTTGTTCACCACCTTGATAAAGGGGCGAGGGAGGTCGTGGTAGCGACACACGCCCTCGACGGAACGCAAGACGTCGCGGGTCTCGCGGGGAGACGCATCGCGCGGCAGGACGAGAGGGACGGGGAGAAACGCGGCCATACTAGCACCGTGCGCTTTTTTTCGGTCCCCGTTACGCGCGCGTTCTCGGGAGAAAATTTGTTTGGGGGCGGAAAGGAGGACGATTCGGGACGAGCGGAGGTCATGGAGTTGTTGGAGCGTTCGCTCGTGCGTTTCTTCGGGGACGCGCGGCACTTTGACGTGCTGTTCGGGATCTGCGGACACAAGGAGTCGGAGCCGAAGAACGAGCTCGTCTCCCTGCGCGTGTTGGAGTGGCTCGTGACGAACTACGCGAGGATCCACAACGTCGAGTACCTTACGCCGGTCGAGAACGCCCCCTTCAACCTGTACATGTCCTACCGCGAACATCTGGACTTTTACTCGAAGAAGATGTTCGACCCTTTCGCGCGTCGGAAGAAGACCCCCTCGCCCACGGCGACCGCGTCGTGCAGACGACCCCGGGACAGATGAACTTCTTCCGATGGGCGATCACGAACGGGGTCGTGGACTACGCCGTGCGCAACATCGCGGAGATTCGCGGGGAGCTGCCCAAGTGCCACCACAACAACGGGCGCGCCATCCGCGTGACCGTGGTCAAGCGGACGAGGAAGCGGTGCCGCGCGGCCGACCTCGGGTCGATCGTGCGTCCCAAGGTCATTACCCGCAGACGGTTCCTGATCCGGTTCAAATAGTTTTCGAAGGGAGATCGTAGGGTAAGTGGGCCATGTCTCTGCTGGTCTCGAAGGCGTACGACTGGCTGGTCACGCGCCCTTTGCGGGAGCTGTTCATGAAGGGGCCGACTGTCGGCGCGTTCGGGTTCTGGATGAGCATGAAGGAGAGCGACATCTGCGCGGCCATGACGAGGACGACGTCGGACATCTGGGACAACAACCCCGGCCATTGTCGCGACGTCATCGACAGCCGATTCGAGAGCGTGCACGTCGTCGTGCGGACGTTCATGACGTGGTTCGCTCTGCTCATGATCGCGAACGCGGTCGTGCGCCAAGCCGTCCGCATCCCGTCTCGTGTGTTGCGGTCAGTTACCTGTCGCCCGCGGTCTCCTCGCGTCGTGGTGATCGACGTCGACGCCGTTCGATCGCGAGCGTTGCCGCCAGGCGGACTTGACGCCCAAGAGGGCGAGGGAGCCGGTCGCGGGCGCCAGAAGCATCTTGAGAAGGTCGGGGATCTGGCCTCCGACGAGCACGGACACGTAGGCTAGACTGAAGTAGAGTCCGACGAGGACGAGAAGCACCGCCAGGAAGAAACTCATCGTGTCATAAAACGATTTGGGATATTAACTCGGACCCGCTGCGGTCACGGCGGTAGCGGCTGGGGTCGCCTCCGCGGACTTCGGAGGAGGACCAGAACGCCCAAGGAGGGGGTGGCGAGATCGTCCGCGTCGGAAAATTCCGCGGATGAACGATCGGAAACTCGCGGCTTCGTGGCTCGCGGTGCGCGTCTTGCGTGCATGGGCGGCGCACGTGACCCGCCCGGCCCTCGCCGTGTTCTTGCATCGACCGCCGTGCGCGGCCGTCTTGCTCTTGCATCTCATGGCGACTGTTGACTGTATGATGTTTCCGTAGAAATAATTTTGTCAGCGTCGTGTCGTGTCGGCTAATGCGCTATCAGCGACAACTTGGATCCCCGGTGACCGACCGCGTTGATTCGTTATCCTAATAAAACAATTTTCTTCGTGACCAACTATAGACCCGTAAACATGACCACTTCTCTCAAGGACATGGGCGTGGGCAGGCTCAAGAAGCTGTACACCGAGGAGATCGAGTCCGACCCGACCAGCACGACGTCGGGGGTGACGATCGTGTCGCAGGGTAAGATCGATATCGTGCCGAACGTGTCCGGCGGCAACGACGCCACTCGGACCAACCCCGTGCTCGATCCTGACAACACGGTCGTGATCCACGGCAACATGCGCGTCATGGGGTCCATGAGCACGGACAAGGGCATGTTGCAGACCGCGGATTACACGAAGAACAGTACGACGACCGAAACGAACAACTCGCTCCTCAAGTCCACGACCAACCACCTCCTGCTCATGCCCTTCGACGCGACGAAGGAGGTCATCGTGCAGGACTCGCGGTTCGTCGCGCACCGCTCGGCGAAGGAGATCACCGGCTCGACCGCGGTCGTCCCGACCCCCGACAGCTTGTCCGTGCGAGCCGAGAACGCGATGACGAACCAGGAAATCGCGATGGGGCTCGTATACCACGCGGGTACCGGTTTCACGACCGCCGGCACGGCCCAGACGCAATGGCGCGGCGTCATCGACTCGGGGGCCGTGGACATGGAGCTGAGGTCGAGCACCCAGTTGCGCGTGTCCGCGGACAAATCGTCGGGGGGCGAGGTGCGCGTGGGAGCCGGGTCCGCGATCACGATCGCCCCAGCCATCGCGGCCGAGGGCGCGGACCCTCTCACGAAACTCGTCCTGCAGGTGCCCGCGACCGACGCGGCGGCGGAAAAGGTGACCACCAATTTTACGCTCGCGCAGGCCGGCGTGCCGACGGAGACGCGCCAGGCTCACACCTACTCCGCCGACGCGGTCACGGTCATGAGCAAGAAGGGGCTCGGTAACACGGGAAACGGCGGAAACCTCTGGATCACGGGTGACACGGCCGTCGCCGGCAGCAGCGTGGCCGTCGAGCAGGTGAAGTTCGTCGACTCGAGCGTGTCGACCACGAACCCTACCCTCTCGCTGTCCGCCGCGTCGAATGTGACCATCGCGGCAGACCTTGTCCTGAAGAGCCCGGACGTGGACGTCGGCGGCAAGATCGCGACGTCGAGCGGGGATCTGTTCCTCAACCCCGCGAGCGGGGTCGTCAAGGTGAACGGCAACGTGCAGGTGGACGGGACGCTGACGAGCGTGAACACGACGGTGTTGAACTCGGTCATCATGGAGAAGACCCTGAGCCTCGCGAACACCCAAAACACGACGGTCGCAACCTGGGCATTCGACGGAAACTCGGCGACGAGCGCGCCGACCACGGCGATCCCGTCGGGCGTGACCTTCACCCTCCCCCTGACCAACATGATCGTCTCGAACGGCGCCTTGTCCGTGAACGTCGCGAACACGTCCGCAAAGGCGGAGACGCCCGCGAACGCGAACTTCCCGACCGGCACCCAGTCGTACGAGATCACTTTCAACGTCTCGTTCAACGGCGTACCGGTCCCCACCCCCGCCACGACAAGTCGAAAGTTGTTTTCGTACGGCGTATCGTCTGGTGTCAATCTCGTATGCCTCTTGTACAACGACGGTAAAATCGATGTTACCGCCAGCGGAGTGACACTCGCGACGGCCGCGAACGCGCTCGCGATGGCCGCGTCGACGCCGAAGAAGTACAAGGTCACGATGAGGCGGACGTACGTCGCGGGATCGACCGCTTTATCGACCTTCGAAATATTCGTCGACGGCGTCCAAAAGAACGTTTCCACGGGCACCGCCCTCGCAAACCACACCCTGTCGAGCCCCGTTCTCGTGTTGGCAGGCGATTCCGCGGGGTACGCCGTCCCGCTGTCGTTTGACGACGTGCGCATCGAGCTCGTGAGCCCGCCGACGAACGTGAACGCCGACGGCGCGGGGCTCGTCGTCGCGGGCGACGCGGCGATCAACAGCAAGGCCGCCGAACGATCGATCACGTGGAAGAGAAACGTCGCACAGGAGCTGGGCGATAACACCGGGTCGTACTGGCACATCAAGGGCGGTCAGCTGATGTTCTCGCGTCTGATCGACACCACGAAGAGGAAGGCTCCCGGGACCAACGTGCTCCTCAGCAGCCTGCCCACAAAGGGCGCGTCGACCGAATCCAACATGTGGACGTTGGCGACCAATGGGACCGCCACGACGGGATCCGCCGTGCTCACGTACGCGTCGACTCCCCCGGGCACGGCGTCTCACACCGCGGGCGGGTATTTTCAGACTAACTACGGAAACGGGACGGTGACCACGTCCTATTATAGCGCCACGAACATCGGGAGGGCGACGGGCGGTTACGAGATCCTCGTCACCGGGATCGTGAAGCCGTTCACCTCCCTGTCGACGGCGACGGGCGGAGACGTCGGCACCGGGGCGGGAGCCGCGATGACGGCCCCGTTCCTGTGCGGCGTCGCGAACTCGACAAACACGAACGCCAACATGGCCGAACTGTTAACCATCGGCAAGGACGGGACGGCCGGAAGTTACGTGAGCGTGTGGGCGTGGCGAGGCGGCAGGCTCCTCATGTTCACGGGCAACCACTACACCGAGAGCGCGGGGATCGTCGTTGGGGCGAGCGAGTTCGTCCTCGGCGTCCTCTTGTCCTCCTCGGGACCGGTGCTGTACGTGAACGGGGCGCCGGCGACGATGACGACTGCCGGATGGCGCACCATAACGGCGAACGCCTCGTTTACCGGCGTGACCGGCGTGTCGCTGAGCGCAACCGGCGCCGACCGCGGGATCTATCTGGGCGCTAGGAGCGCGTACCAGACGGCCACTTCGCCCAACCCTTTCAACATCGGATTCAAGAACTGGCGCGTCGTGGACACCCTTGCCGCGGGGGGGGCGACGCCCACGATGACCCCGCCCCAGATCATGTACACGCAGCTGTACCGGTACGCGGACGAGTACGACTCGGAACCGCTCATGGTGACGTACGGCTTCCGCATCGGAGACGACGAGACGCTCCAGATCGTGAAGACGCAAGGGTCGGCGACCACGACCACCCTCCTCGGCAACCCGATGCCCGCGAGCGACAACATAAGCGGGACCGCTCTCGATGGGAACTCGATGGGAACGGTCGAGGACGGCACGGTGAACGTCGTGTTGGAGCTGCTGAACAAGGTTTCGTAAAATCTCTGCGTCCAACTCTATACGGACATGAACGCCACCCCGCTGAGCGAACTGAGAACGGGCCGATTGAAGAAACTGTATTCCGAGGAAATCGGGTCCGACCCGTCCTCCCTCTCGTCGGGGATCACGATCCTGTCGGGTGGGAAGATCGATCTCGTCCCGAACGCGGTCAACGGCAACTCGGTGGACGCCCTCGCGCCTCCGACCACCGACGCGTCCGTCAACCAGGTCGTGATTCACGGCGACCTGCAGGTCGCGGGGGACGTCACGGTCGACAGCGGGCCCGTCGCCGATTACACGAAGAATTCGGGCGTGACCGAGACGAAAAACACCGTCTTGAAATCCACGGGGAACCACCTCCTGCTCATGCCCTTCGACACGACGAAGGAGGTCATCGTGCAGGACTCGCGGTTCGTCGCGCACGGCCAGGCGCAGACCGTCACGAACACCGCAGTCGTCCCGACCCCGACCATCCTGTCCGTGCGCGCCGAGAGGGAAAACGACATCGCGAACCCGGAGATCGCGTTCGGGTTTGCGTTCAACGGCACGGGCAACAACTTCGCGGGGGGCGCCAACGCCACCGCCAAGACGCAGTGGCGCGGCGTCGTCGACTCCGGCGCGGTCGACATGGAAGTCCGGTCGAGCGCCCAGTTGCGGGTGTCCGCGGACAAATCGACGACGGGCGAGGTGCGTCTGGGCGCCAGGTCCGGTGTGACGTTGGCCCCGTCCATAGCGAATGAGGGCGCGGACCCGGACACCAAGATCGTCGTGCGGCCGACCACGTCCGAGAAGACGGCGGTGTCCGCGCAGTCCGAGACGAGCCAGCCGCACTCGTACTCGGACAACGCGGTCGCGATCTCGGGCGCGAAGAGGACGTCGGCCGCGTCGGGCGGGAATCTCTGGATCACGGGGGACACGGCCGTCGCCGGATCGTGCGTGGCCGTCGAGCAGGTGAAGTTTGTCGACTCGAGCGTGTCGACGTCGAACCCCACGCTCCTCGTTTCCTCCGCGGCCACGGTGCGCGTGGACAAGGACTTGGTCCTCCGCAGCACGGACCGCGACGGCGGCAAGATCGGGACGACGCGCGGGGACCTGTTCTTGAACCCGGCGAGCGGGGCGGTCAAGGTGAAGGGGACGGTGCAAGTGGACGGGGAGCTGTCGAGCGCGAACACCAGCACGGCGAACGTCACGGTGCTGGACAAGACGCTGGTGCTGTCGAACGCGACGACGACGAACGCGGACGCGGACGGCGCGGGGATCGTGGTGGAGGGCGACGGGGCCGTCAACGGCAAGTCGGCGGAACGGTCGCTGAGGTGGCGGAAGAACGCGGGGCAGGAGAGGGGGGACGAGACGGGGTCGTACTGGCACGTGAGGGGCGGCCAGGTGATGCTGTCGAGGTGGATCGACGCGGGGAGGAGGAAGGCGCCCGGGACCAACGTGACGCTCAGCGAACTCCCCGTCAGCAACGGCGCGACGACCGAGCCGCACTTGTGGAAACTGCCGAGTTACACGGGGGCGGGACCTTACCTGACCGCTGACTCGGCGGGTTCCACGTCTCTGACGTACGTGGCGACTTCCTCCATGTCCGATGCCTGGCTCGGCGAGTGGTTCAACGACCCTGCCGCTCCCACGAGCATTGAAGGCGAACAACGTTGCCGGCAGCGGAGGCTTGCCCGTCTTCACGCTTCCATCCGGCGGCGACCCTGTGGGCGGTGTTGTCACCATCCCGGCAAGCAACGTGGAGACTGAAAACTTGAGGTCCGTGAACCTTAAAGACCTAGTCGCCTCGGGATCGACATCCGGCTCCGACGACGGGTACGCCGCGTGGACGATTGAGGCGAGGGTGGCTGGAAGCGGGTTGAGTCCTTTTCAAGTAATATGGATGGGTACCGATGGCGGCATTCGACGTATTCAGGTAATGATCACGGCAGGAGGTATCGTCATATCCACAGAGTCGAGAAATGCCCCATATGCATACGGGGATCGCCAACTCTCCATCCCTCCTGAGGTGATAAGCGCAAGGGCACCGGGTAAGGGACTTCCCGCCGACGGGGCTTATCACAAGTATCGACTAGCTCGAAAGTCTTATGTCACGACGGCTGCAGAGGGGTGGAAAATCGCGAATCCAGAATTGCTGTTCGATTTCTGGTATGACGACGTGAAAATACCGCTAAAGATGCCAAGCGACATTGGAGTGTTATGGGCGAATGGGAGCACGTACCTATCAAACGTACCAATAACAAACGCGAACAATTATAACACCCTCCGTCTCGGTCCAAACTGGAGATTCGCAACAGGTGTGGTGTCCACAGTGGATTACGTCCGAGTCAAGAACGGGATCACTTACGCGGACCCCAATCTGCTCGTCCCGCAACATAGTACGGACGGATACTTTCAAACCTCGATCGGGGTCAATCTCACAAAGTCATACTACTACGCTACTAGCGTCTTCCCATCCAGAGGAGGGACGAACGTCCTCGCGTGCGGGATCGTGAAGCCCCTATCCTCGTTCGCGGCTGCGACCGGAGGGGTCGTTGGGTCTGCATCAGGATCGGCGATGACCGCACCGTGGACGGCAACGAACGTTACAAACTCCAACGCGAATATGGTCGAGCTGTTGACGGTCGGCAACCTCGATGCGGCGGGGTATTACGTAAGCGTGTGGGTATGGCGCGGCGGGCGCATCCTTATGTTCACGGGCAACGCGTACACCGAGACGGCCGACGTTGTCGTCGACACGAACGAGTTCGTCCTCGGCGTGCACCTGACGCCGACCGCGCCCATCCTATACATCAACGGCGCTTTGCCCCAGATGACTAGCCTCGGATGGCGAACCATGGCGAACGTCTCCCCCGCGACAAACACCGTCGCACAGTTGAGCAACACACTGACGGAACGCGGCATCTATCTGGGCTATCGACAGAGTTCGAGCACGGCGATCAACACGGGCTTCAAGAACTGGCGTTTCGTGGACACGCTCGCCGCGGGGGGGGGGACGCCCGCGATGTCCGCGGATCAGATCACCAACACGCAGATGTTCCGGTACGCAAACGAGTACGACTCGCAGCCGCTCGAGGTGACTTACGGCTTCCGCATCGACGACGACGAGACATTGCAGTTCGTGAAGACGCAGGGGTCGGCAACCACCTCCACGCTCCTGGGCAAACCGCTGCCGGCGAGCGACGACGCGAGCGGCACGAGTCTGACGGGCAACGTCCTCGGCACGCTCACGGACACGTCGCTGGACGTGGTCTTGTCGCTCGCCAACAAGGTCGACACGTCGACGACGACGTCGGTGTCGCAGCTCGCCGCGACCTCCGCGACCCCGGGCACCCAACCGTTCGTGGCCCCGACCGACGAGTGGGTCCTGTGGGACACCACGCTGTTCCAGAACGTGTACTTCGTCTGGGTAACGACCGTGTCCAACAACGCGACGAACACCAACTACCTGTTGAAACTGAGTCTGTACGTCGAGCTCCAGGAATACTTCTGGATGGACGGCGGGATGTACATGATCGTGCCATACAACGCCGAATTGCTGCAGTACACCGGGTTGGTGGAAGACGGGATCCGGGGTGTTGTGCTTTCCGATTATCCGAATAAAAACAAACTCTATTTCAACTCCGTGAACGTCCCCCGCCGCACCGCGAGCGCCCTCGGAACCCGCGAGGTCGTGCACCTCGTCGACTTGAACTTCGCCGTACGGTCCGGGCAGTTTCCGTCCGATCCGGCGCTTATGGGCCTCCAGAACGTCGGGTGGCCGAACATCGTGTCGTCGGTCGTCGACGAGTTCGCGAAGACGCGCGGGTATGGAAGCATGTTCGAACCGCAGAACCTTCCATGCCGCGTCGTGACGTCCGCCCAATGGCCCTCGTTCAGCGCGTCGACGAACTGGAAGTCCGTGGGGCGGTACGATTACTTCACCGTCACGCCGTGACGACTCGGTGACGTCGGCATCGTCGTCGAGACGACACGGATCGCGTCAGGGAGTCGATATAAAATGTCCCCTGCGGGGGTAGGACTCAGTCTCTCGTCCGAGAACCATGGAGGTCAACCCGTCGGACCGCGCGACCGCGATCGCGCTGCGGACGTACCACCGTCCGCTCGACGACGGGTCGGGAGGACTCGAGAGTTGGGACCAGGTCGTCGCACGGGTGATCGACCACCAGCGCTGGCTCTGGATCCGAGCCAAGGACGCCCCGCTGACGGCCGACGAGGAGAAGGAGCTCGACGAGTTGAGTCGGCTCATCCTCAACCGCCGCATCGCCCCCGCGGGGAGGACGCTGTGGCTGGGCGGGACGCAGCTCTCTCGCCGCCGCGAATCGTGCATGTTCAACTGCGCTTTCACCCAGGTGGAGACGGTGTACGACATCGTGGACGTCCTGTGGCTCCTCCTCCAAGGCACCGGAGTGGGGTTCAATCCCGTGGTCGGCACGCTGAACGGTTTTGCGAACCCGATCGATGATATCCGGGTCGTCCGGTCCACGAGGACGTGCAAGGGCGGACGCGAGATCAACAAGGAGACCTACGACGAGGACACGCGCACGTGGACGGTCAGCGTGCCCTACCAGCCATTAAGAATGTACTCCAGCACGCAAAATGTACTTCGTACCGAAGTTTGTCTTTTTATGCTGAAAATTGTCATGCATGATGTTTGCAACCAAAATAGATCTCGTACAAAGTTTGGTATCGATCGGACGTCATCTTGGTGACATTTGCTAGCAATAAAGGTACATTTTTGTCATTTTAAATTAAATTAAATAGTAATAAATAGGAAACAGTACTAAATCACGTCAAACCATCATGGATATTTGCAAGCAACCTAATTACCACTAGAATAGACCATGCACAAAGTTTGGGGTCAATCTGAACTCAAAATAGTGACGTTTGCTGGCATAAATACTGCATTTTTTGCCATTTTCAAGCATTTTGCTAAGTGTAAGCTACTAAACAATATCAAACTACGTCATAAAGCTATGAAATATTGGAAGCAACCTAAACACCACTAGATTAGACCATGGGCCAAGTTTGGGCTCAGTCTGACGTCAAAATAGTGACGTTTGCTAGCATAAATGGTGCATTTTTTGCCATTTTCAAGCATTTTGCTCAGTGTAAGCTACTAAACAATATCAAACTATGTCAGAAAGCTATGAAATGTTGGAAGCAACCTACACACCACTAGATTAGACCATGGGCCAAGTTTGGGCCCAGTTTGATCTCAAAATAGTGACGTTTGCTAGCATAAATGGTGCAATTTTTGCCTTTTTCAAGCATTTTGGTAAGTATAGTTGCCTCAAACTATGTCAGAAAACTGTGAATTGTTGTAAATAACCTGTTTGCCACTACATTAGACCATCCTCAACTTGTAAGGTCAGGCATAGGTAAAGGTAGTGACATTTGCTAGCACTATATACAAGCATATTATGCCTCTTTTCGCATATACACATTAAAAATAACAAGACATCATCATATCATGGCCTTAATACAAGGTGTGCAAATGCAAATCACACCAGATCGGATGACCAATGATGGGTGGCTGCATGCCAACACATCTACCAGGCTGCAGGGTGAGAGGCCACATCGCTACAAGACAGGAATCCTCGCAATTGCACACACCGCTAGTACACTGTGCACATACCCCAAGAGGATTTGGCTACAAGCCATAAAAGTTTGGCCATGCTAACACATTCTTCATCCAAGCAAAATGCAGCCTCTCCAAACTCAACTCATTGATTTAAATTCAGCTAGGCCAGGCGTGCATGCTCTACTTGCCGACAACCATGAGTAAACTTGTCTACCACTTCATTCCATGCGCCGGTAGATGGCACCGTCTCATCTACCAGTCATCCCCGGCTCCCATTCCGCATCCTCCTCTCCCTCTCCCTCTCCCTCTTCCTCCTCCCCCTCCCCCTCCCATTCTCCCTCCCCCTCTCCCTCCCCTCTCCCTCCTCCTCCCCCTCCTCCCCCTCTTTCTCCCCCTCTTTCTCTCCCTCTTCCTCCTCCTCCCCGCCTTCACTGTCACTGTGCACAGCAGGGACGGCATCGTCTATGTGGGTGCCATCACCTGCGTTCACGGTGCCAGCCTAGCTCCTGTGGAAAGAAGCGAGCGCGGCCAAATGCCTCGACTGGGTGTGGGCAGCCGCACACGAACTGCGTCACCTCCGCCAGGGCATGATAGTCCTCACACTGCCCATCAGCCCACATCGCCTTGATGAGCAGGTGACCTCCCCTTTCCTGAACCTTAGTGACCCAGCCATGGAAGCGCTCCCTCTTCCTCGCTATCCCCGGAAACAGGGCACACAGGCGCATCCCGATAAGCGCACGTGCTCCATGCTCGGCAAAGTAGGCATTGCAGTCATCCTTTGCTGCTGCCCTGGCGGCGGTGGCAGTCTTGTAATGCTCAAAGTCAATCTGCGGGTGCTCTTTCAACGCCGCCACCGTGGCAGCTGACAGTTTGCCGGTACTGATCAGCTCAGGCTGGTGCACCTCTGCCGTACCGCCCACTGTCCAGTGCTGCAGGTGTACATCAGAAATGGGGACCGTCATCCCTGCGCTGCCGCCACCTAATGTCACTCTAGAAAACTGGCCCGTCCACGACGGTGCGTAGTAAGGAGAGGCGACAATGCTGTCACGCTCCGTGCGATCGCCTTCCAGATCAAGGACCTTCACCAGCATGTGTGGTGCCCACGGCATTCCCTGCCCGCAGGTGACGGCTGGCCGCTTAACAACGAGTAGGTCGCTGCGTCGTATGAGGCTTCCATTCACCTTGAAGGTGTGCCTGCCGGAAATCAGTGTGCGCAAAGCGGGCGTTGCCGTTGATGTGCTCCCTCGCGCAGCGGGCGCACATGCGCGGTTGATCTGCGCTTGAATCTCGCGGGCAGGGCAAGCGACGTGTGAGATTACTTGTTTTATGGGCAGCCTCAGTGCTCGTGTTGCCCGCGCAACCGACTGGTCGCCTGCAGATCGCAGCGGTAAGGGTACCGCCTTGTTCGCTTGCAGTTCACGCTTCTCTTTGAGCTTTTGCTCCATGATGTCGAACAGATTCTCGTTGTTGGCACGCACATCCTCCACGGACTTTGGCACCTGCTCAATCCATCCGTCCAGCAACTGCTGCTTCTCAGCGGCGACGATGTCAGGAAAAAGGCTGTGAAGGCTAGCGCAGGTACATCTCCTGGCACCGCCCTCGTCCCATTCAAAAAGCGGCACTAGACCAGGACTTCCTTTGGGGGCCTTGCCACGCTCTATGAGGAGGCACCCATAGACAGGATCTCCCTGCGGGGTGTACCCAATGGGCGTGACCCCGTCACAAGCCTCGCCATTAGGCCCTGTGGGCTGCCACTTGTTCACCGGTGCATTTACCAACGTCTCCGATGCGGCTAGGCGCCAGCGGACATACACGGTCATATCCGGGCCCCAAAACACTTCGAGATCGAACACCTTCGAAGAGCGGTGCCTCTCCCTCTCGGCTTCGGTTGCTGGCTCATCATCCAAGTCGGCGGTGGCGCCCGCGCCCGCACCCGCGCCGGCGCCTGCGCCCCCACCCCGCCCGCGCCCGCGCGCGCGCCTTGGGTGGCGCCCGCGCCCGCACCCGCGCCGGCGCCTGCGCCTGCGCCCCCGCCCCCGCCCGGGCCCGCGCCCGCGCCCGCGTCTTGGGTGGCGCCCGCGCCCGCACCCGCGCCTTCTCCCCCGCCCCCGCCCCCGCCCGCGCCCCGCCCGCGCCATGGGTGTGGCCCGCGGCTGGCTTCTTCGGAAATGCGTCCATCGATTTCACCCACCGGCCGTCAGCGGTGGATGCACCCTTTCGGCCACGTTGTGACATCAAGCGCGGCGTCCCCAATAGAACAGTCATGCAATATGAATAATCATTAGTATCAACGATGCGTTCATGCAGGCGTGAACTGTGAAATACAACAAGCATGCAACAACGACTCCAGCACACTTAGTAAATACTGCTCATAATATCTGTGGCACATGCAACATGGTTAAAACACACATGGATGACCTGTATGGCTGCACATGAACTGTCCACCTAGAGAAGATAGAAATTCAGCATGATATCAAGAGCCATCCACACAAATATATGTCTTACCGCAGCTTAGGGCTTCTTCGGGTTGAGTTGGCGAATCGAGCTTGTTGAGCCCTGCTCGAAGTAATGCTCAAATGCGATGCCCAGGCCCGCCAGCACATCATCAAATGTGATTAGTTTCACAGGTGGTCCGAAGAGTTCCAAACGTGGTTGCTAATTTTCAGGCAGTGCCTGAAGGCCGCCTCGAAAGTGAAACGCGAAAGTGAAAAGGGGTCACAAACCCTATGTTCATATCCTTGACTCCCCCGTCGAGAACGAACCGAAAACCAGCGCCATGAACGAACTTGTGACGAGTAGATGACGACATCGTGGTTATGGCGTCGTACCCCCCCTGGTGCAGCTGCTGCTTTATCGCCGCCTTCCTGTCCTCTTGCTTCCGCCCGGGCGAAAACCAGGCGCTTCGCAATGCCTGGAGATGTGATATTCTAATGGGCTTCATGCACTCGTGGCCGCACTTACAGTCGAACGTCTCGTCGGTCACTAGGCTGCCGGCATGGGTGCTGCCGCTTAGCACTATGGCTGCGAA
The DNA here is from genome assembly GCA_009746045.1 of Mesostigma viride. NCBI lineage: Eukaryota > Viridiplantae > Streptophyta > Mesostigmatophyceae > Mesostigmatales > Mesostigmataceae > Mesostigma > Mesostigma viride. The sequence goes on along the minus strand of RPFO01000992.1, from coordinate 11,215 downwards.
CTTGCGCTTCCCATGGTGTCCCATCACCATGATAGCGAAAGCCAGGAAGCAGATAGCCACGATTATGTCCCAGCAAAGCCATAGCACACCTTCCGTTTCGACCGCCATGTCGGCCACTAGTCCGGATAGCTCAATGTGCACCTGACCTTGACACTAATCGCACAAACAGCCACAATTTTGCAAGCAAGAAGACATGGCTACCTCGGCATTTCATGAAATGTACTTCGTGAAATGCATTTCGTGAAATGTACTAAGGAACGTGATTGGCCGGCGTTCGCTCGCCAAATCTCGCAAAATGTACTAAGGCACGTGATTGGTCCCGCAAAATGTACTAAGGAACGTGATTGGCCGGCGAAGATTCTGTAGGGAATTTTAATTGCAGCAAACAGAATCTTCGCCGGCCAATCACGTTCCTTAGTACATTTTGCGGGACCAATCACGTGCCTTAGTACATTTTGCGAGATTTGGCGAGCGAACGCCGGCCAATCACGTTCCTTAGTACATTTCACGAAATGCATTTCACGAAGTACATTTCATGAAATGCCGAGGTAGCCATGTCTTCTTGCTTGCAAAATTGTGGCTGTTTGTGCGATTAGTGTCAAGGTCAGGTGCACATTGAGCTATCCGGACTAGTGGCCGACATGGCGGTCGAAACGGAAGGTGTACTATGGCTTTGCTGGGATGATTATCATCGTAGTACATCATATGTATTACAGTACATTTCACGAAGTACATTTCATGGAGGCAGAGGGAAAGTTCCTGTTCATGGTGAGTCGGGGTTAGCAATCACGGCAATGTCGATACATGTACTTGCAGTATATACAAATGCCATAATGTCCTTAGATGCAGCATGAATGTCTATTGTTCGGATTTCTTTTATCACGATGCTTAGGATGCCTTCCAACAGAAATCTGCTGCGCTACAGGTCGGGAATACCTGAACTTGATATGCGTGGCCAGTGGCCATGGCAGCCGGGGTCGGTAAGAATTAACTTCGATAGCCATGAATAATGCGGAAAGTGAACGTTGTCCACCCGCTGCACAGGGAAAATGGCTGCACAGGAACGGCCTGACGTGATACTGTCGCAAAGCAGTTCTCATAAGCCGACAATTACACATTCGACTTATGATCGATAATCGGCGCAGGCCTTCGACATTCAAGCGCGCATCGAAACGTCGTGAGGATTTCGGACATTTAGATGAAGTTGGATTGTTTTCGGCCCTCGTATTTGCCATGATCTTGGCCATCCAATCTTTTTGCTTCGTGCACAGTTTGCGTTTGCAGTTAAGCGTAGGTACATGACAAGCTTGCGTTTGCGTTTGCGTTTGCGTTTGCCTTTGCCTTTGCGTATACATTTGCATGTGCGCTTGCGTTGCCGTTTGCTTATGCGTCCCAATGTATGTCTGGCTTTGGGCAATTCTATTTCCTTGTCGTTGGGATATGAGTGGGTGCTGGCGGTGGTGTTACTGTCGGCAGGTAGAGTGGCAGTGGCTTCAACTTCTGTTGCTTTTTCATTGCATTTGCATTTTCATTGGGTCTCTGTAGTTAACAACTGCTTTAAATATCTTTGTTAATAGCCGGCTTCAGCTGTAATTTCGATTGCATGTTGCTTTTGAATTGCATTCGCACTGGGCACATGCAGTGGGCATTAGGCATTGGTAGTGCAATTACACATGCAGTCACACTTGCAATTGCAATGAAGTTGAAATTGAAGCTGCAGCTAAAATTTGCTACGTGCCTACTGGTACAGTCGCATGTGCAGTCAACTTTGTGCTTGTTTATTATTATTATTTCTTCTTCTTATAATTTCTTCTTATTATATTATAATTTCTTCTTGCTTTTCGTAATGTGTGGTGGTTAGAATGGTGATGGCAGGGGCAGGAGCAGGGGCAGGGGCAGGGGCAGGGGCAGGGGCAGGGGCAGGGGCAGGGGCAGGGGCAGGGGCAGGGGCAGGGGCAGGGGCAGGGGCAGGGGCAGGGGCAGGGCAGGGGCAGGGGCAGGGGCAGGGGCAGGGGCAGGGGCAGGGGCAGGGGTAGGGGCAGGGGCAGGGGCAGGGGCAATCATGAGTTGCTTTCGGCCTGGCATGTGCACCAGAACTGGCATATGTGCTCGCAATGCAGCTTGCTACTCTTGTTCCTTTTGTTTGCCTTTTCTTTTGTTTGGGAACTGTTCGTGCAGGGGGGTGGGATGAGGCCGCGAGTCTCTGGGCAGGGGCATTGACGTGGGTAGGTGTGTGTCTGGGCTAAGTCTGCAATTGTCGCTGCTGTGCTGTACTTCTGGCTGTGGCTTACGGTGCATTTGTGGCTTGGAGTAGGGGTGAGGCTAGGGTGGGCGCAGGCGCGGGCGTGGGCGTGGGCGTGGGCGTGAGCGTGGGCATGGGCGCGGGCGTGGGCGTGGGCGTGGGCGTGGGCGTGGGCGTGGGCGTGGGCGTGGGCGTGGGCGTGGGCGTGGGCGTGGGCGTGGGCGTGGGCGTGGGCGTGGGCGTGGGCGTGGGCGTGGGCGTGGGCGTGGGCGTGGGCGTGGGCGTGGGCGTTGGCATGGGCGTGGGCGTGGGCGTGGGCGTGGGCGTGAGCGTAGGCGTGGGAGTGGGCGTGGGCGTGGGCGTGGGCGTGGGCGTGGGCGTGGGCGTGGGCGTGGGCGTGGGCGTGGGTGTGGGTGTGGGCGTGGGCGTGGGCGTGGGTGTGGGTGTGGGCGTGGGCGTGGGCGTGGGCGTGGGCGTGGGCGTGGGTGTGGGCGTGGGCGTGGGCGTGGGCGTGGGCGTGGGCGTGGGCGTGGGCGTGGGCGTGGGCGTGGGCGTGGGCGTGGGCGTGGGCGTGGGCGTGGGCGTGGCGCGTGGGCGTGGGCGTGGGCGTGGGCGTGGGCGTGGGCGTGGCGTGGGCGTGGGCGTGGGCGTGGCGTGGGCGTGGGCGTGGGCGTGGGCGTGGGCGTGGGCGTGGGCGTGGGCGTGGGCGTGGGCGTGGGCGTGGGCGTGGGCGTGGGCGTGGGCGTGGGCGTGGGCGTTGGCGTGGGCGTGGGCGTGGGCGTGGGCGTTGGCGTGGGTAGGTGTGTGTCTCAGCTACGTCTGCTATTGTTGCAGCTGCGCTCTACTTCTGGCTGTGGCTTTCGGTATAATTGTGGCTTGGAGTAGGGGTGAGGCTAGGGTGGGCGTGGGCGTGGGCGTGGGCGTGGGCGTGGGCGTGGGCGTGGGCGTGGGCGTGGGCGTGGGCGTGGGCGTGGGCGTGGGCGTGGGCGTGGGCGTGGGCGTGGGCGTGGGCGTGGGCGTGGGCGTGGGCGTGGGCGTGGGCGTGGGCGTGGGCGTGGGCGTGGCGTGGGCGTGGGCGTGGGCGTGGGCATGGGCGTGGGCGTGGGCGTGGGCGTGGGCGTGGGCGTGGGCGTGGGTGAGAATGGGCGGATGCGGGGGCAGGGGCATGGGCATGGGGGGGGCGGGGGCGGGGCGGGGCGGGGGGGGCGGGGGCGGGGGCGGGCGGGGGCGGGGCGGGGGCGGGGGGGCGGGGGCGGGGCGGGGGGGGGCGGGGGGCGGGGGCGGGGGCGGGGCGGGGGGGGGCGGGGGCGGGGCGGGGGGCGGGGGGGGCGGGGGCGGGGGCGGGGCGGGGCGGGGGCGGGCGGGGGCGGGGCGGGGGCGGGGCGGGGGCGGGGGGGGGGGCATGGGCGTGTGCATGGGCGTTGGGTGGGTCAGGGGGGCTGGGGTTGGGTTTGGGTGGGTGGGTCATTGGTGCAATGTTTGGAGTTGGGGCTTGTGTGTGTGTGTGGGGGGGGGGGCATGGGGATTGCCATGCGCGTGCACGTGGGCGTCAGCGTGATCCTCTGTTCGTGTACATGTTCATGCATGTGCCATGACGGCACAATGCATGTCAGATTCGTGACTTTATCGTGTGTTCCCTAGTTGCAAGTATTACTGCTAAAATTCATTGCAGCATTCCATTCCTTGCATAATGCTTGATTGCTTGCATCAGTTCATTCTATACTTCGATCATGACCTGAAGTGCTTAAGTATTACCAGACTCTCGCGCAGTGTCAGAATGTCCAATTTTTAGCACACATGCATGTTTGCACACCAAAGCCCTCATTCCCATGTTGATAAGGCTAAGTAAAACATTTTTTTTTTGTGCGGTGATCCACGAAATGCAGCTGTGAATGGCTCTAGGAGGTCACCAATGGTGGCCAGACCTGTTATTGAGCATTGGGAGACGTTACAGGGGCATCAATCACAGTTACACTTAGTTCAGATGTAGTTCAATTTAGTACATTATAGTATAAATGTAGTAGAAAATAGTACAACCTAGTATATTGTAGCATATACTAGTTCAACTACCTCCAGATGAGATCCAGGGGCTATGGGGACACTTTTTATGCAAAACTGAACTTGAAACAAGCAAAAAACAAGAAACTTGGAAAAACTCAAAATGTACTTGTGCTGGAGTACATTCTTAACGGCTGGCAGGGGTGGGCGACTCGGCGATCGCGTGGGCCAAGGCGGCGGGCAAACTGATGGCGGGAAAGTTCCCCGCCAAGACATTGATCATCGACCTGACAGAGATCAGACCCGCCGGCGAGCGACTGGCGGGATATTGTTGGCAGGTGGGTCCGTCTAATTTTTCAACAACTCGGCCAGGAACAAGTCATCCTGTTTCTTCCTTTTCTTGCTCCCGTAAATGCTTTTCATGTTAGCGGTGTAAATGGCGTCGAGTCTGTTCTGATCGAACTTTCGCTTTCGCTCCCTTTCCCTTGCATCAAAAGCCACCATCCCTTTCCGCCTGTCGGCCAATCCGCGATCAGTGAACAGCGTCGTGTCTAGCATCAATTTGCGCACATTGCGTTGCCCCTGATTCACCTCTTTGGATATGTCCGATTTAGGAACGCCGCGTTTTTTCAACTCGGACTTGGTGAAGTCTTTTGCCATTCTCTCGATCTGTAGTTCGCGTTCGAACGCCTTGTCGATGTCTTCGTTGGACAAGTCTAACATTTCCGTGAAGGTCGCCACCCTCGCATGGGCTTGCGGAATTGGGGGCACGGCCGCGTTTGGCCGCGCCGGACTTGGCCGCGCCGGACTTGGCCGCGCCGGCCTCGGCCGTGCCGCCCTCGTTGTCCGCCCTCACGCGATGTTTGCGCGGTCGGCGCGCGGGTCGCGTTCGTTTGGCACGCTTGGTGGCCGTGGCGGTTTTCATTCTTATCATACCCACTATGCACATTATTTTTGGCGGTTTGCAGAGTTCTGGCGACGCGCAGATCGCGCGGGCTTTCGAGAAGATCGCCCGGCTGATGTCCAAACGCGCGGACCAGCTCTTGTCGAAGATGGACATCGTGGATATCGTGAACCACCTCGGAACGATGTTGAGTAGCCGTCGTTCGGCGGAGATCGCGCTATGCGAGTACGGCTCGGCGGAGTGGAAAGAGTTCGCCTACGCGAAAAAGGATTGGTGGATTGAGAATTCCCATCGCGAGCAGTCGAACAACAGTCTGGTCTTCTCGTCCAAGCCGACGAGGGCGCAGCTCGAGGAGATCTTCCAGATCATGCAAGAATCGGGCGGGTCCGAGCCCGGCATGCTGAATATCGAATCGGCTCTGAAACGGGCGCCGTGGACGAAGGGCGTGAATCCGTGCTGCGAGATTCTGTTGGGGAACAAGAGCTTCTGCAATCTGTCGGAGATCAACCTGGCGGCATTCCGCGCGGGCGACAAGGCCGGACTGGAGCGTGCGCTCGTCCTTGCCGCGCGCATGAACTATCGCCAGACACTCGTCGATCTTCGCGACGAGATCCTGCAAGAAGCGTGGCATCTGAACAACTTCTTCCTCCGTTTATGCGGAGTCGGGTTGACCGGCGTCGTGTCCCGACCCGACTTGAAGACCTACGACTACCGCCGCATGAAGAACATCGCGGTGTCCGCGGCGTACTCCATGGCCTACGAGTTGAAGACCCCTCTGCCGAAGACGTGACGTGCATCAAGCCCAGCGGGACCCTGTCGAAGATCATGTCCACGCGGCAGTGGGGCGAGGTGCCCGAGGGAGTGCACAAGCCGCTCGGGCGGTACATCTTCAACAACATCACGTACTCGAAGCACGACCCGCTGGTCGCCCGGTTCGCGGACGCGGGGTACAAGATCGTGGACAAGCCCTTCGAGCCGGAGTCCGTGCTCGTCACGTTCCCGGTGTCGTACGACTCCGTCCCCTTCACGAAGAAGTGGGTGACGCGCAAGGACGGGACGAAGGAGGAGGTCGAGGTGAACACGGAGACGGCCGTCGAGCAACTCGAGCGGTACCGCGACCTGATGAACTCGTACGTCGAGCAAAACGTCAGCTGCACGATCTCGTACGACCCCTCCGAGATCGAGTCCATCCTGGACTGGCTCAACGCGCATTGGGACGAGTACGTCGGCGTCTCGTTCTTGCTGCGGGCGGACCCGACCAAGAACGCCGCCGATCTGGGATACGCGTACCTGCCCCAGGAAGTGGTTACCAAGGCCCGCTTCGACGCGTACAAGGAGTCGCTGCGTCCCGTGAACTACAAAGGCATCATGCATGTGGACGAGGAGCCGGGTGCTGCCTCGGATTGTGTCGGCGGGGCTTGCCCCGTGAAGTGATCACCCTGTCATCGCCGTCCTGTTGAACGGCATATTGCTAGCGGTAGGGGAGGAGCGTAGTACGGCATGTTGTATGGCATAGGCTCGAAGTTGGCTTGCACGGTTACGTTTGTTCCTGCGGATGAATCCGTACGTTTTTTCCAAGAATAATAAATGATTCCAATTACGACCGTAATGACCAACAGGACAATTATGACACTCTTGATTTTGTCGGCGATAGACCCGCCGCCCTCCTCTTCGTCCCCCGCGCCCGTCCCATCCCCCGCGCCTCCTTCCTTATCGTCGTTCTTGTTGAACACAGAGTTCACGATCAACATGCCGGCGACGGTGGCGAAAGCCCCTCCGACGGCCTCCACGCCGTACCGCCTCGCAAAGTCGGTCGCTCTCTCCCTGAAACTCTTCGAGGCGGCCTCGCTGACGGCGTCCGCCGACTTGCCGGCCGCGCTGGCCTGCTCGGCCTTTTGGAGAGCCTGAAGCCTCTCGATTTCCTTGGCGATCTCAGTCGTCTTCTTCGCGTCGGCGGCAGCGTCGGCCGCCGTGGTGGCGGTCTTCAGTTCGTCGGCGCCCCGGAGACATCGGTTAACGCAGACGCGCTGGGGGCATTATAGATACAGGACACAATTTTATCAGGGCGCGTTCAGGAGAGCGGAGAAGGTCGAATCGTAGTCGCCCGACAGCATCCCGCTCGTCACTCCGGAGGCCTGTCCCATGCGGAAGGCCTGCGTGCTGTGCGAAGACCCGCCGCCGCCGCCGTACGAAGGGCGGTCTCGGACCCGCACACCATCCCGGTGACGCACTCGCCGCCGCCGCCTCCGTCGCCGGAACGCGCGCTCCACGGTTTCCAGATGACGATCGCGATGACCGCGACCGCGGCGATCGCGATGAACAGAGGGCTCGAGAAGAATCCGCCCGCCGCCGGCTTGGCGATCCTGGCGCGAGCGGAGTTGCGGACGTTCTCCTCGGTCACGCCACGCGTCACGTTTCCGGCACTGTTCATCTGGATCCTCGAAGTTGTCGCAGAAGAAAAATCGGCTCGGCTAGACTCGGGCGGGAGCAGCACCACCATCGAGGGGCCACGATCAACGATAGCGCAGATATTTATCCTACTTCCTGGAGAACAAGAACGCCGAGACGAGCGCGACGACGACCACGAGGATCCCTGCGACCGCGACGATGTTTTCGGTACGGTACCCGTCTTCCTTCTTCTCGGTCGTCGCCGACTCCTCGGTACGGCCGCGGACGGATCGGCCGGCGCGGAAAGCTGCCACAACTCCTCCGGAGTGGCGAAGAGTCCGACCTCCGCGAACCGGTCGCGAACTGGCGCGCCATCTCCAGGTCGGCGGGACTCCCCGTGGCTCGCAGACCCCGGACGTAGTCCGCGATCTTCTTCTGCGAACGTCCGCCGTCAACGCGTTGGCGGGGTCCTCGAACTTGGATCGCAGCGCGTCGGAGGCCGCGTGGCATTTGGCGAAAGCAAACGAGTCGCGAGGGATGACCTTGAACTGCCCCGTTTTCCACATGTCCACGAGAGAGCTGGCCATCGCGTCCGCGCCCCGCATCGGACGTCGACGAGCGTGCCGTCGAGATCCTTCACGGACACCTTGTCGGGCGTCGGCTGATTCACGATCGCCTCCTCCGCCTTGACCTGCGCCTGTTCGGCCACCTGGGCCGTCTCTTCCATCACGGGGGGGTGGGGCGACTGCGGGAGGACCGGCAGCGACGTCGACCCTGGACGGCTCCGTCGAGCGGACCTGGTAATGCAACGACCACGCGAGTTTCGTCGCTTCCGGATCCCGCGCCGCCTCCACTTTCTCGACGCGCTTGTTCATCGCGAGCCCGGGGATCCCCGACAAGCCCATCCAGTGCCACGCCCACGACACGGGCCTGACGGCCCTCGTAGGCCGCCCCGTGTCGGGGTTCAGCACCGCGACGGTGTCGACAGGACCGTCCGTCATCTCGGCGTCGCCTTTCCTGGACATGGTCTCCTTCTCCATCCGCAACGCGGCCAACGCCGCGCCGGGCGTGAGCCAATCACGGACCATGTCGCGGTACGCGCGCAAAGCACGCACGCCTTCGCCGCCGACGTAACCCAGCGCGCCGGCCCGCGCCAACAACTCGTCGAACAGACCGGCCTTGTCGAGGTCCCCTTTGACCGCCAACTCCTCGCCTCTGGCGGCGGCCGCCTTGATCAAGGCGTCTCGCATGCACTTGATCCTCTCGTCTTTCGGGATGGCCTCGTGCAAGGTCAACGCGTCCACGCCGACCTCTTTCATCGCCATCTCGAGCTTCGTGGCGTGCATCAACCTCTGCGGATCCCTCGACCGGAAACTCTCGGCATAGTCCCGCGTGTCGAACTGAGCCGTCGCCTGCGCCGGGACCGGAGCGGTCACGGAACTCTCTTTCGATTGCCCGAGGAGGTCGTAGTTCCTCGCCCACGCCAGTTTCTTGGCGGCGGAGGCGTTGGAGGCGGACATGGTCTCCATGTACAATCGAATGGCCTTCAAACGACCCTGCAAGGACAACGGCTCGACCCCGGCCCCTTCGAAGACGCCCCATACCCAGAACTTGGGCACCGTGCGTCCGGTCTTCCTCCCCGAGAGCGGATCGATCTCAGGAACCGGCGGGGGCGTTCCGTCCCATCCCATCGCCGCGTTGGCCTCTTTCGTGTCGAGATCCCCCTCGTATCGCAGCGCGCGCTGGATGTCCATGGTCAGGAAACTGGAACTCATGTCCCGGAACTTGTCAGAGACCCACGTGGGCACCTGCCCTTTTTTCCAGACACGTCCGAACTCCTTCGCGGCGTCCCTCAGCCGCTCGTACACGACCTGGTGTCCGTCCGCGTACCGCCTGTTCTCACTCTTTTCCACGCCGGCGAGGACGGCCGCCTTCATCATCGCGTTGCGGATGTGGATCGCGGCGGTGTGACTCAAACTCTTCACGAGATCCTTGTGCTGCGCGATGGCTTCCAACACCCTGTTCGGGTCTTCGGATTGGATGTCCTTTTCGACTTTGTCGATCGACGTCATCGCGCGATGTAATTCTACTTAGACATCGGAAATAAATGCCGCGTATACTCTAAACGATGCCCGTACACCCGCTACCACGGAATTGGCCGAACGCGGAAACGGAACGACCGTCGACGACGCAGGTGTTCGTCAAGGACTACTTCGAGGGCCGCGTGCGAGGCCAGCCGCCCCCTCCCCACCGCGCGGTGGGCAAGAACTCGTGTTCCCAGACGACGGGGGACTTCAAGCAGGCCCCGCAGCAGGCCGTCGTCAACATGTACCTGCGGTACGTGGCCGAACACGGGAGCAAACACCGCGGGTTCCTGGCGTGGCACTCGACGGGGTCCGGGAAGACGTGCACGGCCTTGGGTGCGATCGACGCGTTCTGGGACACGGATCGGCCCATCTACCTGGCCACGAGCCGCGAGAACGCGAGCAACAACTCGATCGAGGAGTACGGCAAGTGCGCGGCCCTGTTTCCCCGTTTCGAGGGGATGACGCCCGCGGAGGCGACGAGGGCCATCCGATCGCGCGTGGGCGGAGGTCGGATCATGAGTTTCCCCCAATTGGCGCACGAGACGGGCGCGCATCGCCCGAACCGCCACGCGGACCCGGACCTTTTGCGCGACGCGGTGCTGATCATGGACGAGGTGCAGAACCTGTTCCGTCCCCTGCCCGGCCAAGCGGCCGAACACGACGCACTCCGCGAGTTGCTGGACAAGCCGTCGAAACGGACGCAGGGACTGTACATGGTCATCCTGAGCGGGACGCCGGGGGACACGGAGCGAGAGATCTCGTGGCTGCTGTCCATGATCAAGGGTTCGCCGGTGGGCCCCGACTCCCCCTTGTCCGCGTACGCGGGCCTGTGTTCGTACGTGGATTACGCGGGGGACACGTCTGTGTACCCGAGGTTGAACCCGGACGCCCTCCACCCGACGTCGATGAGCGCGGAACAGCGCGCGGCGTTGCGCGCCGCCTGAAAACGGCCAAGGAGGTGAGCAGTGACAACGAGCGGTTCCTGTACGAGGCGCGGAGGGCGACGAACGGACTCCGTTTGTCGCACCTGTCGGGGGCGAAGTTGCTGCAGGCCTTGCCGCGGCTGTCGCCGAAGATGAAGGAGATCGCGGACACGATCACGAACACCCGAACGAGAAGCACTACCTGTACTCGTCTTTCAACGCGGGCTGTCGCGTTTGCGTGCCATATCATCCTGGACTGGTCATTACCGCTACTTGGAATGCATCCACTATCAGCAGTAATCATGTGTGAGATATGCCACCTACGGAAGATGATATGTGGGCTTGCCCCACTGGCAGCCACCCGTTGCAAGAGCAGTTCCTACCGACCTTTATGACATAACGCCTTAACAAGATTTGGTTATTCACAAATAAAATTGAGAATACATTTTAGCCAAAACCAATGTTCATCAACAAGAAAGACTGGCTTATTCCAGCCCCTGGCCTGCCTAGCTTCGAGCAAACAAGTCCGGCATGTCCAATACCGTGAACATCCGCTACCCGCTCTCCTTTATACGGAAGTTGGCCTTGTCCGGATGTATGCCAACCCAACCAACCGCTCTCATCCTAAGTACCGACAGTGCCCAGGCGAATCTACCATACTGGTAGTCCCTGC
>RPFO01002098.1:0-63594 GCA_009746045.1 Mesostigma viride | reverse complement strand
ACCGGGATTCGAAGCCGCGTCTTCGCTTCGGAGGAACCGACCTTCGGTCGGTGGGACACTCCCTGGTTAGGTTAACTCTCGATAGCTTCCGCGGCCGCTAGAGCGGAATTCCACGGAAATTTCCACATATAAACGCATTTACAGTTTCGACTTCTTCGGCCTGCCCCATGGTCGTGGTCGTCCTGTCGCGGGGTCAATATTATGAGTCCGCGGCTTCGTATCTTTCGACCCAGCCGGTCTCCCGCGTTTCTTAGGGGTACGAGGAATTTTTTCCTTTTTAATTTTCGGTGCCCGGGGAGATTTTGGCGGAGGAGGAGGATTTCTCGGCTTTCGTTTGGACGCGATGATGGACATCAATTTCTGTCGACATTCGTGCCCGATTCCGGTGTGTGTCGGCGGGAGCTCGCCGTCATACCCACACTCTCGCACGAACGCCGCCAACCTCTCGTGAGTCTTCGAGGAGACCCTGGCCCCGGTCAAGTAACGAACGAGCGTCGACACGTTAAGGATAGCTCTCGCCTATCAAGCCTGCGCTGGTACGAACTCTTCGAGGGCGCTTTCTCCTCGATCCGGATGGGTGGGAGAGCTGGCGAAGACTCGTGGAAAGCGTTTGGGTAAGCCTGCTTCAGATCCATTCGCGTGTATATAATAGAGCACAGATTATTTTTTGATCACAAGGAAATGGTTGAAGTTTTTCCGGTAGCGTTTCTCGTCGTTCGGTTCGTCGTTGTCGACGCAAGGAAATCATGAGGCGAATCTTTCGTCGCGAATTCCCAAAGCTCGAGAAAGTCCTCGGGGCTGGTATGGCCCGCGCTTTCCTCAGCGATCTGCCGAGAAGCTCGCCGATCCTTCGTACGAAACAGGACTAGAAAAGAAACGTTCGCGCGCACTGACCGGGGCACGCCGGCCGATGTGAACGATTGATTCACGAATACCATGCTAGTTAACAAGTGGCGATGTTTGAATGCGAACGACGAGACGGGGCCCTTAGAATCCGAGCGATACAATTTTGATCCTGCCATGTCGTCTATCAAAATGACGGACGAGGGAGGACCGTACCGGAACCGCGTCTCGGGCTCTTTAATGTAGCCTGTCAGCGTCAGGTACATGTTGAGATCCATGTCGTCCTCCGTTTTCTCGCCATCTAGGTAGTATTTCTTGAATTTTCCCACACAGCCATATCGCGCTGGTACTCTTCGTACTCTGTGAGGTCCTTCTTGATGTCCGCTACCATCTGATTAAAGTCATTGTCTGTGTACGTTTCCATGGACATGGCGGGTGTCGGCAGTAATTTGTACTTCGGCTTCTGTTGTCGCGGATCCAGATATCAGTACAGCTTGTCGAATGAATGGGCATCAAAATACGCCTTTAGCATGTTAATAGCTGAAGTGGTCTTCCCGTCCCGCGCATACCCACGAACGAGGCGATAAAATGCAACCGTGGCGCGTTGGCTGGACCTGGCGAGCTTTTGCATATTTGACCTTCAAATCCTTGTTCGCTAGTGGAGTCTCGATATGAATGCTTTCGAATGACCGTCATTTTATTACAATAGGATAGATTTTAATCGTCGTTTAAGCTGGCAGTAATTGCGCGCGGATGGCCAGCATCTTCTGCTCATACGGCGTAGTTGTCCGCACATCCGGCAGTGGATTCGCGGCCCGCTGACGTTCCTCTTCCTCGACCTCGGCCTTCGGCTTTCTCCCGCGGCGTGGGCGAGGCGTTTCCGAGGGGGTTGCCGCGACCTCTTCGGCGGCCAACAGGCGTTCGATTCGGTATTTGTTCTTCTTCTCTTCCAATTCGAGCTCGACCAAACGCTGTCGCTGAATCTCGAGTTCCTTCTCCAGAACCTTTCGCTTGGTAATCTCCGCTTCTCGCTCCTCCTGTCGCTTCTTCGCTCGCTCCTCGTTCCGTTTCTGCATGTACGGCCGCATCTTCTCGCGGAGTGCCGCACGCTGCTCTTCCGTCAATCGCTTGCCTCTCGGGCCTTTCGGCGGGTGAGGCGGGATGTACACTGTATTGGGAGTTTCCTGCTGTGGCGCGGGATCTTCCTCGACGTCGACGGAGGTCTTGGGCGAATCCGGAGCTTCGGGAACCTGGTCCATGGGTGCTATACTTTTAATGTGAGATATTATTCATAGAGATGGTTGTCGTGAGCTCAAACGCGTCCGGCTTCAATATCGCAACAGGACTGGTGGAAGACGGGGTAGACGAACGAATCGCGGACGTCGAGAGCGATGTGCAAGCTCTCCAGCTCGCGGTTCACCCGTTCGACAGGCACGTCACGATCAACGGGGTACGATACATGTACCCAGGAGCACCGACAAGGCTCCGACTCGGCGATAATCATTCCGACTGGACAGTGACCAGCAATGGCGAGTCGAGTGGCATGCTTGAGGTCGACGGCGGAATCGTCGCTGGCTGGATCCGGATCTCGTCTCTATGGCTGATGGACCAATATTCGCGCATGTCCCAGATCGTCGCGGATCGTATTCTGACGCGCGAACAGATCGACTGGCTATTCGATCAACACGGCGTCGGGTATACGGCCCTTCCTGATCCGACCGCGACGTTTGTGTTAGAGTATGAAGACGGAACACTTTCCGCGCCAGGAACCACGTTCACAGTATCGAACAACCAAGACATTCGGATTCGGCTCCCCTACATGTCACCGGGGCAGTAGCAGGGAAAAGCGTCTACAGCGTCCAGGTCCTCGGCGCGCTCGACCCCGTCGTTATGAGTCAAACGGTAGACGGTCCATACATCGATGACATCCATTTCGGAAGCATGAGCCATGCCTACTTCGGCAAACTGATGAGCTACGAGCAAATCGGGTTCGCTACTACGAGAGACTTGAACAGAATACAGCGGATGCCCTACAGTATTCACATCACGCGCACGTACTCCCCGTTAACGGCCTGGGACGTCGGGCGGATCGACCAGCCGGTCGAGAGTTACTGGAGAACGACTGCGCCTTACCAGACATGGGTCGTCGTTGGCGACGGCGGCGTGCCTCCTCTCACGCTAGGAATCAAGAACACGACGCCACGGGCTTACCAACGGAAACTGCCCATCTCGTGGAAAGTCGACAATGTCGCGTTAACCGACGCCGCGGGTAGTTTTCAGCTTGACGTGGACGGGGGACTGCGCGGAGAGGACGCGGTCACGTGCACATTGACGTCGGCGGATCATGGGAAGCTCGTGTCGGCCGATGTGACGATCTACAACGACGCGACGATGACTACGTCTGCCACTCAGCGAAAAATTGCTGTCGTGGGCGTAGTGAAGACAGACCCACTCGTCCCGGCGATTCGAACACCGAGCCATTACTTTACAACGACGAGACCGGCGAGGATTGGCGTGCAGATGTACGCAGACCATACCACGGGATGGGGCGACGGCACGCAGACGCCCGCAAATTACGCGATCGTCGCGGACGGGACTGTGATCGGATCTGTCACTGGGGCAAATCTTTTTGACCATCTTCTGCCGCATTCATCGCAGAAAACGGCCCAAATCACGCCTCGCTTCTCATGTCCGCGAGACGTCCCGAACCTTACCGGAGAGACCGTGACAGTGAGCGGACCTCCCACGACGTTCCATAGTCTCTTAAATTTCTCGCGAGACCCCGCGACAACACTGCAGCCTACACATGACAAGTACGAGCTCATACCTACACCCGCGAGTTTTTACGCGTTGTCCTCGAACGACGTCACGCCCCCAGAGAAGTGCGTCGTGTTTACCGACGAAGAGATCGACGGCCCGTTCCTGATATGCTTCGAGCTCGTTGTACCGTCTGGCAGCGCTTTCGTCTCTCTCTCGGACCACAATGACATCAGGGGCAAATACCACCCCGCATTTACGGATGGGCACAACTGCTGGAGGAACCAAGGAGCATCCGACAACTGGTGGTCGGTGTGCGGGATCAGTATAGACAAGGCAAACGGATCAATCGGTCTGTATCAGAACCGGAAAGCGGCCACACAATATACGTTAAACGCGACGTGGTCCGGCGAGACGTATTTTTGGGTGGCGTTCCGGCGACGCTCTGACGGAGTTATCGAGCGATACATCTCGCACTTTCCTCCCGATCGTCTGAGCACTATGACCAAGTTGACAAATTCAGTAACGGGCATTTTTACAGCCTCGCCGACTGGGATCGTAGCCCCGTACGCACCCGGTCAAGTTAGGATCGTTTTTCATCTGGATAGTGCCAACCAGACGATTTACAACAAGTGCGAGTTGATCGACGATACGACAGACACTGAATTCGTTTCCCTGACTACTACGAACCCGACCGGTCTCTACCTTTCATCAGGCGATACGATTACTCTCACCCACAGGGCACGTCGCCGCGTGAATGTAGCATATTGGGCAATTACATGACATCGTCGCTTGTCCCAGGCGAAACAAACCTCTACCGCGCGCAACTCACGGCGTCAAAAGACAACGTCATCCACGCTGTTTGTGAATTCCCACCATACAACCACGCGACACCGCTCACCAGTTATTCGGTAAAGGTGTATGGCGTGCTTCCGGATCGACCCATGATAAACCGGTTCGAGGTCCGTCTACTATACGACGACGCCTTACTATACCGCATCAACGAGCGACCCATCCAAATTTACAGGGGTCCGGATTGGGAGAGTGGGACCTCGGCGATCGGTAACGGGTTCGTGGGCGATATTCCGTATGTCCAGGTGTCCGTGCTGATGCCGACTCCATTTCGCTACGAATTCGGCCACCTGTTCACAGCGACGTTCGAAGTTCGACCTTTGTCGCTTGTCGGCGGTCCTGACGGGATTTTCATGGATCTGTCGGCGGCTCGTTTCTTCGGAGAGGGGCCGACAGAAATTGGGCTGATCACGGCGCTAGACGAGTGCGCGTATACGGATGCACAAGAGGCGAGAAGAGTTTCGTTTTCTATCCGCGGACTGCGGACCGTCGCGTACGATTACATGCAGCCCGAGCTCTGGGAACTTGGTCCTCAGGGCATCATGAGCTTTCGCGATGACAATGGGAATATCGTTCCTCCCGCGACGACGCTAGACAAGTTCTACTGCCGCGTGCAGTTCACGCACGGAGCGCCGCCCTTGCTGGAGATCGGGCACCCGTACAGATTTCTCGCAAGCGCTCTCGACTTTGTGTACCAGCCCGGGAGTTCTGGCAGACTCATCGTCGGTCCTTCGTGGCGTGTCGCGCCCGGATTCGACGAGTCCGACGGAGTCTACGAAATACTACTGCACGTAGACAAGACACTCGGGTCCGGCAGCGCAGTCGCGTACATCAAGCCGCAAGTCGAGCACTGTCGCTCGAGATCAGGAGTGGCGGCGAGTGGAGAGATCTTCGCGGCTGTGACTTGGCTCGTTTAAAATCTTCGCGATATTTCAAGAACACACCATGCCACGAAAGACATCGAAACGACCCGCCAAGAAACCGTCCAAAGCCCCGCGCAAGGCCCGCGCTCACCCGAAGAAGACCGCGACGACCGCGCTGACGAACTCGATTGTCATCCACTCGCCCCATGTGACCCGTCCCGCGAAGAAGGGGAAGGTCGCCGAAGTCCGCGGGTTTAAGGACGCGATGTTGTTGGCGGCTCTCGCTGCAAACTCTCGCCCTGTAGTCTACCCACCATTGTCCGCCTACGACCAACCGGCCTCCGTTCCGGCTCCAGAACCGGCTGCTGTCCTCGGCGCAGGGTCTGACGAACCTCTCCGCGTAGAGATCGTGGGATCCGCGCCTCCGCCAGCTGCTAGAGACCCCATCGCGAGGACGCCGCCTCGTCCCAGAGTGCGAGTCGCCAACGTGACCGATAGAGTCAATTGCACGGTCCCGGGCTGCAAAAATACGTTTGTCGATAGTCGGAGGTTGAATACTCACCTACGAGACAAACATCACGTGACGGAAGGTGTCCCCGTGGGCGATAAAGGGACCGGTTCGAGCTCGCGGATAAATTTTCTAAACAGATCATAAAACGATTACGGTGCGAATGGAACTCTCGGATGCTGAGATGCTCCAGGTAGCCCAGTGGATGATCTGTACCCCGACGTTCCTCGCGAATTTCTAGAATCGGCGATGTTCTATTGCAGGAATAAGCCGCTGACCGGGAAGGAAAGGCGACAGCTTAAACGTAGCGCGCGAGGTCTCGCTGGTGGCGAGGGAAAGGTTGTGGTCCACGGCAGCAACGAGATTAAATCGGAACTCATTGTAACAGAGAATGAGGGATCACGTACAGGAGTGTCGGACGCTGACCCTAAGGACCGAGAACAGGACAAGGGGCAGTCTTCATGACCCGACATGGGACATCCCGGCCGGGTTGCTAGAGGATTACCACGACGTGGGATTGACACTTCTCACGATCCCATTCGAACAGACGCACATCAACCAGACCAACCGCTCGTTCGAGGTAGTGATGCAGTCCGCCCACACTGTCTCGCTTCCACTTGGATCGTGGACGACTATAGAGAACAGACACAATATCGAGGCGGTCTTGCAGACCATCGACAGTTCGTTCGCGGTCACGTACGACCGCGCGAACAGTCTGTACACTTTTGCGGCCAGTTCGCCGTTCCAGCTACGGTCGGCGAGTCCGTCGGGCGTGTCCTGGGATTTGTCCCGGGCGTTCACGCTTCCAACGACCAACACGTAATCGTGAGCAATCGACCCGCTACGAACGGACGCCTGAGAGCCGTCTACGTGTACGCCGACATCGTGCGGGGTAATGTAGTGTCCGCGACTCACGGGGCTGTCTACGGGGGTTTGTTGGCGTGTTGCCCGAACCTTAGCAAGTTCCTAGAACCGATCGTATGGCAGGCGCAGACTCCGCTCTGGCAGCACATGCGCGATTCCCCGCGCGGTATCAGTCTCCGCCTGCTGGACGAGGACGACGTGCCGGTCCAATTGTATAGCGACTGGGTTGTTCAGCTCAGTTTCCGGATCTCGCCACAAAAAGCGATGGGCGTGGAGTCGCGGAAGATCGCGAGCGTCCTGCGGTACATGGCGCTGGGCGGGGAAGTCCTGCCCGCCAGAAAAATGTCTCAGCGTTCTGTTATAAACGACGAAGAGGACGAATGAGGCTCGATTTTGGAAAGGTTGTCAACACCGTGCGAAAGATCGGACATGTGGCGGGCGACGCTATCAGGAAAGTGGGACATGGCGCGCGACTCGTGAAGGCGGCCGCGGGTGCTGCCGATTCGGCTCTCGGGCATGTCCCGAGCAAGTTGATCGAGGCGTCCCCGGTTCTTGGGACTGCTTACCGTGTCGCGAAAACCGGGTTGGACGCGTTGTCTTCCCTCGAACGTAAGGTCGACGCGCACAAGGCCGCAAACCCGCTTCTGGGCCAGTTCCTCCACTAGCCAGGATTTTTATCTAAGTTAGCTGATATACAACGCTCTCATGGCATCCGATGGTTCTTGGTACAACCGCGCTATTCCCAAAACGATGCAATACATCGTAAAGGCTCTCGGCCAGCACTCGACGTCCCGTGTGCAATTGTCCACTCTGTCCGCGAACTCGGGCATTAAGCAGGGTTCGGTTGTGGCTGTCCGACTTCCGACTAGCGGATTTGCCGATCTTCACAGTTTCGCCATGTACTTCAATGCGTCCGAGGCGGCTACGACCGGGTTCTGTAAGTTTCCTAGATACACTTCGTCGCTGATCAGGCGTTTGGAGGTATTGGTCGGCGGCCAGAGCGTTGACTCCATCAACGATTATCATCAGCTGTATCGGACCCTGCTTACTGTTCACGGCGGAGTCGGTCATGACAACGCCCAAGCACCGTCCGGGTGGTCCGGTGGAACACACGATGTCGCGCTGACAGACAGGGATGACGCGGCTAAGGCCAAGCACACGAACATTCCTGGAGTGATCGACAACTGGCTCGGGTTCCTCTCTGGCGACCCTCGCGTGATCGATCTCAGTCTTTTCCCTCCGATCGAGATCCGGATTACGTTGATGGATGGGAGTGTCATGATCCCCGGAGCGGCGGTGGCGGCTGCGGCGCCAGCCGCTGCCGTCCCAGCCTGTGCCGGCCCCGGGTTTCAACTGGACCATATCCACTTCTCGATCGATACGTACAGGTTCCAGGAGGACGTGGTCTCCCAGGTCTTCGCGTCCAGGCTGGCGGAGGGCGGGACGCTGCCGTTTCGCTGGAAGACGTGGCAGAGTACGAAGCAATCTGCCAGTGCCGCTCCGTACAGCATTAAGGCGACCCTCTCTTCTGCATCCGCGAGCAAACTCCTCGCCATCCAAATCGACCCTGCCAAGGATGTCGCGAACGGAGCCGGTGATATCATGTTCGACCACGCCGCTATCGACAAGGACGTCAAGTTTCAGTTCGATATTAACGGGTCTCACCAGTCTCCCGCGTATCGCATGGGCGTGACAGAGGCGTGGACTAACCTGGTGAGCGCATTCAACGACCAAGGGAACTCGCTGTCGTGCGCCAAGGACAAAATTACACCCGAAACCTGGCGAGACAAGTATTTCGTCATGGCCTGTCACCTGAACATGCCAGGCGCGGGGTCCGAGTACCAGAGCGGTCTCGACCTTCGCGGGACTGCGGCGGTCGTCACCCTTCGCGTGGATGGAGCGGGCGCGGCGTGTACCTCGTACTTGTTTTGCGAGCTCGAGGCCAAGATGGACGTTGGCGCCGGGCGGCAGGCGGCCGTGTATCTGTAATAATCTCTGATTGTAACTGTATAGCGCCCGATGGAGTACCTTAAGGATCCGAGATACGTAGCGAATCCGTTTAGTAGAGTCACATTGATCTTCGATACCCCTGCGATGGTCGATAAAGGTCTGGCGATTGGATTGCCGGCTAGGAAAGGTCCGCTGATGGAACCGAGATTTCAGTACCCGTTGCCAACCTCAAAAAAATAGTGTCAGCTAGTTTGTAGTATATCAGCAGCATGTCTTTCGATTACGGTGTATGTCCTGCTTTGATTAATAAAAAGAAGCGCATCGTCGCGCCTTCCATAACATTAACGACCACAACCGGAACATATCCTAGCGCGTCTCCAATTACAGTTACAGCGACGTTCAGCCAGCCGGTCACTGGGTTCGCCTTAGACGATATCGTCGTAGTCAACGGGGCCATCGCCAGCCTGACGGCAGCGGGGCGTCGTACACCTTCCAAGTGACGCCAACGACCGCATATTCGCCGACTACAGTAGGCGTCGGAGCAGGGGTAGTGGTTAACTTGAAGGGTGCACGGAACAAAGCCTCGACTCCATTGGTCTTCACGTACTCACCCCCTCCAACGGTGACCCTCGCGACGACCGCGGGCTCGACGCCATCCTCGACACCCGTGGACGTGACCGCCACGTTCAGCAGGTCCGTCACGGGGTTCTCTCTGGGCGATATCACGGTGACAAACGGGACAGCCGCCAACCTGACCGGCAGCGGGACGTCGTACGCCTTCCAGGTGACGCCGACGACCGCTTACACCGCCACGAGTGTCAATGTGGGCGCTGGAGTTGTCGCGGACGCTTCGATGGGAACCGCCAACGCGGCTTCCAACACACTGTCATTCACGTATTCCCCTCAGCCCACCGTCACGCTGTCGACATCCGCGGGGTCCACTTCCGCCTGGAGTTTCATATCCGCGACGGCGACTTTCAGTCGAGCAGTGACCGGTTTTGCATTGGGCGACATCACGGTGACAAACGGGACAGCTTCCAATTTGGTAGGCAGCGGGGCGTCGTACACGTTCAACGTGACGGCGACGACGGCCAATTCCGCCACGTCCTTCAGCATCGGCGCAGGGGCCGCGACAGACACAGTGTCCGGGACCGGCAACTCAGCTTCGAACTCGCTATCGTTCACGTTTACCCCATACAACCCCGCCACCGATTCGGCCCTGTATGCGTGGTACGACCCAACGGACTCTTCGACGCTCTACAGCAACACAAATTTTACCACACTCGCCACGACTTCGGTACGGGGTATGAAAGACAAGAAGGGGACCCAGCACTTACTGTGCTTCACCACCAATGCGCCGACCATCGACAACACTAGCTTAAATTCTAAGCAGTCTCTTCAATTCAGTTACAGTTTGCGTAACGGGCTCCAGAGCGATGGGTTTTTCTGGGGTCGTCCGCAAAATACTATGATCGTCGTCGCAAAATCAAACACCCCGAGTGTTTACCCTCGCGGGTCAGGTAGTAGCTTGAAAGGCCTCGTTGTCGGTGCTCAAAGTAATTACGGACTGGGCATCTGCAACAACTGCGACGATTACAAGTTTTATGCGCTTTTGGGTACGGACGGAGCCACTCAACCGATCTGCACGAATGCAGAGTTTTACGACGGCCGGGCGCACGTGATGGCAGTGTCGTGTGACCTAGGAAGCACGCCAAAAACGTCCATTACCAGATTTGATGGTAGAGATGGTGGGGCGTACACAGGTACGGCGGTACAGAATCCAGGAAGGATCTGTGTTGGCGCGGATATAGATTGGAGCACTCGTAACTGGGACGGATGGACCGGCGAGATCCTGATCTACAGCACCGCCAAGACCGCGGCCGAGCTCGAACAGATCCGAGGTTATCTAGTGCACAAATGGGGCACGCCTGCCGCCATCCCAGCGTAGATAGCCGGTTGAACTATTATCTCCCGTGAATGTATAACGAAGCCATGAGTTAAGTAATGCAATACGCATTACTTTTGCATACTTGCAAGTATGCAAAAGTAATGCGTATTGCATTACTTAACTAAAATTGGGCCGCGTGGGGAAATCCAGCGTTCCGCACACACCGCTCGTTACCGAGGTGACTCGATTAATTACGACTCGGCTATTCCCAGCCTCGCGCCGTAATTCCTATTTCGACTTGGCCTACCCGGCCTCCGCCAAACATAGAAATCCACAAATATTTCGACTCGGCCTCCCAGGCCTACCCGCCGCAAATATTTCCGTGCCTCCGAGAGGATTCGAACCCGGTACCCCAGGAGCGAACGCCAATCTTAGTTAAGTAACTAAGATGCATACTTGCAAGTATGCATCTTAGTTACTTAACTAAGATTGGCGTTCGCTCCTGGGGTACCGGGTTCGAATCCTCTCGGAGGCACGGAAATATTTGCGGCGGGTAGGCCTGGGAGGCCGAGTCGAAATATTTGTGGATTTCTATGTTTGGCGGAGGCCGGGTAGGCCAAGTCGAAATAGGAATTACGGCGTGAGGCTGGGAATAGCCGAGTCGTAATTAATCGAGTCACCTCGGTAACGAGCGGTGTGTGCGGAACGCCGGATTTCCCCACGCGGCCCAATTTTAGTTAAGTAATGCAATACGCATTACTTTTGCATACTTGCAAGTATGCAAAAGTAATGCGTATTGCATTACTTAACTCCATGGACTACCCGTATTTCTACCAAGTCATTTTAGACTCTGGGAAGGCACAAGAGTTCGATGAAACGACCATGCGGGCCGTGTTTGTCGTAAAGCCAGACGCTAGGGCTCCTGTAATCGACGATACATGGCGTGGAGGAGCACACGCGGCTTATCTGGCCAATGTCGAAGGCGCGGGCAATTACAAGACTATCGGAATAGTCTCGCCGGATTTTACGGGTGGGTCGCACAACGTAAACGACGAGGTGGCGTTAGTGTCTGACGAATGCTACGGAACCGAGGCGACATCCTACAACATGATAAACGATCACAGCTATTTCAATCTCGAGAACCCATACCTGTTCCGAAACGGAGGGCGTTTGACTATGCGGATGGTTCATTTGGACCGCGGCTCGAACGACGCTGACTACGAGTCGCCTGATGCCGCAGACAGCTTTCTTGTCGTCCTCCGAT
Organism: Mesostigma viride; assembly: GCA_009746045.1. Taxonomy (NCBI): domain Eukaryota; kingdom Viridiplantae; phylum Streptophyta; class Mesostigmatophyceae; order Mesostigmatales; family Mesostigmataceae; genus Mesostigma; species Mesostigma viride. The sequence goes on along the minus strand of RPFO01002098.1, from coordinate 51,805 downwards.
TCGAGAAAATCCGCGGATTCGATTCGTGTAAATGCCATCACAAGTAGACAGGATTAACGCGCAACGACTCAGTGTAAATGGTGCATGTTATCGTATCTGATTAATAAATTATCTTACACGACTCTATAAAACGTTCCCAATATGTTCGTTACCATGAATGACATTCTCAATTGCATCGAGGCCTGCAAACCGGGCAGTGGCGGGTACATCCAGAGCGGCACGCGGCGGTCCGTTAACGCCGCAGAAGTCGCGCGAGTTTCTTGCACTGTCGCCGGAAAGCCCGACCCGTACGAGGACAATTACAATCTCGAATTAGACCAACTAGACGATCCACGCATCTTCTCATCGGCTGCTGTGTGCGCCTTGGAAGACGACTCGACTCTGGACGAAATTATCAAGGCGTGCGAGGACTTGGTTGTTGTGTCCATAATGGCCGGCTGCGTCACCGGCAGACAATCCATTTCCTCGTCGACGTTTGACCAAGTGAAGGAACGACTGCAGCTCCTGAGAGGCGATTGACAACAAAGCCATCATCCAAGCGCGGTCAGTGATGCGGTGGGTTTGTGAGATTGTTTGCTTGTTTGTTGAGGGTTTGTGAGAGAGGGGGAAAATTGGCCAGAGAAAGATTAGCACTTCTATCAAATTATCTGGCCAATTTTCCCCCATATGAGAACCATGTCTCACATGTTAATGCAGGTATGGGTTTTGTGGGTGACCGGTGACAGACGCCAGCATTTCTATGACATCCTAAAGCCCCGCGACCCCTGAGCAAGGGTTGGCAGGGGTCGGGAAGGCGTGGCTGCACTGTGACAGATGTCAGTAGCAAACCAAAAACCCAATATTTTATCACTCAAGTTATCACTCAACCATCATCACTCAAGAATGGCTCCCCGGTACCCCACATGACCCCATCACTCAATGAGGGGCTATATATTCATATAATACATATCATCGGCCCTTGGCCACTAGAGACTCTGCTGCCCATGTGCGGCGTGGGATACTGCAACTAACCAACTAACAAACACATAATCGGACTGCGAAAACAGGGCGAAAACTGTAAAAAGTCACGTTTTCTCAACCCTGAAAATACCGTGATGATTTAATTTTTGTTTTTTAATTAATTTTTTTTTTCTGTTCGGGATGTCCGTCCACCGAGTCTACGGAATGTCCGTCCACTGAGTTTCAGACCGAAAATCGCTTCTCTCCAGTGTCTGCCACGTGTCAGATTGCAACGTGGATTACGCGATACATCCTGGATACATCGCGTTCTAATCCTACAACCAGGCTACAGTACAGTACTGTACAACGCGATGACTCGCGATTCTTTCTTGGCTGCTGGCATCTGCGCGGGAAGGCATGGCATTTTTGCGACAGCGCAAAGCCAAAATTAGGGCTGGCACATCCGGGTATTTTCTCGACCCGGACACGAACACGAACACCTGGGGAGAGTACCCGAACCCGAACCCGAACATGTTCGGTACATTCCCAGGTGACCCGAACACGAACACGAACATGTACTGTTTAGGATTAAGTGACCCGAACCCGAACCCGAACATACCCGAACATTTTACCGAACACGAACAATTCACTAAATAAATTAAAATAAGTGAGAAACTATACATAGTTTGTTGTCACTTTTCATAATACGCAATAAATTAATAATGATTACGTAATCATTACCTAAACTAGTCCGGTCGTGCTTAGACAATTCTACTACCGTACAACAGCTTTGCTCTTGCCAGCGTGTCGGCGGACTAATCTAGGCCGCTTTTTCATCAGAGAAGCGTTGCCTAGTCGGATCACTGGATGGTACTACAGGGATTCCGCCAGAAAATGTTCGGTACCGGGTCAGAGGCGAACATGTTCGCCCGGTTCCCAGGGTGACCCGAATACGGACACGAACATGTTCTGAAGTTTCCAGGTGACCCGAACCCGAACAGCACATGTTCGGCCGAACATTTTTGCCGACCCGAACACCGCACATGTTCGGTATTCGCCCGAACATGTCCGTGTTCGGTATGCGGCGGATGTGCCAGCCCTAGCCAAAATTGTTCAAAGTGAATCACTGTGCCAACTGGCAGGATTGCTTGCGTATTTCTCTTTGTTGGATTGGGTTATCAGTTATCCTGTCCACAAAGCGCTGTTACATAATTGGCGCTATAGCCAGTTTACAAACCAGTTTCGCATAAAAATATCTGAAAGGCCTGGAATTCTTAATGGCAGCTGCCAGGGCAGCGTTTCTACTCAAGGAACCTTCTTGCATGTAGGCTGTGCGAGCCCCGGTCGTGACGCAGGCGGCAATTGAAGTGCTGCTGTGGACACTTGCCGTTGCTTAAGGTGATCAGATGGGAGCGCTACCTTGGTGCTACCTGTGAATGAATTTTATCAAAGAGCTGTCTGCTCTTCCACATGTCTCCTGTATCTCATGCAATGATAACATTATTGAAGCATTGCGCGAGTGAATAATTGACGCGACACACAGTCACATACCTTGCGGGCACTTGTTGAAAAACAGATACCGAGGGAGTGAGAGTATCGACAGCTGACATGGATCCCCCGGCGCAATTCCTGTGCCCTATCTCTTGTGACTTAATGCGAGAACCCGCCATGCTAGTGGAATCTGGCCAGATCTACGAAAGGACCTTCATAGAACAGTGGTTTGCTCGAGGAAATGGGACTGACCCGCTCACAAATGTGAGTGTCTCTGACAAGAAGCTGGTTCCTGTTTTATCGCTGCGTACGCTCATTGAGCAATGGATTGAGCAGCAGCGGGAACAGCAGCGCCTTGGAATTACAGGCATGGATGCCTCCATCCCGCACATAGCTCAGGAAAGATTGAAATTGGGCGAAGTCCTTCATAACGGAGCGATGGCTGCCGTCTCAGTAGCGATCCTGCAACCAGCAGGGCAGGAAGTTGTGGTAAAAATGTTCCATGCCAAAGGGCTGACAGATGACGAGTCCTCCAGGTTTCGCAAGGAGGTGCAAATACTCCACCAGGCGTCGGTCTTTTGCCACAATGTGTGTCGCCTGATTGGGGTGGCCAGCATTAATGGCCAGCTTTGCATGGTCATGCCGCGTTACCAGGCTTCACTGGAACAAATGCTGCTTCAGCAGCGGCAGTCTGTGTCGACCGCGGGTGATGGGCCTGCCGGTTACAAAGGCCTGCCATTGGACCGCATTCTGAGCATCAGTCAGGATATAGCCTTGGCAATCGCCGATCTGCATGAACGGGGCATTCTGGTGCTGGATTTGAAACCTGCCAACATCTTGCTGGACAAGTATGGGCGGGCGGTGGTGGCCGATTTCGGGATATCAGCTCTCCGAACCAGCACAATGTCACGCTACAATCCCACGTTTGGCGCTCAAGGCACGCCCAATTACATGGCGCCAGAGCAGTGGATCCCTCAAGAGTTTGGTGGCATATCCACAGCAGCGGATGCGTGGGGTTTCGGGTGCATTGTGGTGGAAATGGCGTCCACAGCTACCCCCTGGGCTGGCATGAACATGTTTCAGATCATGACATGTGTCACCCCCCCACGAATGATGTCCCCAGCCATCCCAGACAGCCTGCCTAGCTGGTTGGTGGACATCCTGCGCCGCTGCTTTGCATACCAGCCAACCCACCGGCCCGCCTTTGCAGAGATCCTGGTGATGCTGCGGCAGGGGGCAGGGAGCCAGGTAATTCAGCAATTGCTTGCCTGCGTGCGAGAGAAGAACATTAACGTCTTACTTGTAGAAGACAGAAACTCTGCTAAAGGCTGAAGAAAAGGAGCTCAAATAGACCTTGCTGACATCCTGTGATTGCTTTCCTGGTATCCCCTGTCTCCTTGGCGTTAGATGTGCATGCCCATGTGATGCATGTTCTGGGGGGGTTCGTACACGGAACTGGGGACCTCATATTTGCTGACCGAGTGACCCCATTTTAGTTTCCGATATGACATCAGCACAATTTTATTGATGGCATATACACTTCCTGGTGATCATTTCATTGCCAACTTCAGGCAAGGTAGGTTGGTATATCGCGTAGGTCCGTGCGTAGTACTCCTGCGCACTTAGGTCTAGTGGTGAGTCATCTTCTATAGATTCAGCAATATCGGACATATTGGCACCCCTCTCCGGTAAAGAGGTTTTTCGCAGCTGGGCTGTTTCGAAACGTTAAGTGAGATACCTTCGGATCAGGAGACTCACACAGCCGCGAAATCATGCCAAAGGTCCTATGTTCAATTCCTTGCTGGTAGCTTCTAGGCTCTCTTACTTTCTGTGTTCCACGGAATCTCAGATTTGGGCAGCTAGCGTTTTCACGTTTATTGCTTTCTGACGACAAGGTAGGTTGGTGTCTTAGTTTCCTAAATGGTGGTTTGCTGCGGCAAGGGCAAGCACGAAGTAGGGACATGCGCCCATCTTGTCAGCCAGCTGGCAATGAGGGTCTACTGGATGCTACTTCTTTGATCGCGGCGATGCTGAGGGATATGAACGTCGCAGACAACGTATGCAATGCTTGGAGATTTGCTGCCTCTTGTTTCTGTCCCCCCCTTCTTCCTGGCTTTGGACCGGAAGAGCATGCCACTGGTTGTTGTGAGAACCATCTACCTTGCCCATTCGTTACGTACCACTTGTTTGACTTGTAGAATGCAGAAAAGTGCTCGGGGGGAAGGGCAATGGATTTCAATGAATTTGCTCCTGACCTGGAATGGAAGGTGTGGCGGCTATAGCTGTGCACAAAAAGGTTGGATGATTTTTTTTAAAGCACATGGGGCAGTCGGTAGCACGTTGTGCTAGGTTCCAGTTTGTCCAACACAAGTCATCCAGTGCATGCAAAGCATTATCTTTTTTGCCACGGCGTCTGGCGAGCTGTGCGTAGTAGGAATTTTCAGATGCCCTCATCCTGGGGCATGTGTACCTCGAGCCTTCAGGTCGCGTGTGGCTGTGCGTACAGTTTTCGTAACCTTCTGGAGGGCTGGTGACCATCCATCCATAATGCACATGTATCCGGTAGTTCCAATATCAGCGTGTACCCGGTACGCAACACTCAGGTTTTGAACTTGTATGTTTTTTATAGGCAGCTTAGCTAGACCATGCCAGTGTCTTAACGAATATAGGAATAGAGTTCGACTTGGGACTAGCAAGCATATGCAGTGAGTCATGGGTTCAGACACCCCTATTCTCCGCGTAGTAGCGTAGTTTATCTGAGCAGTTATGGTAGCAGCTGAGATAGTTGGCGGCTCGGTCACGGCTGCCATGCACAAGTAGCGCCCATGAACCTTGACCGAAACAAATCAGTTGTGCTGAAAATGGGGTGAATGGCCCTAGCACAATAGGAGTGGGAATGCCCGCCACGTGCTGGCACTCGGTTGTCCAGGTTTAGTTTCGAGGGCAACTACGTTGAAGTGGGGATGCTACCTGTTGCCGCTGCGTTGCACGGTCCGTGGGTGGCTTGGCGGCTCGTGAGGGAAGTTTTTGGAGGGATTTGTTATGCAGAATACATGAATGTTGCGGAAAAAGGAAGCTCCAGTAGTAGTGTAGACATTGCTGACATCCTGTGGTCGCTCTTCTGGTATCCCATGTCCTCTTAAGGTTTACATGTGTGCTTCCATGTCATGCGTGCCTTGGGGAGCTACACACATAATTATGTTGAAACGAAAGCCTACTGACGCCTACGTGTTTGATGGATGGCATGTTTTTCATGGGGATATTGTTTTTTTCCCACCGTCAAACGAAGTACGATCGTATCGTTGGCTGTCGACAAAACCTGCTAGTACGAGTTTTGTCGGGTCTGTTGCGGCAAGCCCCAGCACGAGTGATATGCAGCTACCAGGTTTTTGTCTTCTGACCTTGGGTGCATTGTTTGATGCTCAACCCTGGCTTTCTGGGGACCCGAATGTGATAGGACGCGCGCCCATCGGAGCGGCCCGCGGACACTGAGGGTCTTTTGGATGTTTCTTCTCCGATCTCAGCGCAGCTGGCGGACATGGACGTCGCAGATGTACGTAATCTGTAGAGACGATGCCTCCTTGTTTTCCCCTTCTTCCCTGCTTGGGCCAAAATAACTGGCAAATCTGCATTTTCCCATCCAGGTGGTGTTGTGCCTTGGCCAAGTCTCATCTGGGCCCTGGTAAAAGGCGGTTTGGTAGATTTTGGCTCATTAACATTGGCCATTAGGACAGGTGACAGATGTGCTGGTATATTCAATACCTCAAGTAGCTATGCCGCCTCCCCCCTTGGTGTAACATTGTCCCATGGTCTTAAAACCCAGCGTTATGTAGTTGTAAGTAGCCCTCCCCCCCACCCCAAAAAACTTGGTGGCTTAGTAGTCCTTTCCCCACCAAACTTGGTGGTACTTGATTGGTTTTAAGTGCAAGCTAGTGATTGAAGGAGCCACCTGTGTGTAGATTTGGGTCAGGTTTTCGCTCCGAGTGTCAGGTTTGAATGTATGGTTGAATCCCAGCCAAGTACACCTTCAGAAGTAGTCCTACATGCCCAAGCTTGGGGAGCCTAGAATCCGTCTTGAACTTATTTGGTGCAAGCTTTGGCTGTCGTGGAAAAGTAAGAATGGTCTGAACGCAGAAATGTACACCCACTGCTTGCAATCTGACCAGAGCATGTGCCGTACAGAAGGGGTGATGCTGACGAAGGACATAATTACTATGCATGGAAGTCAGCCTTAGTCAGGTCAGGGTGCAGCATGTAAGTACTACGACAGCAATCTGTGTGGCTAGTTCTTTCGGTGTTGGATCTACACACATGCTACAGCACTGTTTGATCAAGGGTGGCCTCAGGAAGCGTAGCCTTGACCTTCTGCGATGAACACCGAATAACGTTGGGCGCAGCGAATAGATACCGCTAGTCCATGGATCTGCATGGGACAAACGGACCTTTGCAAGATGCTGCTAGCATTTTCTGCATCTCGCTGGTGTGTCTTTGTTACGTTTCATGCCGATTTTGGGGTAGAGGCCAGCAGTGATACCTGGGACGGCCACCAAGTAAACATCCAAATCACACAGCTTGGCAGCATACCTCTCATTATTTTGTATGTGGGTACTTTTGGATTGGTTGTTGCCCTTCCTTGATTCCTTCACTTCTATGAAATTTGTCGGATTTAATGTGCAGGATGGGCGGACACTGCTGCATGTTGCAGCACAAGCAGGGCGTCTCAATATCGTCCGACGCATGGTTGCAGGTGGCGCCAACAAGGAGGCCAAGGACAAGGTCAGTTCTACTTGCATAGCCTCATGGTTTTCAGAGAACGACTGGTTGCCCATGGCCCATGCAGCATCCACCGCATACTCCAGAAGCTTTTTTTTTAATCCCAGTCCTGTTGTGGTTCATCATTGAAGTCCTTCTTTCCTAGCATGTATGACCGTAGCAATTGAGCTGGGCGTTCTAATGTAGGGTCACGACGGCAACGATAGCAGTGAATTTACAAGTATTGTAGAAGTCCTTATAGGCTGTTGCAAGCACTGCTTGTATTCCTCGGTAGTGATGATGGTGGTGCATTCGTTGGTCTCGTACAACAAACTCAGCAAACTCAGTTTATGCTATGGTTGTATCCTGCAGCCTTGTGTCACAAACGATCCAAGGGTGCGGAAGGGCTGAAGGTGTTTTGCACTAGGTACGGGATCGGGCTGGGCCTGCTGATAGCAAGTAGGGTAACGAGTGTGCTCTTATCTATACACTACTTTTACACTACTATACTACTATACTACTATACTACTATACTACTATACTACTATACTACTATACTACTATACTACTATACTACTATACTACTATACTACTGTACTACTATTACACCGGATACACAAATCGTAAGTACATGTTTCTCTGCTTCCAGTCATAAGATCTGCACTGAGGCTACTTGAAAACCAGCCCCTCCCATCCCTGACTGCCGAGAGAGCCAGTGTCTGCTTTGATGCGCATGTATGGCATGCAGCCTGTTCCTGCTACGCTGCCAGCAGCGGCTGCCTGGAGCTTTTTCTCATCCTCTGCGTGGCCTGTAGTTGGCTCTTGGCACGATTGCACGTTTCATGCCCTGTCATGCCATCCGCCCACACTCATGTAAGTATGGACCATGGAGCATCCGAAAGGCAGGCATGGCTTTTGGGAGTCACTTGCAGGCCAATACCTCCAGAGTCTTGTTGTGGCAAGAATACTCACACTGAAATAGAATCACTGAAATACCTGCAAGCACACCGCGTAGGCATGCTCGGGTTTTGCTGACATTTCTCCCCATTTTATGGGTTTTGCATGTCTGGGGCTCGTGCCTCATGGGGACTTGTGTGGCTGCTGTGTGCAGGATGGGCAGACCCCGCTGTACATAGCCTCCAAGGAGGGCCACCTGGATATCGTGATGCACCTAGTCGCCAGGGGTGCCAACAAGGAGGCTAAGGACAAGGTCAGTGTTGGCTTCACCCTGGTGCGCGCAAGTGGATCAGCTTCTGCGCACAGTGCTGTTGGTGTTCTCTACAACGCAACCACCTCCTGTGATGCGCAGCAGGTTCTACTGCAGCTGCTGCCAGGCTTGCTAGCATCTTCTATGGGTGTCCTTGTAATCCCATGATGGGGCACCTTGTCTGCTGGAGACCTGTTGTTTAAAAGTGCATTACCCAGGGGATGTCCTAATGGGGTGATGGGATGCCTCCTCCCAATGGGGTGGATGCCTCTGTCTGCCAGGGACAGTAGCTACAAGACTCTTGGCCACCTTTGTTGCTCCCTATCACATACCTTGGCTGTTGTGAGTGAAGTGGTTGGGTCTGGCTGGCAGCAACCTACAGTTTGCAACCCCCATCCAGGGCTTGATAGGCTTACTGAATTCGATAGGCCACGGTTGGATATGTTGCCTAGGTGAAGATGGAATGGGAAGGCAAAATGTAATTGTAGGGACTGGCTTTCACTTCGAGATGTCTTTGTCACATGCCTGTTTGTGACCTTCTCAGATACTGCTTTCCCACCTGGCCACCCCTCAGTTTGGTTTGTTTCCTTGTGCTGCCCTCTTAGGAATAGTTACAGTTACATAACAACCAATGGAGTATTTTTTCCCTTCTGTTGCTGCAGTGTTCCAGCCTGTCCGTGATATGGTGTCAACCCAGTTGCCCGGGACTAACTTCCTTCATGGCCCAAAGTATTTGGCTCTTACACGGTCCCACGACTTGTGCGTTGCCATATCCTGTGGTCAGTGGGTCTTGGACCATGGAGCATCGGCAAGGCAGGCATGGCTTTTCTCCGTGGCAGCCGCAGGAAGAGTCCAGCTGTGGCAGGGATTCATGACCCTGATGTCCATGGGTGTGGGCAAGCTGTGCAGGCATGCTGGTTTCCTGCTGACCTGACCTCTCGTCTTGTGGGTTCTGCACGGTCTGGTTCTCATGGCGACATGCGTCTCTGCTGTGTGCAGTATGGGTGGACCTCCCTGCACATTGCATCAGTGAATGGCCGCCTTGATATCGTGAAGCACTTGGTCGCCAGCGGTGCCAACAAGGAAGCCCAGGATGAGGTCAGTGGTGGCTTCACCCTGGTGGTTGCATGTGGATGCACTTCCGCGCACAGTGTGGTTGGTTGTCCATACAACGCAATGACCTACGGTCGCGGTGCTACTGCAGCTGCTGCCAGGCTTGCTAACGTCTTCAGTGTGCGCGCTTGTACTCCCAGTACGAGGCACCTTGCGTTTTGGAGACCTGCTGTCAAAAAGTGGATTACACAGGGGATGTCCTCACGGGGTGATGGGATGCCTCCCGCCAATGGGGTGGATGGCTCTGTCTGCCAGGGATAGTGGCCTCAAAACTCCTAGCCACCTTTGTTGCTCCAAACCGCGTACCTTGGCTGTTGTCGATGACGTGGATGGGTCTGGCTGGCAGCAACGTACATCTTTAAACACCCCATGCAGGATTTCAAAGGGTTAGTACGTTAGAGAGGCCACGGTTGGATATGTTGTCTAAGTATAAATGGAATGGGAAGGCATAATAGTATTGTAGGGATCGGCTTCCAGTTAGAGATGTCTTTGTCACAAGCCTGTGTGTGAGCTTTCTCAGATACTGCTATCCCATCCCTCAGGTCATGTCCCAGCCTTTCTTTTCTTTCAATGGGCTGCCCTTTAAGGATAACAGTTGCTAATGTTTTGCAAATAAAGTATTAATTAAAATGAAGTTTTTCTCTTGTTGATTCATGGGAGTCTTTGTGTTCCAGCCTGTCCGTGGTATGCTGGCAACCCAGTTGCCTGGGACTCCTCATTTCCTTAATGGCCAAAACTAGTTGGCTCTCATACAGGCCCACGGTTTGTGCCTTGCCGTATCCCGTGGCCAGTGGGTCTCTAGAGCATGGAGCATTGGCCAGGCAGGCATGGCTTTTCTCCGTGGCAGCAGCACGAAGAGTCCACCAGTGGCAGGGATTCATGACCCTGATGTCCATGGGTGCAGGCAAGCTGTGCAGGCATGCTGGGTTCCTGCTGACCTGACCTCTCGTCTTGTGGGTTCTGCACGGTCTGGTTCTCATGGCGACATGCGTCTCTGCTGTGTGCAGAATGGGGGGACCCCCCTGCACATCGCATCAGGGAGTGGCCACCTTGATATCGTGATGCACCTGGTCACTAGCAGTGTCAACAAGGAGGCTAAGGACAAGGTCAGTGTTGGCTTCACCCTGGCGGGCGCAAATGGATGCGCTTCTGCGCACAGTGTGGTTGGTGTTCTCTACAAACTCAACCACCTGCTGTGACGCGCAACAGGCTGTACTGCAGCTGCTGCCAAGCTTGCTGTGATCTTCAATAGGTGTCCTTATCATATCAGGATGGGGCACCTTGCCTGTTCGAGAACTGCTGTCGGGCTCCTGCCGATCAGTGGGATGGCTTTGTCTGCCAGGGATAGTGGCTACGAGACTCTTGATCACCTTTGATGCTCCCAGTTGTGTACCTTGTTTGTAAAAGAGGTGGATGGGTCTGGATGGCGTACGTATTTGCACACCCCCGTTAAGGGCTTGATAGGCTTAGTAAATTCGATAGGCCATGGTTGGAAACGTCAACTAGGTATACATGGAATGGGAAGGCATAATAGTATTGTAGGGATTGGCTTCAGAGATGTATTTGTCACATGCTCGTGTGTGACCTTCCTCAGATACTGCTTTCACACTCCTCAGGTCATGTCCCAGCCTTAGTAGTTTTTCCTTGCTCTGCCCTCTTAGGAATAATGATAGTCATAATAATTTTGTTGATGAAGTATCATTTTTTCTCTTTTGTTGATACTTAGGACTCTCTGTGTTCCAACCTGTCCGTGGTATGCTGTCGACCCGGTTGCCTGGGACTTGGATGTCTTTGATAACAGTTTTGTATAGTGGTACGAGAGTGACCGCCGCAGGCGGCTAGGGGACAGCCGCCGGCTTCAAGTCCCACTGGCCGCGGGGATGGCCGGCTTGACACAAGTTACGAGTTAAATACTACTATGGGAAGGTGTGGGCCGGCTGCCCTTGGTCAGGCTGCACGCCACTAGTTTTAGGCTCTAGTACGGAATGTATGAGATGGCTGAAAATCCGGTGTTACTTGCTAGTGACGTGACATTCGCCACTTGTCAGTGGCCATACATTGTGACGATGGAAAGTACTTTGCGTGGCAAACCCTAGTGGGCTTTGGAACTAGGAGCAGGAGTAGCTGAAAGCTAATGTACTTCGTAGGGAGTTTGTCACGCAAGTCTGACTGTACATGGTGATGGAATGACGGTTTTCAACGGCTGTCCTGCTTGGCCAAAGGGGAGTATAGCAAACGTGGTTTTTCGTATAGGCAGTTTCTTTCTGTAAAGACTGGTGATTCTTGGGAGTGAACGGGTGTAATTCTTATTTCATTAGAGGCCCCTACTCACCCTAGTATTTGGCTCTCACACAGTCCTGTGGGTGATGCCTTGCCGTATCCTGTGGTCAATGGGTCGTAGACCATGGAGCATCGGCTAGGCAGGCATGGCTTAATTTCTCCGTGGCAGCCGCAGGAAGAGTCCAGCTGTGGCAGGGTTTGCAACCCGGATGTCCATGGGTTCGGGCAATCTGGGTTCTTTCTGACATATCTTCCCATCTTGTGGGTTTTGCACGGTCTGGTCCTCATGGCGACATGCGTCTCCGCTGCGTGCAGGATGAGCGTACACCCCTGCACATTGCATCAATTAACGGCTTCCTCGATATCGTGATGCACCTGGTCGCTAGCGGTGCCAACAAGGAGGCCCAGGATGAGGTCAGTTGTGGCTTCACCCTGGTGGGCGCAAATGGATGTGCTTCCGTGCATAGTGCTGTTGGTTTTCTCCTCAACGCAACCACCTGCTGTGTTGCGCAGCAGGTTCTACTGCAGCTGCTGCCAGGCTTGCTAGCATATTCAATGGGTGCCCTTGTAATCCCATGATGGGGCACCTTGTCTGCTGGAGACCTGTTGTTGGTCAGTGGATTACACAGGGGATGTCCTCACGGGGTGATGGGATGCCTCCCGCCAATGGGGTGGATGGCTCTGTCTGTGAGGGATAGTGGCTCCTTGGTCACCTGTCTAGCTCCTAACTGCGTACCTTGGCTGTCGTGAATGAGGTGGATGTGTCTGGCTGGCAGCAACCTACAGTTCGCAACCCCCATTCAGGGCTTTATAGGCTGAATACATTCGATAGGTCACGGTTGGATATGTTACCTAAGTGTAGATGGAATGAGACGACAAAATTTCACTGTAGGCGCCTACTTCCAGTTAGAGATGTCTTTGTCCCATGCCCATGTGTGACCTTTTCACATACTGCTTTCCCACCCCTCAGGCCATGTCCCAGCCTTTTTTTTTCTTCCATGGGCTGCCCGTTTGGGAATAATAATAATTACGTAATTATAGATTATGTCCGTTTTTTTTTCTCCTTTTGTTGCTTCTTGGGAGTCTTTGTGTTCCAGCCTGTTCGTGATATGCTGTCGATGCGGTTGCCTGGAACTGCTTGTTTCCTTAATGGCCCAAAGTAGTTGGCTCTCACACAGTCCCTTGCCGTATCCTGGGGCCAGTGGGTCTCTAGACCAAGGAGCATTGGCGAGGCAGGCATGGCTTTTCTCCGTGGCAGCCGCAGGAAGAGTCCAGCTGTGGCAGGGTTTTGCAACCCTGATGTCCATGGGTTCGGGCAATCTGTGCAGGCATGCTGGGGTCCTGCTGTCCTACCTTCCCGTCTTGTGGGTTCTGCACGGTCTGGTTCTCATGGGGACTTGTGTGGCTACTGCGTGCAGGATGGGGACACCCCCCTTCACCTTGCATCACGGACCGGCCACCTCCATATCGTGAAGCACCTGGTCGCTAGCGGTGCCAACAAGGAGGCCCAGGATGAGGTTAGTGGTGGCTTCACCTTGGTGGTTGCAAATGGATGTGCTTCTGCACACATGGTCGTTGGTGTTCTCTACAAGGCAACCACCTGCTTCCATGCGCAGCAGGTTCTACTGCAGCTGCAGCCGGGCTTGCTATCAACTTCAACTGGTGCTCTTCTAGTCCTAGGATGGGTCACCTTGACTATTGGAGACCTGTTGTTGGGCTCCTGCAAACGGGTGGGATGGCTCTGTCTGCCAGGGACAGTGGCTCCAAAACCTCCAATCACCTGCCTTTTTCCAAACCGTGTATCTTGGCTGTTGTGGTCGAAATGGATGGGTCTGACTAGCAGCTACCTGCGCCTTCACAACCCCCATTTAGGGCTTGATAGGCTTAGTAAATTAGATAATCCACGGTTGGATATGTTGCCTAAGTGTAGATGGAATGAGACGACAAAATATCATTCTAGGCACCGACTTCCAGTTAGAGATGTCTTCATCACATGCCTGTGTATGAGCTTTTTCACATACTGCTTTCCCACCCCTCAGGCCATGTCCCAGCCTTTCTTTTCTTTCCAAGTGCTGCCCTTTTGGGAATAATAATAGTGGTAATTACTAATAAATAAAGTATATATTTTTCTCTTGTTGATTCTTGGGAGTCGCTGTGTTTCAGCCTGTCCGTGGTATGCTGGCAACCCGGTTGCCTGGGACTCCTCATTTCCTCAATGGCCCAAAGTAGTTGGCTCTCACACAGGCCCACGGCGTGTGTGTTGCCATATGCTGTGGTCAGTGGGTCTGTAGACCATGTAGAACCGGCAAGGCAGGCATGGCTTTTCTCCGTGGCAGCTGCAGGAAGAGTCCAGCTGTGGCAGGGATTCATGACCCGGATGTCCATGGGTGCGGACAAGCTGTGCAGGCATGCTGGGTTCCTGCTGACCTGTCCTCTCGTCTTGTGGGTGCTGCACGGTCTGGTTCTCATGGGGACTTGTGGCTGCTGCGTGCAGGATGAATTTACTCCCCTGCACAGTGCATCAAGGCGTGGCCACCTCGATATCGTGAAGCACCTTGTTGCCAGCGGTGCCAACATGGAGGCCCAGGGCAAGGTCAGTGTTGGCTTCACCCTGGTGGCCCTAAATGGCTGTGCTTCTGCGCACAATTTTGTTGGTTGCCTCTTCAACGCAAGCACCTGCTGTGATGTGCCGTGCCTGCAGCATGTTCTGCTGCAGCTGCTTCCAGGCTTGCTAGCATATTCGATGGGTGCCCTTGTAATCCCATGTTGGGGCACCTTGCCTTTTTAGATAAATGTTGTTGATAAGTGGATTACCCAGGGGATGTCCTCATGGGGTGATGGGACGCCTCCCGCCAATAGGGTGGATGGCTCGGTCTGTGAGGGACAGTGGCTATAAAACTCCTGGCCACTTTTGTTGCTCCAAACCGCGTACCTTGGCTGTTGTCGATGAAGTGGATGGGTCTGGCTGGCAGCAAGGTACATCTTTGAACACCCCATGCAGGGCTTGGTAGGCTTTGGAAATTCGATAGGCCACGGTTGGATATGTTACCTAAGTGTAGATGAATGGGAAGGCATAATATTACTGTAGGGGTTGGCTTCAGAGATGTCTTTGTCACAAGCCCGTGTGTGACCTTTCCCAGATACTGCTTTCCCACTCCTCAGGTCATGTCCCAGCCTTTGTTGTTTTTCAATGGGCTGCCCTTTTAGGGATAACAGTTGCTAATGTTTTGCAAATAAAGTATAAACAATAACGAAGTTTTTCTCATGGTTGATTCATGGGAGTCTCTGTGCTCCAGCCTGTCCGTGATATGCTGTCGACCCGGTTGCCTGGGACTCAGTTAGGTTAAATAGTGCCGGAACCTTTTGCCCACTGAGGCAAATCGGTCCGTCACACTATTTTGCCCGGAATAACCACTTCCGAGCACCCAAGTTAATTCCTTCGGCCAAATTAACTTGGGTGCTCGGAAGTGGTTATTCCGGGCAAAATAGTGTGACGGACCGATTTGCCTCAGTGGGCAAAAGGTTCCGGCACTATTTAACCTAACTAAAACCTGGCATCGTGGAGGGTGGGTTGAATATGAGACATCCGCCTAGGCCACAGAGCACGCAAATGTAAATGCGCCGGAGCTGCCCGGATTCGAACCCCTGACCTCCAAGGTGCACAGGTTTTAGTTAGGTTAAATAGTGCCGGAACCTTTTGCCCACTGAGGCAAATCGGTCCGTCACACTATTTTGCCCGGAATAACCACTTCCGAGCACCCAAGTTAATTCGGCCGAATTAAATTGGGTGCTCGGAAGTGGTTATTCCGGGCAAAATAGTGTGACGGACCGATTTGCCTCAGTGGGCAAAAGGTTCCGGCACTATTTAACCTAACTGACTCCTCATTTCCTTAATGGCCAAAAGTAGTTGGCTCTCACACAGACCCAAGGTTTGTGCCTTGCCGTATCCCATGGCCAGTGGGTCTTAGGACCACGGAGCATTGGCAAGGCAGGCATGGCTTTTCTCCGTGGCAGCCGCAGGAAGAGTCCAGCTGTGGCAGGGATTTGTGACCCTGATGTCCATGGGTGCGGGCAAGCTGTGCAGACATGCTGGGTTCTTGCTGACCTGTCTTCCCGTCTTGTGGGTTCTGCGCGTTCTGGTTCTCATGGCGACATGCGTCTCTGCTGTGTGCAGAGTGTGGGGACCCCGCTGCACATTGCATCAGAGAATGACCGTCTCCATATTGTGAGGCACCTGGTCGCTAGCGGTGCCACTCTGGAGGCCCAGGACAAGGTCAGTGTTGGCTTCACCCTGGTTGCAAGTGGATGCGCTTCCGCGCACAGTGTGGTTGGTTGTCTCTTCAACGCAACCACCTGCTGTGATGCGCAGCATGCTCTAATACAGCTGCTACCAGGCTTGCTGTGAAATTCAATGGGTGCCCTTGTAATCCCATGATGGGGCACCTTGCCTATTGGAGAGCTGTTGTCGATAAGTGCATTACCCAGGGGATGTCCTCATGGGGTGTTGGGATGCCTCCTGCCAAGGGGATGGACGGCTCTGTCTGCCAGGGACAGTGGCTACAAAACTCTTGGTCTCCTTTCTTGCTCGAAAGTGCTGTGAATTAGGTGGATGGGTGTTGCTGGCGGCAACCTACCTCTTCACACACCCAATTCAGGGCTTGATATGCTTAGTAAATTAGATAGGCCATGATTGGATATCTTGCCCAAGTGTAGGCTAGGAAGGCATATTAGGGGTTGGCTTCCAGTTAGAGATGTCTTTGTCACATGTCTGTGTGTGACCTTTCTCCGATACTGCTTTCCCACTCCTCAGGTCGTGTCCTAGCTTTATTTTCTTCCTTGTACTGTCCTCTTAGGAATAATAGTAACTACGTAACAACAAGTCGAGAGATTCGGGAGAACCATTTCCGTTTCCGTTTCCGATTCGGGTTGTCAGGGGGATTTGAACTACATTTGACACGGGAGCCGCTTTTAACTCAAGCTTTCGCGTACCCGGAAGGCAAGATTCCATTTGGGATCTTGATTCTGTGCTCGGTGAAGCGAACTGGTGACGCTGCATGCAAAATAGGCTTGGCGGTGTACAGTGCTAAGGGGTTTTGGCAAACGTCAAAATGTTGACTTTTCAGCCCGATTCTTCCGTCAAAATATTGACTTTTGCCCCGGCGTCGCGTCAACAATTTGACTTTCCCTACATGCAGTGTTTCGTCCATATTATATCGATGGGGCTATCCGCTCAAAACATATTTCATGTTGCTTGTGCTGTAAGCGCCCAAATCAGGTAGCTCCGGACAAACAGGATCTATTGCATGTTACTACTACTGCCCCATGATTGACGTCATGCCCTTACCCAGAGTACCGGGTAAGGGTTGGCCCTGCCCCCCTCATCGTGCTCGTCAACAAGTTGACTTTTGACCAGTTCATGCGCGTCAAAATGTTGACTTTTTGTCGGAAAAAATGGCGTCAACGTGTTGACTTTTTACCCTAAAATGTAGAATTGTTTGAGGAATTTTCGGTGTTTGCATCAACATTTGACTAAAACGTCACGTTAGCAGAAGCACTGGCGGTGTACAACATCGTTCGACCATGACCGCAAACCCAGCACGCATAAGGTATCCCAGCTCACCAAGATTCTCTGGCCTTGGTTAAAATTTGTTCCCAAAAGGCCGTCATGACGGACTTTTGTTGGCGGCTTCCAGTCAGATCCGGACCAGTCCAGGTTCAGAGCGCCGCGCTCGAGGCCAGGAACCGGAAACGAAATGGAAACGGAAACAAATCCGGTTCCCAGGAATCTCTCAAGTATCATATTTTTTTCTTTTGTTGATTCATGGGATAACAGTTGCTAGTGTTTTGCAAAGAAAGTATTAATAATAATGATGAAGTTTTTCTCTTGTTGATTCATGGGAGTCTCTATGTTCCAGCCTGTCCGTGGTATGCTGGCAACCCGGTTGCCTGGGACTTCTTGTTTCCTTATTGGCCCATAATAGTTGGCTCTCACACAGTCCTGTGGGTGATGCCTTGCCGTATCCTGTGGTAAATGGGTCGTAGACCATGGAGCATCGGCTAGGCAGGCATGGCTTTTCTCCGTGGCAGCCGCAGGAAGAGTCCAGCTGTGGCAGGGTTTTGCAACCCTGATGTCCATGGGTGCGGGCAAGCTGGGTTCTTTCTGACATATCTTCCCGTCTTGTGGGTTTTGCACGGTCTGGTCCTCATGGGGACACGCGTCTCCGCTGCGTGCAGGATGACCGTACACCCCTACACATTGCATCAATGAAAGGCCACCTGGATATTGTGATGCACCTGGTCGCTAGCGGTGCCAACAAGGAGGCCCTGGACAAGGTCAGTGTTGGCTTCACCCTCGCAAGTGAAGTATTACTTTCTTTATGTTGAGGAGGTTCAGGAGTTGTTCACGTATGGGATGTGCCCTGCCAATAAGGTGGATGGCTATGCCTGGACAGGAATCGTGGCTCTAAGATTCCTTATTACCGTCCTCGCTCTTCTTGGTGCTAATGGTTTCATTTCCAAGAGATTGTATGGTGGTACGACTTGGCCATGCTTCAAATTGCTCATCAAGAGGACTGGAATGTTTTTAGTTTGGCATTGTATGCTGCACCCCTTGCAAAGTCAACACCCTGGTTATAAGCATCCCGGTCTCTAGGTAGGCGGTGTTATAGACACGAGGCATGGAAAGGTAGGCATGGCTTGGGGGAGGTGATTGTGGGTGTATACCTCATTGGTCTGGTTGTGGCAGGAAAAATGACCATGATGTTAATCACAGGTGCGGGCGCGCTGCATAGGCATGATCGGTTCCTGCCGGTGTGTCAGGATTGTGTCTCCTCCCTGCTTCGTGGGTTGAACTGTCCTGGTGCAGCGCTCACGAGGGTATGTGTGGCTGCTGCGTGCAGGATGGGCAGACCCCGCTGTATATTGCTGCACAGGAGGACCGTCAGGATGTCGTGAAGTACCTGGTCGCTTGCGGTTCCAAAAAGGAGGCCAAGAACAAGGTCAGTGTTGGCTTCAAGCTGGGTGTAGCCATTGGATTTGCTGTTGCTCATGGTTTTGTGTCAACACTAACCCAACCACCCTATGGAATGCGCATTAGTTTTTACTGCATATGCTGCCAAGCTTGCAAGCTAACTGTGCCATCCCACGCTTCCTCAAGGGCTTGCCACAGACTGTATTCTTGTTATTACAGTTACCATACAAGTTACAGTACAGTTTTTACAGTACTGGTATTGTTATACTAGTACTGATTAAGTTTCTTTTGATATCCTACGCTGCTCTCTTGCCTTGTGGCCGTCCGCGCTCAGCATTCCCTTGATGCTCCACAATTCTCAGTGATGCCGCTGCCCTCCCATCAGCAACTTCTGCCCGTCTGTCGTTCATGGAGTTGGGATTCTCCTTCCTCGTGTGTTCTTGCTCGTTATATTGCCTTTGCAAGAGTGTACAGTGTACACACAGCTCTGTTTTCTTTGCGTTGACGTATACATGCATACATGCATATGAATTCTGGAAAAATCTCGATTGTGTACGCAATGATCAGGTTTTCATCGTATAGCTGGCTTTTCGAAATCGCCCTTGTTAGAGCATATTTTTGTCGCTGCTCTAAACGTGAAGGCTATCAACTGTGGCAAATGCATTGTGCTACTGGTATCATTTTCTTAGGAAGCAGCTTGCTCTTCAACCAGACGTCTGACCGGCCGAATAGTTGTTGTCCGTCCACGTCCATTACATTGAAGGCAAGTTGCCGACAGCAACTTTACATGCTCGATATAGAGTTGTGGAATGCAGGTGTGCCCGCCAATTGATTACTCCAGCGGAGCTGAATGCCTCAAATCTCGCACAAGCTTGGTAGTTCGTGCTTGGTGTAGACATGATGTGCATTAAGGTGCTGAGCTTGCTGCATTCGTTTAGCATGATGATTATCAATGGCTTTCGTGCTCATTGCTTTTGGTGGAAGCCTTTTCTGCCTCTCATGTTTCGCCTGGTTCAAACAGTCTGGAAGGCCTGCGCTGGATCTTGCATCAACACCCGGGTTGCGCGTATTTCTGAATAAGTAGCACTTGTGGGCGCAGACTGCCAAACCTCACAGGGTTTCGCTCCATGTGCACTCTGCCAGCTGCTCTGGTACTAAAGATATTGGTTGGCCAAAGAATCTGTGGACAAGGGCTGGCGCACTAGCTGGGTTGATGGAGACATTGGATTAGTGGGGGGCATGCACACTACACAGCAGGGTGCAGCATGGCTTGCCATCTACAGCTCATGGTCGGGTGATCTGCCACCATCAGGCTCCGCGGGGAGCGGTCTTTCTTATCTCCCATCAACACGGATTATCAAGGAGACAACCAGCTGAGGCCAGAAATTTGGCGAATCTGGACCATGGTAGCTCGAGCCTGCCGTTCTCTTTTACGCGTTTTCGAGTCGTTCAAAATGATTAATATGAATGGAGATGGAAATGTGTAGCCTTGTACATTGAAATTATGGCTTGCTTGCGTGAAGATCAGTTCCTGACCTGGCCTGGCCTGGCCCCAAGGACATTCCTAGAAAGCTAGGTAAACCTGCCATGAACTACATCCAGATGTTGCTGGCCGACCTAGTGGTCCCAGCTCAGTTTGAACACCGCATTCACTCCCTCTCTCTTCTTTGGACTGCTATGCAGAACAAGAAGAGGTGGCGCAGAAGATTGTCAAGGCTCACACGCCAGCCCCTGTTGTGGGCAAGCCCCCTCCCCCCAAGCGGAAGGGGCGTTTTGCTGAGTAGTGTAGTTAGGATTGTCTAGACTAGATAGCTTAGAGTTAGGTTAGTTCGATTATGCGGCTTCGCCCACCTCCACCCATCCAGCAAGGAATATGTGCTACGTGATCTCCCAACGGAGTCATGTTATAATTTAATTTGCGTGAAGAGCGACTAGATGACCTAGACAGTCGGGGGCCGGAAACAGCTTGCTTGATCAGGGCGTGTGTTTCGAGCCTAATCGGCCGGGAGCTTGTCTAGTGGTGAGCACCATTGCTGGCAGCGATCGCTCTCCCACTATTTACGAGGAAATACCCGCAAATGAAAAACCACTGAAAAGTTCTAGCTTGTCAGTCATTACGTTAGCCATGTCATGTTTCCAAACGTCCAAGAACTGCACACGGTGCAAAGGCAAAGATCCGGAGGACATCACTTTCAAATGTGCGGCATGAACAAAATGCCCTGGTATGCCAGAAAGGAGCATGCAACTGTAGCGACGCGACGGTGGGGACAACGAATCCGATGCCAAGCTCGGAACGGCCGCAATCGAAGGAGATCTGGCATCACAGGATTAATTAATTAATAGACACGTGACTGCGTCACGTGAGCATAAGTCCTTGATAAGGTTGTCTCCTTGATAAGTCCTCAGTGGGTGGGGAACATGGGATGGAATGGATTAATTAATTAATTAATTAAAATCATAGCTCCGTGGGGAGCATATGTAACACATATAGCCCTGAGAAAGGTGGCATCTATGGGTTTGTAATACAATCAGGGCGACAACCTGCAGGTGTAGGATGTACAACTATCACCTGCTCTGGGTGCACTAGGTGCACCTGCACCTCCATGGTGGTTCATGCCTCCTAAACAAGCACAGGCACCCAGGGGGGGCTTGAGGAGAGGGCCTAGAAGGCCTGCATGACATATGGGGTGGAAGGTATGTGGCTAGGCTATAGCTGGGGTACACATGGCCTCTCAGCAGAGAGTAACTCCCTGCATGGGCAAAGCATGACTCGAAATTGCTACGGCTATTGCAAGGGCGGGTGTGGGCCCGTCACGTAGGCATACATGGCCACGTCACTAAGCTTTCTAGGCTACACTACTGCTATATATTCCCTAGGCTGGGGTGGCTGGGGTGGCTGGGGCGGCAGGGGTCGCCTGCCAGGGCTTGTGGGCGACGTAGATGTCCGCCCCCTTCCAGTAGACCGGCTTCTGCCCCGCCTTCTGCCGAAGCTGGAGGTAGGTCGGCCATAGCTCCCGTCGCCGTTGTTGCTGCGTCAGGGTCAAGTCGTCGTCCAGCGTGTAGGCGGTCCCCGCCCAAGCCGCTTGCGACACTTGAGGAACTCCATCTTATCCGCCATGGTGTCAAAGGTGAGGAGCAAGGGAAGGGGGCCGGCCTTACCCCGCGAGCGGGGAAGGCGGGTCACCCCCCGCGGCTTGCCCTTACCAGTGATAGCCATGGGGACAAGGATTTTGTTCTCAAACGCCGGGGCAAGGGTCTCGGAGGTCTCGTCCTGCAGCGGGTCGAAGTGCTTGACTATGACGTTAAGGCTGCGCTTGGCGAGCTCGGCCTCCTCGCGGAGGTCCAGCGTCTGCTGCTTAAGCTGGGCGGCGACGGCGGAGGTGGTGGAGGTGGCGTGCTGCTTAAGCATGTCCGCCCAGGTCGGGATGCCGGGAGGAGCATCGCCGGCAGGGCCAGCAGGGGCTGGCCGAGCGGCGATGTCCTTCACCGCCTGGGCAGTGATGCCGGCGGTGTTCTGCAAGCATTCGATGGCTATGGCATTGTCCTGCAGGCGCTTGTCGATGGCGAGGAGCTGGGCGGTGAGGGCGTCGGTTGTGGTGGAGGTGGAGGCGAGGAGCTTGGAGGTGGCGGTGGTGGTGGAGGAGAGGAGGGGAAGCTCGGCAGCCAGCGTGCCGCCCATGGCCGCCACATCTGCTGCCAGGGGTGTCACGTGCTGTTCGATGGCCTTGTGGATGATGGAGCGAATTTCGGAGGTGGAGGGGGGGGCCCAGATCTCGGCGACAGAGCGCCCGAGGAGGCAGCAGAGGGCGAGGAGCTGAAGGCGGGGGCGGGAGTAGCGGGACACGTGATCCGGGTGATAAAAATCACCGCGGGTAGGCGGAATGATGCGACCTTGGACGTAAAAGTGCTTGCACAGGGCAAGAAGCGAGGTGCGCGTCCCGAAGAACACGGCTTTCATAAACTGGATGGGAGCTGCTTGGCCTTGTGTCCGGCACCAGGCAGCTGATTTGGCGTCAAAGTCGATTTCTTTCCAGCCCGGCTCGTCAGGGGGCGGATCCTCAGGGCGACTGCGTTTAGGCTCAGGCGATGCAGAGGGCGAGGCAAGTCCGTGAGGGGGCTGGGCAACCACCAGTGCACGACTAGTGTCACCGTTGCCTTCCGGGCTTGAGGGCGAATCTGCTGCCGAAGCTGCAGACGGACTTTCATTGCCGAGCGCAGCCGCCAGGCTGCGTTGCGGCAAGGGGCGTTTGCTCGTCATATATTGCGTTATAGCTTCTGAAAATTATATCAGCATGTGCGTCTAGGAAAGACGAAGCGATTGTGACATTCACAGCTGAATTCGGGGCTCAAACGTGAAAGTTATGAACGCCGACAGCCATGGCTACCTCGTGGCTCGTGGCTCGTTGATAGCTTACGCTTTCTCAGGGATCTGGATGGAATGGATGGTATACAAAGCTATCTAGGTCCTAGTTACAGGGGTGTGGGCACCGCGGCCCGAATCGCTATGAATGCCATACTTGGTCACACGCGGAGCCCCCACAGGCTTGGGGGTGGCCTCGATCCTTCATCACTACTTGCCATCTATCCTTGCGCACCATCTGCCTCCATATTACAGACAAACCAGGAGGCTGCCCGGGGGTGAGCCCGTCACGTCTAGTGTAGCACATGTCCATGCCGAGTCTATCACGAAATGTCCACGGGTGGCGGCCCTGCCGCGCGCGGCCAGGGGCACGCCAGGTTAGGACATATCGCCCAGGCTGGGAGGGCTTGGTGCCAGCTAGTCTATCTGAGGTATCTACCTGATCTGTGCGGGCCAGGTGCCCGGCTAGGCCCAGGCGCCTGTGCCTAATAATGTGGGAAACATAGGGCAAATCAGCGTACAAATCCTCATTACTAATGTGCAAACCAAAGGGGATGTTAAGGGCCTTGCGCAGCATCTTGGTGACGGCGCCGTCGAGTCGTTGCTCCAGCTCCTGCGTCAGTGCCCACGTCTCGGCGCCGTAGGTCAGGATCGTCAGAATGACGACCTTGAAGAGGTCACGCTTGACGATCCGGGGTAGGGCGGGGTTGCTCCACCAGCGGCGGTGGTCATGGAGGTGCGCCCACGCCATGCCGATCCGTGTCGTCATGTCGTCCTCGCAGTCGGGAAGCCAACTGCCGAGCAGCTTGAAGCGGCCTGAAGGAGGGTAGTTGACCTCGGCATCGTCTAAGAGGCGGAGTGTGGGTGGGGGCCCAGGCTGCCATGCCGAGGGCCAGGGCCTCCGTTTTGGGGCTGATTTCTAGCTAGACCAACCGCCCGAGCCTCGAGCGCCAGGCAGTCCAGCCAAAGTTGGGCAGACTCCGGCTTCTCGATGAGCGTGATGTCGTCGGCATAAATGAGGTCAGCTAGTAAATTCTGCTTGTTAGTCGGCCCCCCTTCCCCAAGCTCGTTCGTGATCGCTAGGCCAGGGGCATGGCCTGCAATGCTAGCAAAGCGAGCACGTGCCTGGCGCATAACATAATCCACTACAATAATAAACAGGTACGGCGACAGGACGCAACCCTGCCAGACGCCGGTCTGCAGTGGGCATGGCGGGGTAATGCCGTGTTGAGTGCGCACCGAAGTGGTCGACCCCTCATACAGCGTGCTTTTTGAGACGCACCCGCCGGTATAATCGGTTACGGCTGAAACGCAGTATTGCCAAAGTTATCGCGTGACAAGCAGCTATGACGACCCCTAAAGCAAAACGGGGTTTGGAAAAGGAGCTTACCGGCTCCTAGCCCAACCCTCTCGCCATCGTTCTCGCCCAGCCGCCTGGGCTCGCCAACTCACCGCCAGCAGACCCATCGATCGCCAAGCGCCTCGCCTGAGCCCAAGAAACCATGCCACGATCGCCACAAATGGAGCAAATTCTTGCCCGGCGACCAACTGTTCACCCTCCTCGAGTGGCAGAAGCTGTCGCCGCAGGAAGTCGTCGAAGTTCTCCAGTTCCTCACACAGGAGCGGAAGCTCTTTGTGGCCTGGAGAGGGGGGACGGCTATCGACTACCGCAACTGACACGTCCTGGCTCTACACCTGTGACGAATCCCGCCAACGCACGGTTATCTTGACCAGCTACTACCTGAGAGCAGCTTCGGCGACATCACCAGAGCACTTTGGAACGCACTCCACGCCCCAGCCCCCGCACAGCCGGCAGCCCCGGCCATATCGGATTCCTCCCTCTGCAAGGATGACATCCGCGCAGTGCTGGAGGAGCACGTGACCTGGCCGCTGGCCGAGAAGATGACCTCGCTGAACACCACGCTCAACACGGCCGAGGCCCGGGTCTCCAACGTGGAAACCAAGGTCATCCACAAGCTACAACCACAGTTCACGGCGCTACACACCGCGGCGCAGGCTTCGGAAACGCATGCTGCACTTGTCTCTCGCCTTAACCAGGTGGAGGGCAAGTGCGGCGTGCTCATGAAGAAGCTTGAGGCCATCACCGCCCACACCGAGGCCCTGGCCACACAGGTCCCAAAGCTAGCGGAGCAGACGGCCACCATTGCCTCCCAGCCACCCCGGCAGGATGCTGGTGACCTCCCGCTCTCCTATGCGGACCTGCTGCGGTCAGCGACCGCCTCCACCACCGACGCCATCGCCACGAAGCTCCAGGAGCTGGAGGACCACCGCCAGGCCCAGCAACGGGAGGTCACCGATCGCGCTCGCCGCGAGTGCCGAGTGGTGCTACGTCGCTTCCCCCAGAAGCCAGGTGAGACGTCAACCTCCCTTGCTGACGAGCTCGATCAAGAACCAGCTTCTTACCCTCATGGGCCTGGTAGGTGAGGTAGAACTGCGTGGGTGCCACCGCCTTCCCCACTCACGGGACAAGCTAGGCGGCCACCCCACCAGTCCTGCTCACCTTCCTCTCCCCTGAGGATAAGCAGCGGTTCGATCCTCTCTCGTCGCAAGCGGTTGCACGACCTCACCTGGACGCTGGATGACGACCTAACCCCCGCTCAGCAACAGCAGCGACGCGACCTGTGGCCGGAATACCTCCGCCATAAGCAGGATCCCCAGAAGCCCAAGGTGTACTGGAGGGGCGGGGACCTGATGATCAACCACAAGATGTGGACGCCCCCAGCGGGCTAGAATAGCAATAGCCCTAGCTTGTAACCATTGGAGTCATTGCCGCTCAGGCAGCCATGCCTAGAAGGTTCTCCTAGCTGTGCCAACACACCTAGTCACGTGCCGCCAACGCACGGTACACAACCAGCCATAGCCTTAGCCTAGTCCTAGTACAGCCATGCTACGCCCTGGCTATGTTCAGATTCCTTGCCCACGCTATACTTGTTATGCTACGCTTACATGGGTCTATACAGGGGTCACACGCAGTATCGCAACAAGAATCGCAACTACGCAACTTTCCAGGAGGACCAAAAAACACTTTTGTTGCGATTCTTGCGAGGACCGATTTGGACGAAAAGTTGCGAAACGGCAAACGCGTGGTATCGCAACTAAAGATACACCCCGACGTGAAGTATGTCACTCCTTGGCTGACCGGCGCGAAGAATCAACCGAACTGAAATGAGCGGCGTCAGAAAAATGCTATAGCCGCAGTCGCGCAACATCTAATGATGCGCACATTATCTCGGGCTGGTTTTTACTTTTTACTGCGTCTACACGCGTTAATCATCACGGGGGTGACGATGAAAGGCAGCACTTGTTATTAGCTTCTGTATCATTGAAATTTTCGCAACCAGTAGTTTTCGTATGATGTATTTCGCGTATTTCATCATCGTTCAGGGCCAGGAAAGTCTCGACGCCGTGATGAGATTGCCTTTCTGTCATGAGATTGCTAGCTTTCCGCTAGCCTTCTTTTTGCGGTTTCGGCATGGCGCAGTTTAGTGTACCTGCGGATACCGTCAACAAGGTAAAGTCGTTATATCATTCGGTAAGTAATCTCGGACACGTTGTTGAAGGTTTGTGGTGTTAAGTTCGCTAACTTACTACTCCTGTGTACTAGTTTGTGGTTGTGGTTTTGTACAACCGTCGTCGTAAGATTTTCATCAGTTTTGTTCATGATTAGCTGCGTCTGTACCTAATTTTCTAGAATGACGATTGATTTAACATCTAAAGGAGTTGTAGATGGTAGCACGATGGTTTCTATTGCCTAAATTCTTCAGGAAAGATGGTATCATGGCCAGTTTTTTGTCAGCCTTTTGGCTTTGCTAGTAAAGGACGCCTGTGCAGTTGTGCAGTCCGTGCAACATCTATGGAGGCCCCAGTGCCTTGCTGACGTAGAAAAGAAGTTCGATGCAGTGTTTGTATATTTTCATCCTAGGCATGCAAATGGAGGTCATTTCTCATGTTCTGGATGCATGGGTAACACCGCCCCTTGCACCCCCTTGCTACGTGTGCATTTGGGCCTTGGTTTGTGAAGACGTCCAATATTGCATTATCACTTAACATTGCATTGTAAGTGTCTTTTTTATCGCACCCGTGCACCCCCTGAGATTAGTGCTGTATTTAGCACCCATAGGACATATAGGACATTGCAACATGACTAATGACATGACCCCGAAGTAACTCCCTATATGCGTGTGCTTTGGTCCCAGTATGGACACTAGATTGTTATCAGGCTGGTTTCTGGACATTATCATGCAAGGTGCAACCAGCCATAATTAGGGGTAGAGTTACACACTGGTCATCCAAGGGCTAAGTGCAGGCCAGCACGCGGTAAAATGGTGACTGTGCATTAATATTAAAAAATTAAATTACGACACGCAGACGCTACGCGTTGATCAGGCGTCGCGTGACCGCCATGCGAACATTAATAGTTGTCGCGTATATTACATCCTCAATGATGTGGAGGCGGAGATGGAATGAGTATCTATAATGTAACCTTGAGTGACAGGGTTGCTGACACCACGGCCCGAATCACTGTTATTACACTTGTACTGAATTGGGTCACATGCATACCCCCACCGACTTGGGGTTGGTATCCTTTATATATCCTGCCATGGACTGGAATCGTTGTCTCCTTGAATACATGTATAACTCACATGGGTCAGGGGGCCTGCCCATATTCACCACTATATTAATCCCTAAAAGGTGCTTACACTGTCCTCGGTCGCATTCATGCATGCATTCGCGTATCCATGCATGCAATCACTTCCATCCCTGCAAGCATTCACGCATCCATGCATGCAAACACCATCCATCCACGCAAGCATTCACGTATCCATGCATGCAAACACCATCCACCCCAAGCATTCACACATTCATGCATGCAAACACCATCCATCCATGCTAGCATTCACGTATCCATGCATGCAAACACCACCCATCCGTGCAAGCATTCACGTATCCATGCATGCAAACACCATCCACCCAGGCAAGCATTCACGTATCCATGCATGCAAACACCACCCATCCGTGCAAGCATTCACGCATCCATGCATGCAAACACCATCCACCCATGCAAGCATTCACGTATCCATGCATGCAAACACCATCCACCCCAAGCTTTCAGGTATCCATGCATGCAAACACCACCCATCCATGCATGCAAACACCATCCACCCATGCAAGCATTCACACATTCATGCATGCAAACACCATCCATCCCTGCAAGCATTTACGTATCCATGCATGCAAACACCACCCATCCCTGCAAGCATTCACGTATCCATGCATGCAAACACCATCCATCCCTGCAAGCATTCACGTATCCACGCATGCAAACACCATCCATCCCTGCAAGCATTAATGCAATATCGATTCGTGTAATTAGCACCCATCCTGCGAGCATCCATGCAATTACCACCCATCCTGCGAACATTCACGTGCAATCCATGCATGCAGACACCGCCATCCATTCGATGCAAGCATTCACGTTTCCATGCAGCCACCCATCCTCGGCCCGCAGCATCAGGGTGAACACAGCATTTCCCTTGCCCGGCCTGCGGCCGGACTGTAACACTGGACTGTCTCACCGCTTTAACAAAGACGGTTCAGGGCGATATATGTAGTCGCCTCAAAGTTGCACCCGCACGGCCAGCAAATGCTGGGCCGCTGCCATCCCCACTTCACAAACACACCCTCTTTCAGAATCTGTCCAGTATTGTTGCCTAATGCATCCCCGTTCGAAAGAGCGACATAATGAAACCACACTGTGAATGAAACAACGCAGTTTGTTTAACATGCCACGGCGCCGACTATACCTCAAGACCATAGCTGTGTAATGTCGGCGGGACAATGACGGGGTAATGACGCGCAATGACGAGACGATGACGCGCGTGATGATTAGGGAACTGTTTGATAACGAAAAGTTAGTGGTTGTAGACTAATTATAGGTCGTTGATTATTCAATGAAGAGGCGGCACACTTATGTTTTTGTTCATTATTGCACTGACTTCTGCGCGATGAATCCCACTGAACTGAACTGAACACCGCGCGGCCAATCAATCGTCAACGGCGGTAACTATTGCAAGTACATATCGGATCCTGCACGCCGACTGGCGACAATTTATTCCTTCCGGCGCACGTGTACGGCGTACTTTTGGTATACTTGCCAGGTTTGTTGCGATTCTGTTGCATTGCGGAACTCTAGAATTGGTGGGTTTTCAGTTGCGGAACTAGGTGTTGCGATACTCGAGCACGCTCCCATTTTTCATCCAAACATCACTTTTGAAAAGTGAAGGTGCCATGGTGTGCCCATACCTGCCCTTAATCGAAGTGGATGATAAAAATTTTTTTTTTGAGTTGCGATTCTTGTTGCGATACTGCGTGTGACCCCTGTATTGCACCCACAGTTTGCCGGATCGTTAGCGTGTCCGTTTAGCTAACGCGCCCGATTGCGGCTGTGGCATGCCTTTGGCATGAAGGAGACTGGGGGTCTCTGCCCTTTCTCCTGTAGTGCACACACAGGGATTAAAAGCACTTCGGTGCTCCGTGACTCCCCAACGGGAGCACGAGTTTAATTAATTAATTAATTAATACAGCGTGCGGATGACGCGGTAATCAGGGGAGTGGGGATGCGATCGCGAGCAAGTACAGCCCATAGAGCGTCCCAGAGGACAGAATCAAAAGCCTTGATGAAGTCGACGAAGATCAGGATGGCGGGACCGCGGGAGACTCACCAGGTTGCAGGAGAGCGATTTCCTCGAAGAGGCGACGCGCGACGAAGATGGCCATGACGGTGTTGCGCCCAGGACGGAAGCCCATTTTACTTTCCCCAAGGTGACAGTCGAGAGCAGAACGAAGGCGGTTGAGGATCATGCGCATGACCAACTTGAGTGCGGCGCTCTGGATGCAGACTTCTCTGTAGTTGGCGGGGTCGTCAGGGGAACCTTTGTTTTTGTACAGCATAATACGGTAGCGCTGTGCTGCCACTCAGGAATCGGCGGCGCGTCGGCAAGCAGGATCCGGTTGCAGACGTCAAGCAGGAACCCCGTGAGCGCCGTCAGCTTAATCACCGGGGCTGGGAGCTGGTCAGGTCCAACGGCGGCATAGAAGCGGAGTTGCTTGGCGGCGGTGCTCAGCTCGAGCTCAGTGAACGGCGGGAGCTGGTTGGGGTCAGTTAAAGCACGAAGCACAATGCCGGGCGTCATGGCCAGCTGCCGCCGAACATGAATGGACCCTAGTCCTTCCAGCACATCATCGGGCATGCAGGCGAGCGAGCACTGCCAAATCAGGTGCCACCGTGTCCGCCAACCACCCGAGCTTGCCCTTAACCGAGGGCCCATGGGTCGCCAACAGCGGGGACGGGAGGTCGGCCAGCAGGTCAACCACATAGTTGCGGCTATCCTGCATGTGCATGACCCATTCGCCAGAACGCGAATCCCGCTGCAACGTAGACTGCACGCCGCAAAACACCACGGGTTTACCCTCCTCATGATCCACCGCCCTGCCCAGGGGAAACTTAGCCGCCACTGCAGCAAGAAACTGGGTAGCAAATGTGCGAGGTGCCACCAGCTTGAAGTCATCGCCATGCCACACGAAGAGGGCTGGCTCGCCAGGGACGCCGGTGGGGACCACAAAGAAGTTAGGATCCGCGCGATGGTACGTGGCCCCTAAGCTCTGCAAGACCTCCTCCGCGGAAATGCGGAAGATGATGGGAGAGCTCTGCAGCCCCTCCACCCCTGTCAACAGCTCGATATACTCGCTGCCAATGGTGCCATCCTGCCAGACCACCGGGACCTTCACCACGTAGCGGGTGCCTTGCCATGTTTGCTGCGCGACCCCAGCGTCGCTGTGGAGGAATGCCCGCTGAAAGTCACCGCACCACATCCCGTAGTCCTTGCCCGCGTTCCGCTTGCCCAAGTAGATGACCGTCAGTAGCCGATGCGAAACATGGTTGAGCCCAGGGGTATAAAGATCCTTGGCGTCCAGCGGGGAGGACCCCTTCGTCTCCGTGACCACGGGCCTAACCCGGAACACCACCGAAGAGTTGGTCTCGTCCGGCTTGTAGGTGAGCACGAACTTCAACCGCAACCGCGTGGCCCCGGCTGGCACACTCTCCAATCCTCGGTAGACCTCGCGCTCTCGCCACTGCTCCTTGGCTCGAATGAACGCGTCGCGCCACAAAGCAAACTTGAGAGGATCTTGACAGTCCAGGACAAGTTGCTCCCACGTCACAGGGCTATCCGCCGCCAGTGAGTGTGAGTGGAGGCCGAAGCTGCGCGGGTGCCAATCCTGAGGCTGAATGATGGACTGGACGAGCGGCGGTGTGGAAAACGCCGCCATCGGTAAGCGCCGCACGACGCCGGGCTGCCCGACCACCACCCCCAATGGAGCGTGGTACTCGCGAAGCGGGATGCTGCCCACCCCCGCGACTGACAGCAAGTCAGCGGACACTGAGAACCCCGGGTATGATACGAAAGGTTCGCCCAGCAAGGCCACATCCTCGTAGCCATCCACGACGTGAAACGGCGTGTCAATGCCCAACACCGGCAGCACCACCATCCCGGTAACTTGATATGCCGAAGTGCCTGCAAAGTCGGTCACCGATTTGTACGGCGACTCTAGCACTGGATACAGGGTGGCTGCCCGACGAGAGATAATAGACACGGATGCTTGCGTGTCCACAGCCACCAGCTGCCACGGTCTACACGTAGGAAACAAGGCTGACTTAACCGGCCTGACCCCCTGTGAGAGAGTTTTGACCTGAGCCACCCCTGATGCAGCTTTCGCTTTAAGCGCCTGAGCACGCCACAAGGCCGTGACCGTTGAAGCCAGGTCCCTAGGTGGGCGAGGCGCATGGGCAGGACCCTGACCCTCCGGCGAGGCCACGCTAGGCGGGCCTCCCACATTATCCGTGGCTAGCACAGGAGGTGAGTCACTACGTGCACTAGGTCCCGTCAAACCCACCCCATCCTCATCCCACCCATCCACGGGGTCATATTGGGGCCCAGGGGAGGGGGGGGTGTAGCTGTGTCTGCCCCTGGGAGCGACCCGTGGGGTACCACCTCAGATGCTACGACAGGCGCATTATCCTTCACTACCCACCCCAGTGCCCTGTTGGCTGCCAGCTCACTCTCCATGCTATCCCCTTGCTTATAGCCTGCCACCGATGCCCATGGTACCCTATACACCCGATCATTCCACTCTATGTCTATGACCCGCAGCGGCCAGTCTAACTTTGTGATGGCCCCAGGCCCCTGCATGGTGCCCCGTTTGCCGCTGGGCGAGCTCTCCTTGTGGAACATGACCAACTGCCCGACCTCAAAAGCGCTAGACAAATCAGGCAGCGTGGCATCCTTGAGCCGCAGCTTGGCGGCGGTATCCTGTAGATGCTGTTGGTATGCCTCTACTACCTCGGGTGAGTAGGTGCCCGCTGACAGCCCCCGAGGCGTGACTAGCCCAAAGCCCTTGACATCAAGCACGTGCCTATGGTTGCACACATGCATGAGCTCCTTGCACCACGCCGTCTTGACCGCGTAGGATTTGCCATGTGGGTTATCCTGTCGCTTGGCTGCCACAGTCTTGACATAGCTTACAGTGCGATCTATCATGCCCATATTGCCGTGATCCTCACGCCCCACGATGACCACGGCCTCCATCCCCGGCAAACCTTGCACACAGCGGAACTGCTGGTCTAGCATGAGCTCCACTACGGGATGAAAGAAAGCCAGGCTGATCTTGATAGCCCTGTGCAGGTCAGCCTCAACATGTGGGGCAGCGGCTCAATGTAGGTGACCTTGCTGAACCTATCCTTGACTATGAAATAGGTGTCCCCCCCTTCCATGTGCATGACATCCCCCACAAGGTACCCTCGCTCCAAGGGTGGAGTCTTGGCATGCCGCCTACGCGACTTCTTCCTGATCTTGATGCAGGCAGGACACTGAGCACGCACATTCTTCAGCTCGTTGTATAAAGGTGCCCCCAACATGTGTGCCCCCTCTACCTCGGCTTGGGCCTCATGCCCGTATGCACGGTGCATCTGGTATGCTAACAGTTTCAGGGTGACAGCCTGAGGTGCAGTGGCATTGTCAGGATTCTCAACAGGTGGGGTGACTACTGGGGTAGTGACATTGGCTAACTGGGCAGCTTCAGAGGCTGCACGAAAGGCCGCCCGTGTGAGCACCTTGCCAATGTGAAGATCCACACTAGGGTGGTGTGTACCGAGAACATCTGCCCGCCCAGCATTCTCTTGCACTGTCACAACATTCCTCATAGGCCCAACCGCCCCAGTATCTAGCTGGGGTGCTGCAGTAGTGCTTGGTCGCTCGGCGTTGTACACACCCGACCTAGAAGACACCACATTGCTTAGGTCACGCATTGTAGACCCGTGCTCAGGAAGCACGTGATCCTGGCGCGACAGAGCCAGAGCAGCATCAACGGATTGCGTGAGCACATCACGGAATGAGACAGAGGATGCAGTCACGTTGCTTTTAGGAACGACGTCAGGCTCTACGACGGCCCGGTTCAGCGTGACGCATTGAGCAAAAGAAGGGGTATCGAGCGTGCTCTCACCTGACTTTCGTGCTGCCCGTCGCTCTGCCCACTCCTCGCGTGTGCCGTGGACGACGATGCGCTTGGCCTTGCACGCCTCCACGCTGTGACCACGCAGAACGTCGTGGCACTTGCGGCAAAGGTTGTCCTCGAGCTCCAGGTCCGGGCGAACTCGGCAGTCATCCCGGACATGGCGACGTCCGAAGCAGCGCTCACAGCGTTGCTTGCGGTCAGTAGACGCCCCCTGCTGCCGCTTGGCCGGGGGATTATCACCCTGCTTGGCGTCGCCACCATGCCCGCGCTTGCGCCCTCGCTGGCCCCCGTTGTTGCCGTGGCCGACGACCTTTTTCAGGATGGCCGTAAGCTCCGACCGCGTAATTGGAGCCTCTGCGCCTGAAGAAGAAGACGCGCCGGTATCCACCTTGCGCAGGGATGGCAGAGCAGCCGAGGCAGCCGGCTTGGACTGCGCACTCTTGAAGCATGAGATCAAATACAGCATGCCCTCGTCGAAACTGACGGCACTCTTCTTTTTGAGTTCCGTCGCTATGGTCAGATGCACATCCGACGACAGGTCGCATTTCTTGAGAAATCGATTGCACAGGAAAATGGGCTTGAGAGTATCTAGCAGCTTGTGCTTGTGCACGAAGACCTGGAAATCACGTGCAGCCCCGGGCAAATTTGCCTTATTAACTGCATAGCCCTCGAAGTCGTTGAAGGCTTGCTCGTCGGCCTCTTCCTTAGACCGCGACAAGTGGGCATCTAGACCGTTGTAAAAAACTTCCCAGGTTTGTTTGTTGTCGTCCGCAATGCGAACTAGATTGGCAATGTTTGGGTGCTTTGTTGTACTGCAGAATACTGCACGGAACTTGCCAATCAGCTCCGAATCTTTGTCTGCGCGTCCATCGCGCAGACGCTTGAGAGCAGCTAGAAAATCTGCTGCGTCGTCCGCCGTATAGTCGGCCGGTAGATCAGCGGGCACCTCCGTTTGCTTGAGAGGGCCGCGATTTAGTGCATCGTCAGCAGCAAGCATCAGATGCTTGAACTGCTTGGCCAGTTCAGGTTGCGCCACGAGGGTTTGCATCAACCTCGTGGCCTCGTCCGCACTAAAGCGTGGCAGGACGGACCCTGCGGCCTCGCCACTTGGCGTATCTGTGTGTTCGCCCGTGCGGCTCCGTGTACCGGAAGCCATCGGGATTTTTATGAATACAAGTTAAAGCCCGACCGGCTCAGCTATGGCGGTCGGTCACGTTGAGCTTGGGATAAGGTGAACACAGAGAACTGCTGTCGGAGCTGGCCCACCACTGGTTTATGTCTTAGCCAGCAAACCCTATCCGGTTAGCCGTAACCGTGGGACAAGCTAGCTGACCGTACCGACCCGGATAAGGCCCCGGACTGGGGCCTAGGTGGCGCCGGCCCTAGGCGCCGCCCTTAGACCGGTCGACCGCATCGGACCGCCGGATTATAGCCGGCGGCTTAGCGGACGCTAGCGGAAGGCGTGCGGACGGACATGGGGAACTTAGAGCCAGATCCTAGGGCTCTAGAGTTACTCAACTGGGTCGGCCAGGGGTTCCGTCAGGGCTGGGTACGTGTAGTCCTGCTCAGCGGCGGGCGGCGTGGGCGGCGCAGAAACGTCCGCAGGCGCTACTGCATGCCAGGCGTGCGGCCGCCATGCAGAGGGCCAAGCGGCGGAGGCGGCGGGGGGGCGCCGAGCAGCCGGGGCTGGGAGGAATACCACTGCATGGTCGAGCTGCTGCTGCGGTGAGCCAGCAGAGAGCGTCCGCCGGCGGGCCGTTGGGCGTGACGCAGGCGGGTCCAGGCGTACTTGCCGTGCTGGTCCTTGAGGTGGGCGAAGTACTCGCGGACATGAAGGTCCTCCAGCTCCTTGGTCGCCTGCCGGATGGCCGAGTGGTAATCGGCTTTGAGGCGGGCGTAGCGGGCGGGGTCGCTGTTGTCGCGCAGGGCTTGCATGCCGGGCCTGGATGACGGCGGGGAGCCGGTGCAGGCTGGTGAAGCGGGGCGGCCGGGCGGCGGGGGGGCAGCAGGGCCCCGGCCGCGGGCAGCTTGTCAGCGAGGTGCCGAAGGGCCGATGCCGGGCCGGCAGCGAACAGCTGGGCGTGGCTGGCCGGGATGTCCAGCGCGTCGACGAACGCCTCTGCCGCGCACTAATTGTGGGCGCGTTTTTCAGGGAAGTCCTCCAGAGCGTCGTCAGATTTCTCAAGCAACTGAAGTGTGCGCAAATCAGGTGGTGCCACGTGCTTACGAAAGGGCGAGGGGAATCGCAGGCGGATGCGGGCGGTGACGATGCGATGATCGGAGCGCACCAGGGGGATCACATGCGAGCGAGCAGCTAGTACAGATCCTTGATGACGCTTGCGCATTACAACATAGTCAATGCAGCGTTCAGTGCCAGTTGGCGAGGTGTGTGTGACCAAAGCATCTGGACTATGTGGAAAGCGGGTGTTGGCAGTGACCAAATCGCATGTCGTAAGCAAATCAGCATAAAGTTCAGTGTTGGCATTGGAGACCGTACCGTTGGGGGCGTGCTGACATCCGCCAGTACCAGTGGTAGCGTGGCGTTGGCGTCCAGCAGCAGAGCGAGGTAGTTGCGACCAGGGATGCCGTTCGCCAGGTTCTCCAGCGCTGCAAAGAAGTCCTTGCGGTCTTGTTCTGGGTGGCCGGAGTGGGGTGCGTAACCAACGCCCACCGTCAGGGCGTAGGTGGAGTGGCCCTCCATCGAATGAAAAGTGGCCACAAGAAGCCGAGCGTTGACCAGCTGGGGTTCGCCCATGTGGCGTATACGGCGAGCGGCCGGGGAGCAGAGGAGACCGACGCCCCCGTTCCCGGTGCCGTCGCCACCTCCGTAGTAGAACCGCCAGCCGTCGATGTCGTCAGCAGCAAGGGCAGTTGATCCGCGGGCCGATGTAGTGCGCCTGTGTTCTTGTATTCCCAGGATGGCGATATTATTGTCGATGCAGAAACCAATAAGATTGGAGACTCGATGGCACTGACAGTTGTCACTGCGCAGGCAGTGACAGCGGTCAGCGTCGGGCTGGAGCGTGCGGGCGTTGAAGGTGGCGATGACCAAGGGCGGGCGTTGACCGAAAAGGGGGGTGCAGGCGGGGGTGGGGGCGGAGATGGAGCAGGGTGGTGATGGGGGTGGGGGTGGAGGTGGTGGGGTAAGGGGGGCGGGTTGGGGACTTATGCTTTCAATCACCGTTTCGATTCTTCCTGCCAACGCGTCGAGGCGACGCCGACGCCGGTTGGCTCGGGTGGCCAGGTAGAATGAGTCTGCGTCTGCACGCGTAAGAAATGCGTGCAGTCTGAGGAGGTTTCGGAGGCGGCCGCGCGAGGCGGGGCGAACCTGGCTCACTGCCAACCCGTTGCTCTCCAGTGTACAGGCATACGCAATACGCAATCGTACGGGGCCCATGGGTATTGGGTATAATACGCTCGTACGGGGTATTATACGCAAATCGTACGGTGACTCTTGAAAATGCTGTTTTTTGAATGGTTCGGGGGGTTCCTCAACAATCTGACCAATCAGGCATGTTTTCTTTGTGTTCTTGCAATGCACCACATGCCTATACGTGACACATCATCTCATGACATTGGCATTACCGTTGCTGCTTACAAGTACAAGCATTGTCCCGTTTGATTATTAAGTCTCTCAAAAGCACACCATAACAAAGTTGTATGCACAATCAGTGCACACCTGAAAAGGATAATAACACAAGTAGATATGCATGCGCAATGACACTTGCAGAGGTATAGTAGAGATTGCTGCCACCATTACTGTATGTTGAACTTAAAACCACGTCATCTCTGGCAGCATGGAATTGCTATATACTAGGACTGAAATACAGCACACGGTCAGTCGGCCAACTTGCCAAAAGTAATAAGACATTGTGCCAGAAACAGACATCTCGCCTACTCGTGGTAGGCCACCATGCAATATTGATCTACATGAAGCAAGAATCCATACCGGCTGCCAACAATGTGGCTAGCGTGCAGGATACCATGCATGCCAGCAACCCGACCCAGCTTCCCTAAACCATTAACACATATGGTACGGTGGCTGGCTAGCAGCAGCCTGCATGGCTAAATAATTAAGGCATTTATGTGCATCGCGAGTCACACCAAATACCCCGCAGCCTGCGACGTACGTAATGCCTCCGGCGGCCTCTTGCACTCGCTCACTCTTGCCTCCTTCGCATACGTAGCGCCCATGATATGGCGGGTGCTAGCCTTGCTCGGGTGCATGGTAGAACCCGAGAATTTTGCATCCAAAAGTGTGCACGTCACTGAGCTAGTAGTTACCTGTCGGCTGCCCTTTCTTGTTGAGAGTCTGCTCTTTCACGATGTGTGTCCAGACAGTCTCGAATACGGCCTGCATCTCGTCGGCCCCATCATCATCGTGTTCCATAGACCCACACCATCACCGTCGCTAGCCATGGTGCCTGGATGTCAATTGTGCTACGATTAAATGTTAGGTGCCAGATGCGCGCCCTTGTTGGCAGACAAAATAACTTCGTCACCTAATTTCCTCGTCTTTCGTCTCCTAGACCCTAGTCCGACACGCAGCAATCTGCAGCCGGCAATGCACGTACAGTCGTACATGCACGGCCAGCTTGGCACCTGCATCTAGTTCCGGCTCCACGTGCCGTCCAAAATGATGCCAGAAGCTACTTCGAACGAGGTTCATACGCAAAAAATACGCAAAAAATACGCAAAAAATACGCAATACGCAAAAAATACGCAAAAAAATACGCAAAAAAATACGCAGTGCGTATTTTTTTTCCCATTTTCATACGGAAATCTTGCGTATGGCGTATAATACGCGCCATACGGCGTATTATACGCCGTATGGCTGTTCACTGTTGCTCTCTCTCCGACAGCCCGAGGGCTGCGAAAGGCAAATGGGCGGGAAGGGGAGTTAGGCAGATCCCACTGCCAGAGCCGCGGAGCCGCGGGGCCGCGAGCGTCGTCATTGATAGGAGAGAAG
Source organism: Mesostigma viride (assembly GCA_009746045.1). Lineage (NCBI taxonomy): Eukaryota > Viridiplantae > Streptophyta > Mesostigmatophyceae > Mesostigmatales > Mesostigmataceae > Mesostigma > Mesostigma viride. The sequence goes on along the minus strand of RPFO01002098.1, from coordinate 13,134 downwards.
GGTTCGCAGCGCGGGCTCCGGCTCAGGTGGAAAGCGAACGAATTTATTAGGAGGACGGCCAAGCCTGGCAGCCATACCTGAGCTGAAGTTGCCCCGGCGGATCCCCATCACAGGATGGAATTTTAGAATACGTGCTACATGATCTCCCAACGGAATAATTAATTAATTAATTAATTATTAATTAATTAATTAATAATTAATTAATTAGGAACATAAGTCCGTTGGGAGTATATGTAGCACATAGCCCAGAGAAGGGGCATAATACATTCTAAGCTACTTCCTGCAAGGGTGGGAATGTAAACGACACTTACTCTGGGTGCGCCAAAGGGCACCTGCACCCCCCAGAGTCTCGGGTTCAACCCAACTAAGGGGATCCCGTCATGGGGGGGGAAGATCAACATGGCTATACAAAAGCTAAGGCATGGCTTCTCAGCAGCTAAGAGTGGCTCTCTGCGTAGTCACAGCATAACTAAATAATAAAGCTAGGCATCATCTGGTGTGTGGCGCGTCATGGGCACACATGTACATGACTAATTAATGTTCATAAGTCAGCTGGTATCAAGGAGACAACCCTGCTGGTATAGTGCCTGTACGTAGTAGGCGTGCATGTATACAAGGCCACCATGTCTAACTATTCTACACTACTACTGCTGTATCCCCCTAAGCTGGGGCGTCTGGAGTCGCTGGGGCCGCGGTGGTCGCTGGGGTCGCGTGCCAGGGCTTGTGGCCGACGTAGATGGCCGCCCCCTTCCAGTACACCGGCTGTCCCGCCTTGGTCTGCCGGAGCTGGAGGTAGGTTGGCCATAGCTCCCGTTGCCGTTGTTGCTGCGCCAGGGTCAAGTCGTCGTCCACGGTGAAGTGAGTATATTTTCGAGCCGCTAATTGCGGCGTCTGAGAAACGGATTCATGTTATAATTTAATTGATGGTGAACTATAATTAAATAAGAGGTATACCTTGATTAATTAATTAATTAAACACGTGCTCCCCGGTTGGGGAGTCACGGAGCACTGTAGTGCTAGCGCTTTTAATCCCTGTATATATTCATTGAGAATGATAGATTACGGAGGTGAGAGAGGCATGCAACATAAGGAAAAACCTGATAACTGGGAGAATAACCCTGAAGAAGTAAATAGTAATCTGACACGGACATCCGAGGATCACGCCAGCTGCTCAAGGTACAACTAACTATACATCACAAAACTACACGCAGCAACAGCGCTGCCGGCCCACCATGCATGCAGGCCGGGAAGGGATCTAGACCGCATGGGTCGCGACAAAGTCGCCCGGGTGCGGCGGAATAACACATCAGCCACGGTGCGAGTGAGCTAGGGCGAGTGACAGGCGCTGCCGCCAATACGAGGACCACGTGCGGGCCGACCACGGGGCGGTCTGACCCTCGAGGTCGAGGCGGTCTTCACGGCGCTGGCAGCACTCGTGGAAAAACTCCGCTGTCTTGGGGCCCATGGCCCCGAACTCCTCAAGGACAAAGGGGATGACCCGGTGGGGCCCCACATTGCCGTAGGAGGCAAACCTGTCGCGCTCGGCCACAGCGGCAGCAGCGCCGGCATCCACAGCCGCCCGGAGGATGTGGCGACCGGAGAGCGGCCAAGCCACGGAGACATCGATGAGCAGGTGGCAACCCTGCCCGTCGTAGTCAAGCACGGTAATGTCGGGGCGGTGGTTGGGTGAGTAGAGGGCGGCCCCATCCGCGTCCTCGCACTTGATGGTGGAGTGGGGAAAGACCGACCGAACCATGGCACACACCACCCTGCATATATGCACAACAGGAAGAACTTAGGGCAGAGACCCCCTTTCTCCTTCATGCCAGAGGCATATGCCACAGCAGCAATCGGACACGATAGACGATCCCAAAAGACGATTCCCCAAAGGGTACAGTAGGGAAACATGTCACGAACTACATCCAGATGTTGCTGGCCGACCTAGTGGTCCCAGCCCAGTTTGAACACCGCATCCACTCTCTCTCCCTTCTTTGGACTGCCATGCAGAACAAGAAGAGGTGGCAGAAGATTGTCAAGGCTCACACGCCACTGCGCCAGCCCCTGTGCCGGGCAAGCCACCTCCCCTAAAGTGGAGGAGGCGTTTTGATGAGTATAGTGTAGTTAGGATTTTCTAGACTAGATAGCTTATTAGAGTTAGGTTAGTTCGATTACGCGGCTCCTTCCACTCCACCCATCCATCAAGGAATATGTGCTACATGATCTCCCAACGGAGACATGTTATAATTTAGTTTAATATAATTTAATTTAATAGACGATCCGGCAAATTCTGTGGGTGCAATACAGTAAGACCCGCGTGATCCTATCATGGCCCGGAGCGTGGGCAAGCAAGCGGAGCATAATTAATTCATTAAAATTAATTAATTAAACTCGTGCTCCCGGCCGTAGGGGAGTCACGGAGCACCGAAGTGCTTTTAATCCCTGTATGTGCACAACACTGAGGAAGAAAGGGCAGAGACCCCCTTTCGGCCTTTCGCCTTCATGCCTAAGGCATGCCACAGCAGCAATCGGACATGATAAACGATCCGGCAAGGTCTGTGGGTGCAATAAGACCCGCGTGAACACAACAAAACAAGGAGCGTGGGCCGGGCAAGGAAGCTTAAGCATAGCCAGGACGTAGCATGGTATCTGGCTGTACAAAGGAGCATAATTAATTAATTAAGAACATACCTGGTTGTCTCCTTGATACCTCCGTGGGGAGTGTATGTAACACATATCCCTGAGAAGGCCGGGCATATATGGTTTTTAATACGTTCTAGCTAGGCGACATGAACCTGCAGGTGGTGGGTGTAAACTGCCACTTACTCGGGGTGCACAATTGATCGAGGTGCACCTGCACCACCATGTCAGTATTCCAGCAGCTCGATCTCTGCAAATTAAGTTGCGGACATGGGGTGGAAGATGATCATGGCTAAGCAATGGCTAGAGCATCATGATGGCATCTCAGCAGAGAGTGGCTCTCTGCATTGGCAAAGCATCATCAGCGGCTGACTCATAGCTAGCTCGGATGCAGTAAGGCTGCCCCATGGTCCAGCTAGAGCCCACAGTTAGGCTTGGAACACATTAATTAGGAGGCACCGGTTTGGGAGAATATAAAGGCCTCTCCCGGAGCCTGCATGAGCTAGGTTTTTTAGCGGCATAGCTAGCTAGGGCGTATAGCATGGCCGGAGCTGTACAAATGCTAAGCTAAGGTCATGGCTGCATGGCCGGCTGTGTACCGTGCGTTAGCGGTGCATGTGACGTACTAGGTATGGTGGCAAGGCTAGGCATTGCTAATTCATTCTAGGCATGACTGCCATGGCGGCGGTGACTACCGAATGATTACAAGGGTTATAATCTAGATCGACCGAGGGGGCGTCCACATCTTGTGGTTGATCATCGATCAGGTCCTATTGCATCCCTGCCACCCCGGCAGGATGCTGGCGACCTCCCACCGCTCTCCTACGCGGACCTGCTGCGGACAGCGACCGCCTCCACCACCGACGCCATCGCCATATGCACGAAGCTCCAGGAGCTGGAGGACCACCGCCAGGCCCAGCAACGGGAGGTCACCGACCGCGCTCGCCGCGAGTGCAGAGTGGTGCTGCGTCGCTTCCCCCAGAAGCCAGGTGAGACGTCAACCTCCCTTGCCGATCGACGAGCTCAAGGGCCAGCTCCTTACCCTCATGCATGGGCCTGGTAGGTGAGGTAGAACTGCGTGGGTGTCACCGCCTAAGTCCCCACTCACGGGACAAGGCGGCTCCCCCACCAGTCCTGCTCACGCCTTCCCCTCCCGTGAGGACAAGCAGCGGTTCCTCTCCCGTCGCAAGCGGTTGCACGACCTCACCTGGACGCTGGACGACGACCTGACCCCCGCTCAGCAGCAGCAGCGACGCGACCTGTGGCCGGAATACCTCCGCCACAAGCAGGACCCCCAGAAGCCCATTGAAGGTGTACTGGAGGGGCGGGGACCTGATGATCAACCACAAGATGTGGACGCCCCCCGCAGGCTAGACTAGCTTATAGCCCTAGCTTGTACCCCTCGGTAGTCACTGCCGCTCGATCATATGGCAGCCATGCTTAGAATGTTTGCCTAGCTGTGCCAACATGCCTAGTCACGTGCATCGCTCACGCACGGTATATACAGCCAGCCATAGCCTTAAGCTTAGTCCTTGTACAGCCATGCTACGTCCTTGCTATGACCAGATTCCTTGCCCACGCTCCCTGTTATGCCATGCTCACATGGGTCTTGTTGCACCCACAGATTGCCGGATCGTTAGCGTGTCCGTTTAGGGTGGTTTTACCGGATTAGGATACATTTTTTTGTTTAGGATACATTTGATGCACTGTGCAGTTTTCAGATGTGTTTGAGGGGGTTGATTGCGCCTAACATGCATTTTATTGAAGCAATGAGTTTCCCAAGATATACATGATATAAACTAAGACAATTGACCCATTAAGGCAATGAGACAACATCAATAAGACAACATATGCCAATTGAATAAGACAACTCAACCTTACAGGACGTTGGGCCATCATACGTCCGGAATAATTGTCTCACTTATTACATAACCAAACTTTTTGAGGGATCGCCATGGTTGCATGGTTTCCACACATGCGCCCTGCACTCATGTGCATCAAAGGTGTTGCGTCTAGTGCCAACTCAGTGTCAAAGAACTGATTCAATCATATTTCCCGTGTGGCCATGAAGGCCCACATGAGTTAAACATGGCCGAGAGTGATTGCATCATCCTTCTTGGCGACATCGGTCTTGACGACGTCGATGGGGAAGACGGCAGCACCTGCATGTGAACAAAAGAATCCATGAATTGTGGCATCCAAAGGCAACAACATATTAGCATCCCATTGAACACGCAGCCACGCTGACCCGGCCATCCAGCCGCCCACGCAGCCACAAAGCCAGCCAGCCACGCAGTGACGCACCCACCCAGCCACACATCCACGCATCCACGCACCCGGCACCCCCCCCAGCCAGCCAGCCACGCAGCCACGCAGCCACGCAGCCACGCAGCAGCGCAGCCACGCAGCCACGCACCCTCCTTTCCAGCCAAGCAGCCACGCAGTCACACAGTCAACCCCCCCATCCCCCCCACCCCCCCACCCCCCCCCCCCCCACCCCACCCCCCACCCCCCCACCCCACCCACCCACCCCACCCACCCACCCCACCCACCCACCCCACCCACTCAACACTACACGAATGACTCACAAAGAACTGCTGCACCACCGATGATCCCTGCGGGAACTGCTCTGCTGCCGACGGTCCCTGCGAAAACTGCTGCAGTGCCGACCATGCCTGTGGAATCTGCCACATTGCCGACGCTGCCTGCGGGAACTGAAGCGCTGCTGGTGACGCCAGCTGTAACTGAAGTGCTCCCGACGATGCCTGCGGGAACTGCTGTGTTGCCGGTGACGCCAGCTGTAGATGAAGCACTGCCGACGATGCCTGCGGGAACTGCTGCTGCTGCTGCGGGAACTGCTGCTGCTGCTGCTGCGGGAACTGCTGCTGCTGCTGCGGGAACTGCTGCTGCTGCTGCGGGAACTGCTGCTGCTGCTGCGGGAACTGCTGCTGCTGCTGCGGGAACTGCTGCTGCTGCTGCGGGAACTGCTGCTGCTGCTGCGGGAACTGCTGCTGCTGCTGCGGGAACTGCTGCTGCTGCTGCGGGAACTGCTGCTGCTGCTGCGGGAACTGCTGCTGCTGCTGCGGGAACTGCTGCTGCTGCTGCGGGAACTGCTGCTGCTGCTGCGGGAACTGCTGCTGCTGCTGCGGGAACTGCTGCTGCTGCTGCGGGAACTGCTGCTGCTGCTGCGGGAACTGCTGCTGCTGCTGCGGGAACTGCTGCTGCTGCTGCGGGAACTGCTGCTGCTGCTGCGGGAACTGCTGCTGCTGCTGCTGCTGCTGCTGCTGCTGCTGCTGCTGCTGCTGCTGCTGCTGCTGCTGCTGCTGCTGCTGCTGCTGCTGCTGCTGCTGCTGCTGCTGCTGCTGCTGCTGCTGCTGCTGCTGCTGCTGCTGCTGCTGCTGCTGTTGCTGCTGCAGTTGCTGCTGCTGCTGCTGCAGTTGCTGCTCCAGCTGGACCACTTGTTTCTGCACCTCTTGACGCAGCTGCAAACCAAGCTCTTCAACCTTCTTGCTTTGGTTCTCCATAGCTCGTTGCATCTCTCTCATCGTCTGTTCCACGCCCACCAGTACGGGGGTCGGCGGCGGCAGCGGCTGGGTACGCTCTGGCTGGGTGCGCTCTGGCTGCCGGCGTTTCTCTGCCGGCTGGGAGGACTTGGCTTTGCTGTTCCGCTTGGGTCGCTGTTGTGCGTTGGTGACGTCCACCAAAGGCGTGGCTGCCTCTGGGGGCTTCACTGTGGGCGGGGGGGCACGCACTCGCATCCCCCGGCTAGGCGCCGGAGACCACGCCACTGCAGCAGGACCTGAATACAAGGCAAGGGCGGGGTCCCTAGGAAATCCTGTTGTCAAGATGCATGGGACCTCAGCGAGGAAGTCCCATGTCATCTGGGACACCAGCTCACCTTGGTGCGACTGGGCCCAGGCGAGAGTGCGCTCAATACGCTCGTTTCGCGCACTCTCCGGAAATGTGTCAACTACCTTGAATCCGGGGATGTGCCCAGTGGCAGGGTCACGATCGACGACCATGCACACCACATCTGTCATCTTGATGGTAGAGGATCTCCCCCGTGCCGCATTTGTGTATGCCGATTTTAATGTTTTCTTTGTTGTGTAGGTCGTTTGGGCGACCAGCACCGCTTGCAGCTGTTTGTCGATGATGAGGCCCCCCACCACCAGCCCGAGGGTATCCCAGCCAGAAATTTCCACGACAGACAGTGCCATCGGTCCACTGCGGCTAAAAGACCTTGCAGTAGGGACCGGCGTGCCATCGTCCCGCTTTTCAGGAACGCCGGCCTCAGGTAGAGGGGAAGAGAACAGAGCCTCCTTAGTGGCGTCCAGCCCCGAACCCGGGTTTGAATGACCATGCTCGTCGGCAGGACGCTGAGGAGACATCGCGGAATCTTTCTCGTTTGTCGCATTTGCAGCCCCATCATGATGGAAGTCATCCTCTGCCATTGCAGCTTCATCATCACAACCGACATCATCATCGAAATTCAGGTCATCCTCGGTGACGGGCGTGCGAAACGAATTATCCGGGCACTCTGGGCTGATAGTGGAAGGCTCCGTGGGCTTAATGTTGCTAGTGTGCCCTGGCTGCTCGAGCGTGGCGCACGGCTGGCATCGTGGAGGGCCGCCGCAGTCAGAGCATTGCCATTCCGTGCCGTCACCGTCGTCTGCGTGCCTGAAAATATGCGTACAGATGCCGTGCAGGACCTTGCCACATCGGCCGGCGCATTGGTGGTTTGCACCGGCCAAAAAATCTACTTTCATGGCACCAGGTTTCTTTCCTAGCACCCATTTTCTACAATCGTCCCCGGCATAACACAAATCACTCAATTCGTCCATGTCATCGATTCGGCTATCAGCATCGGGCATAGTTCCCGTGGCTAGTGCCCATCACCTTCCACCTTGAGCGAAGTCACGAATTCAAGCGCGAAGTGCATTTGAATCAAGCGGGAACTGGGTGACACTGCTTGAAGACGTGCAGCTCCAAGGCATGCAAATGATGCAATGTATCAAAGATACGATACGCAAAGTTCAGGTGTTCAGGTGAAGCCGTGAAGACGTGAAGCCGTGAAGCCGTGAAGACGTGGTGAAGACAGGTGAAGACGTGGTGAAGACGTGAAGACGTGAAGACGTGAAGACGTGAAGACGTGAAGACACGATACGGCAAGTTCAGGTGAAGTTCAGGTGTTCAGGTGAAGCCGTGAAGACGTGAAGACGTGAAGCCGTGAAGCCGTGGTGAAGACAGGTGAAGACGCGGTGAAGACGTGAAGACGTGAAGACGTGAAGACGTGAAGACGTGAAGACACGATACGGCAAGTTCAGGTGAAGTTCAGGTGTTCAGGTGAAGCCGTGAAGACGTGAAGCCGTGAAGCCGTGAAGACGTGGTGAAGACAGGTGAAGACGCGGTGAAGACGTGAAGACGTGAAGACGTGAAGACGTGAAGACGTGAAGACACGATACGGCAAGTTCAGGTGAAGTTCAGGTGTTCAGGTGAAGCCGTGAAGACGTGAAGCCGTGAAGCCGTGAAGACGTGGTGAAGACAGGTGAAGACGCGGTGAAGACGTGAAGACGTGAAGACGTGAAGACGTGAAGACGTGAAGACACGATACGGCAAGTTCAGGTGAAGTTCAGGTGTTCAGGTGAAGCCGTGAAGACGTGAAGCCGTGAAGCCGTGAAGACGTGGTGAAGACAGGTGAAGACGCGGTGAAGACGTGAAGACGTGAAGACGTGAAGACGTGAAGACGTGAAGACACGATACGGCAAGTTCAGGTGAAGTTCAGGTGTTCAGGTGAAGCCGTGAAGACGTGAAGCCGTGAAGCCGTGAAGACGTGGTGAAGACAGGTGAAGACGCGGTGAAGACGTGAAGACGTGAAGACGTGAAGACGTGAAGACGTGAAGACACGATACGGCAAGTTCAGGTGAAGTTCAGGTGTTCAGGTGAAGCCGTGAAGACGTGAAGCCGTGAAGCCGTGAAGACGTGGTGAAGACAGGTGAAGACGCGGTGAAGACGTGAAGACGTGAAGACGTGAAGACGTGAAGACAAGTTGCAGCACTCAGCCGCAGCAGTCGCACGCAGGTAGAAACGATAATTTGTTTGAATCTGTCAAGACCCCATCGAATGTAAAACAGGTTTTTCGTAAAGAAATCCGATGTGTGGGCGGGCTTTACATAGTTGCGATTTCTGGCCTGCGATTTCTGGCCTGCGCTGGTTGTCTCTTTTATAGTGCTTCTGCCCAAGCACTACCGGCTGTAAAACAGTATACTTCTTGAAGAAATCAGTTGGGGCTTTGTTGGGCGTCACATTTGACCGGTGGGCGGAGTTTCCTGCTTCTGTGAAGGCGCCATCGAATGTAGATCAGTAGATTTTCTAAAGAAATCTGAGGTGTGGGCGGGGCCTTTATTGCTTGTGTCCATCCACCACCGGATGTAGAACAGTAGACTTATTGAAGAAAACAGTTTGGGGCTTTGTTGGGCGCCACATTTGAGCGGTGGGCGGGGTTTCTTGCTTCTGTCCAAGCACCACCGGGTGTAATACAGTAGATTTCCTATTAACATGGATGAAGAATGGGATGTGCCAGACCTGGTGGATTCGGATGCGAGTTCTGAAGCTAGTTGGGGCGTAGATTCTGACGGCTCTGACGACGACCTGCTTCACACGGAAATGGGGCCCGGCACGTCTTCCTCTCGAGCGAAGCGCAGTGGGAAGAAAGATGGCGCCCGGCTTCTCGCCTCCAAATTGAAGTCCGTTGACAAGGACATCGCCAAGGCCAGGAAGTGCGGTCCGACTTGTGGGGAGCATTGCCTCGAGAAGGTGGGCACCTTACTTACCGATACCAGGTCGTGGACTGCCTTTCGAGAGTACCTGTACAACCAAACGGACCAGCAGCGCATGGCCTCCCTTTGCGACGTGATCCGGTCGGCCGGCGTGGGCAACATCGAGGTAGAATCCCCTGCCGACGGTGGCCGTTACAAGAAGTACATCATTACCGGCCCTTTACACGTGGACGTGGTGATTGCGGGGTGCATGTACACCGTCACCGGTTGTGCATCTGCCATCCGGAAGATGGCCGGCGTTACCCGGGCGACTTGGAACAATCTGGTGGCGTCGGTCGTGTCGGCGAAAGAGTATTTCCTGACCGTGCATCCCAACGACCTAGCGACTTTCGGTGTTGGTCTGGAGCACGCACCACCTGAGCGTGATGCTCGGGGGCGTTCGGAGGTTGGCGAACACGCAGCAATGTGGATGCACGAGTTGGTGCAGCAGATCGCAGACCATGACCCGACTCATGCTGGCGTTGTCTTCATGGACGTCATGTCCATCAAGGAGATGCACGCCATGTACGTTGAAGACGTGGTGGCAGAAGCGGGGGAAGGGGCCAAGGTGCTAGGCTACAACGCATTCTACCGCATCTGGCGCACCTACTGCAAAGGCGACTACTTCCCAGGGCAGAGGAGCCCGAAGGTGGTGGTATGCCCGCACAACAAGAGCACCGGTCACTGCGCGGACTGCGTGGAACTGCGCATGCGGCGCCGCGGTGCTTCAACTGAGGCACAACGGCAGTACGTCGACAACCAAATCAAGCAGCATGTCGCTCTGGCCTGGTTTACCCGCCAGAACTATTGGTTGAGGCGCGAGCTTGCCTGCGCGATGGTGGCCGCTATGTTGACGGCCATTTTGTCGATCAACCTCGACAAGCTGGATCACGCCAAGACATACTGGCCGAAGCTGGTGGGGGGGCCCGACTCATGGGGCAGCTATGCAGGTGGCATGATGCCGTTCTCGCTCTTCTGTGCGGCCGTCCATGGGTACAAGGCGATGTGGTTCATCGTTCTCGCATGGGTCCTCATGACCGACAACCTCTCCGGCAGTGTCACCGTCACGATGCTGATGCACATCCTGGCGCAGTTGATGAGGGACCAGCCATGGAGGAGGGCGGGGCTGCCGCACATGCCCAGGTGTTTGTGCCTGCAACTGGACGGTGGGAGTGAAAACCGGAATCACACCGTCTTACTGTTTGCATGGTGGCTCGTACACGTTGGCTTCTTCGACGTCGTCGAAATGCACCGCATGCTCGTGGGCCACACGCACGCCGACCCAGATCAGAAATTCGGCGTGCTTGTGGCCTACATGAGACACGCTGTGGCGGGGGGGCCTAGCTTCGTGCACAAGTACCCAACTTTGGAGAGCTGGGTGGCGGCCATAGAAGAGGCATTCCGTCAGCCTAGTGGTGCAGCTGCGAACTGCAACTCGACCGTCCCCGCTGGCACGGAGGTCAAGGTATTGGGGGTCGCTTACGATGTCAGGAACTTTCTCACTCCGTTGCAGCGCGAGTCGTTTGCCGGTTGGTGCAGCACAGTAGATTGGATGACCGGTAGGGAGGATCAGGTTATCAAGGTCACCAGGGTGCGTGGTGATGTCGTGCAGCCTGCGTGCAGCGAGGCGCAGCCGGCGCACGGAGGGGCGGCGCCATCGGTGCGCGGCGGGGCGGCAGCGGCGGCGCAGCCGGCACGCGGCGGGGCGGGGCAGTCAGCGGGCAGCGGGGCGGCGCTGCCGGTGCGCGGCGGGGCGGGGCAGTCGACGGGCGGCGGGGCAGGGCCGTCGACGGGCGCGGGGCGGTGCTGCCGGCGCGCGGCGGGGCGGGGCAGTCGGCGCGCGGGGGCGGGGCGGGCCGCGCGGGCGGCGGGGCGGGCTGTCGACGGGCGGCGCGGGGCAGGCGGGGCGGGGCAGTCGGCGTGCGGGGGGCCAGCGGTGCTGCCGGCGCGCGTGGGCGGCGGGGCGGGGCTGTCGACGGGCGGCGGGGCGGGGCAGTCGACGGGCGGCGGGGCAGGGCCGTCGGCGTGCGGGGGGCCAGCGGTGCTGCCGGCGCGCGTGGGCGGCGGGGCGGGGCTGTCGACGGGCGGCGGGGCGGGGCGGCAGTCGGCGTGCGGGGGGCCAGCGGTGCTGCCGGCGCGCGTGGGCGGCGGGGCGGGGCTGTCGACGGGCGGCGTGGCGGGGCAGTCAGCGCGCGGGGGGCCAGCGGCGCTGCCGGCGCGCGTGGGCGGCGGGGCGGGGCTGTCGACGGGCGGCGGGCGGGGCAGTCGACGGGCGGCGCGGCGGGGCCAGCGGCGCTGCCGGCGCGCGTGGGCGGCGGGGCGGGGCTGTCGACGGGCGGCGGGGCGGGGCAGTCGACGGGCGGCGGGGCAGGGCGGTCGGCGTGCGGGGGGCCAGCGGCGCTGCCGGCGCGCGTGGGCGGCGGGGCGGGGCTGTCGACGGGCGGCGGGGCGGGGCAGTCGACGGGCGGCGGGGCAGGGCCGGCGGCGGGGGGAGCGGCGCTGCCGGCGCGCGTGGGCGGCGGGGCGGGGCTGTCGACGGGCGGCGGGGCGGGGCAGTCGACGGGCGGCGGGGCAGGGCCGTCGGCGCGCGGGGGCCAGCGGCGCTGCCGGCGCGCGTGGGCGGCGGGGCGGGGCTGTCGACGGGCGGCGGGGCGGGGCAGTCGACGGGCGGGGGGCCAGCGGTGCTGCCGGCGCGCGTGGGCGGCGGGGCGGGGCTGTCGACGGGCGGCGGGGCGGGGCAGTCGGCGCGGGGGGCCAGCGGTGCTGCCGGCGCGCGTGGGCGGCGGGGCGGGGCTGTCGACGGGCGGCGGGGCGGGGCAGTCGGCGCGCGGGGGGCCAGCGGCGCTGCCGGCGCGCGTGGGCGGCGGGGCGGGGCTGTCGACGGGCGGCGTGGCGGGGCAGTCGGCGCGCGGGGGGCCAGCGGCGCTGCCGGCGCGCGTGGGCGCCGGGGCGGGGCTGTCGACGGGCGGCGGGGCGGGGCAGTCGACGGGCGGCGGGGCAGGGCGGCGTGCGGGGGGCCAGCGGCGCTGCCGGCGCGCGTGGGCGGCGGGGCGGGGCTGTCAACGGGCGGCGGGGCGGGGCAGTCGACGGGCGGCGGGGCAGGGCCGTCGGCGTGCGGGGGGCCAGCGGCGCTGCCGGCGCGCGTGGGCGGCGGGCCGGCGCAGCTGGCATGCGGCGGGGCGGGGCTGTCGACGGGCGGCGGGGCGGGGCAGTCGACGGGCGGCGGGGCAGGGCGGTCGGCGTGCGGGGGGCCAGCGGCGCTGCCGGCGCGCGTGGGCGGCGGGGCGGGGCTGTCGACGGGCGGCGGGGCGGGGCAGTCGACGGGCGGCGGGGCGGGGCAGCCGGCGCGCGGCGGGCCGGAGGCGCAGCCGGCGGGCGGCGGAGCGGCACAGCCGGTGCCTGAAAAACGCGGTCGCTCAATGAAGGTGCACCACGCCGTCTTCTTCCAGGTACAGGGCAACGCAGAGACCTGGTTGTCCTACCGGACCACGGAGTCCCAAAAGACGCCGTGGCAGCCCGCGGGGACTCGACAGGAAGGCGCGCCACGGTGCGGGAAGGCGATGACACAGCCTTACAAGTTTGATGCGGAGGGGCGGCCGCTGTTTGGCGTCCGACTTGTGGATCCAGACCGCATTCCGATGTTGCAGGACACCCCAGCCTTCGCACCATTGAACATGGAGTT
>RPFO01001053.1:0-63653 GCA_009746045.1 Mesostigma viride | reverse complement strand
AATGCGGAGAGATCTGACTAAGAAATTTGCTGGGCTACGTCATCAATACATTGGGGGTGCTGCTACGTATCAATTACATGTGGGGGGGTGCTGCGAACGCGTTAAAAAGAGGAACATCCGAGATAACTTGGGGGGTGCTGCTACGTATCAATATCCTGGGGGGGCGTGTGAGCTAACGTATCAATACATGTGGGGGGGTGCTGCTTACGTATCAATACAGTGTGGGGGGGTGCTGCTACGTATCAAATACACTGTGGCGGAGGAGTGTCTGCTAACGTGTATCAATATACACATTCGTGGGCGCGAAGATGGGGTTGGGCACAAGCGGTAATCAATGACGATAGGTGGGGGGTGCTGCCTAACGTATCAATACATGTGGGGAGGAGACGTTGCTGCTACGTACTCAATACATAAAGCTGGGCGGGTGGACTGCTGACGTATCAAATAGAGTGTAGGAGGGCGGGAGGTAGGTGCTGGCTCATCGTAATTCAATCGCTATAAGGGAGAGTGCCGTACGGTATGCGGAATACAGCTGTGTGGGCGGGGGAGCGCTGGCCTAACGAAAATATCGGAATACCATAGTTGTGGGGGGTAGCTGAGCTGAAAACATTCACGTGAGTACAAAATGGTAAGAGAGGGGTGCTAGCTCACGTATCAAATACCAATGGTGGGAAGGGATGCTCATGCTACGTATCGAACTACTCTGAGGGAGGTAGCATGCTACGTATGCAATACATGTTGGGGGGGGCGGGCTCACAGGTATCAATTTTACATGCTGGGGGGCGGTAGCTGTATACGTATCAAACACGCATGAAAATGTGTGCGGGGCGTTGCTGACTACGTATCAATAAAATGTGGGGCGCGGCAGTGATCTGCTCGACGTATCAAAGCCATGACTGAGCTGGGCCTGCTACGTATCCAATAAGATGGTGGGGGGGGTGGCTGCTACGCATGTATCAACTAACATGTGGGTGAGGGGACGCTACAACTCGTAGAGATACGTTAGGGTGGGAGGTGGCTGCTACGTATCAATCATGATCGGGGGTGCTTCAAGAAAAACGGTAATCACAACTGACATGTGCAGGGGGGTGCATGCTACGTATCGAGAGTCCACATGATGGAGCGGGGAGGGGCCTGCTACCGTATCAAGTAACATGTGGGGCGGAACCATCAATTCACGAAGTGGGGCGGGTGCTGCTACGGAGATCGCGACATGTGGGGGGGTGATGCTTTATGATCATACACTAATGTAGCCGTGTGTATGTGTATTCTGTAGTGTTAATTATCAGTGTGGGGGGGGTAGATGCTACGTATCAAAACGACTATTGTGGAGGGGAGCGAGGCGGGTGTAGTCTGCACGATCAACTTACATGCTGGGGGGAAGACGGTGACAAGACAAATGTGAGGGGGGTTCCGCTTTACGTATCGAATCATGTGGGGGGGTGCTGCTACGTTCATCATGTGGGGGGGGTCTGCCTGCTACGGTATCAAACATGTGGGGGGCGTGAGGCTGCTACGCATTAAATAAACGATGGGGGGGGTGCTGCTACGTATACAATACAGTGTGCGGGAGGGCCGGCGTACGTAAATCATATGACATGTGGGGGGGTGCTGCTGCACGTTCAAAATAACGGTGTGGTGTGGGGCCTAGCTGCTGGACTACGTATCACATGACTTGTGGGGGGGGTGCGCTGACGTATCAATGACCAGTGGGGAGGGTGGCCTGCAACGTATCATAACAATGGGAGGGGTTCCTGAGCACCCTACGCTATCAATACATGGTGGGGGGTGCTGCTACGTAATTCAATACTGTGGGGGGTGCTGCTTACGTTATCAATACATGTTGGGGGGAGGTGCTTGCGCTACGTAATCAATCTGAATGTAGGGGGTGTGAAATGCTAGCGTATTCAATACATAGTGGGGGGTTGGATGCTACGTAGTATTCAAATAATGTGGGCGGGTGAGCTACGTATCATTTACTTATTCATGCCACATCCCACCCCCCCAGATTTATATTATTAATGCGCCCATGCACCATCCCTCAACATTCATCACTGTAGTTCATGCCTATCCTAGCCACTCACAGTCTCCCACATTAGTCTTTTATTCATGGCAGCACTCGCCCCCAATTAATTTAGTGTCCAAATGCATCACCTACCGACCACCACCACATTTTAACGATTTAATCCCAGACTACCCCCCAACATATCATACTTATCATGGCCATCAAAGCCAGCACAGTTCTTTTATTCAGGCAGCACCCCCACAATTTATTTATTCATATTTGCCACTCACCCCCCACATTCTTTTATTCATGGGGCAGCTACGCCCCCCCACAATTTATTTATTCATGTCGCGCAATCACCCCCCACATTTAATGCATTAAGTGCAGCACCCGCACAAACCATTATAATTTTATTCAAATGGCATCACATCCGCCCACCTATTCTTTTATTACCATAGACAGCCCCCAACATTTTGAGTTGAGATTACATATCAGCCCACTCCACCGGGGCCCCTCACATTTAATTTATTAGAATCGGGCCAGCAACCACCCCCGACACATTCATTTATTCATCTGCAGGCGCTTGTTAGCCATTCTACAATTACAGTGTTGCCTTCCCCACTACATTCTTTTATTCATGGAGCTACCGCCCCCGACATTGTATTTATTCATTGCCATCACCCCCACTTTATATTATATTAATGCCAGCACCCCCCACATGCATTTATCAAAAGAGAACCTTTATACATAGCATTCCCCCCACCCCTGCGACATGTAATTATACGTAGCTTCCCCCCAAAATCGCGTTGCCCACATTGTATTTATACGTGGTCGGTAAGGGTCTCGCTGCGGGTAGACCCTCGGAATTTTGTTCTTTGTTATTGACGAAGGGTCTTCAGCTGCAGCGAGACCCCAAGGAATGTATTTTCATCTTTTCATGATGGGGGGGTCTTTCTTTTCTCACCCTTAAAATGATTTGTCGTTATGTATCGGTTGTTAGGGTCCGCTGCCACGCGAGACCCGCCTACGAATGTCGACTTTTAAGTGTTTGCAAGATGGGAGGGGGCTTTCTTCGCCCTCACCCTAAAAGAATTTCGATTGTTTTTGTTTGACGTTAGGGCGTCTCGCTTGCAGCGAGACCCCAACACATGTATACTTGTTTTTATGTATTTGGCCATGTGTGGAGGGCAGGGTTGTGCTTAAGTTTCGCTCACTTGTGCCCCTAAACATTACATTTTGTTTTTGGCTTGAGCACGTGAGGGTCTCGCTGCAGCGGAGACGCCAAAGTTCTTGCATTATAAAAGCTCAACAATCGCTACCCGCTATCTTTAGAATCGACACGAAGGGTCTGGAGTCTCAAGCGAGACCCTCTACACCATCGGTTTTTTCCTGACTGGGCGGAGACTCAGATTTGCCTGAATGCACCATTTTGTGAAACTTGTTTTTTGCTGATATTGATAGCTGACAGATGTTTTCCCGTCTCTCTATTCCGATTCTGTCAGGCATCACCAAGTTTCCAGCGCCAACTGACGACGGTCAAAACTCGTTGAATCAACTCTTGATTTTTGCGCAAAAAGACAGAGATTGGCCGACCTTGCGTAAAAGGGTTTCAGCTCCGTAGCCATGCAGGCAGGCAGGCGAACTGTCTCGAGTGATGTCATCCAGCCAAGCGATTCTTCCCGTATTGTCATGACAGCCCTCTCGACCTTCCACTGGTTACTTCTCGTCTCAATAGCCTTTGAACGGTCGGACGGGCGCAACTGCCGATAAATTAACAGTACAGTAACTAGTATTCCCCCACCAATGTTCAGGACCGAGGGCACAAAGGCATTTCCACACAAAAAGTAACGGTGGCCAGTCCATCGCAGGGACCGCCTTTACGCTTTCAGCATTAAGACCACGCTTGGGTTCTTCCCGATAAATATGTCCGGCGGGGCACGAGAACGCATTCTGGAGCCCCGCTCTATAAAGTGACACAGACGGATTCTGAATTGTTGGCTGAGCAGACTGCACAGCCGCAATTATTTCACCGGGGAACGCATAACCTAGCTAAAGCCAGTCGAGCACAACATCTCTACAAAGGAAGCTCTTAGTTCGGTGCTTTAATACGCAAAGTAAGTCAACCTTGCCTGCTAACAATCTGGACACGGACGAGTAACGGTTCCGAGACAAGTAACTTCGTTTTATACACTCCCGGAGAAGCGTGTACACCGCGGCAAGGCTAGGGCTTTGCAACCGGCGGGGAATAAGACCTGATCTACCTGTACGCACCATAACTGCGATAATACACCAGCGCCGTCGGGTCATGGTGCCGTGAAATAGCGCCAGGTGAACAGACAGTGCCATGCAGTTCCGAGGAGCCACTTTCAACGGCTCTCGCGCCCTAACCGTATACCTGGTACGAAAGTCCATCTCCGGAGCTACTGCGTCCCGCTCGCCGCCCCGCAAGTCCCCCAAGTCCCCCGCAACTGCGACCCGTTCGCCGAACCGCAAGTCCCCCTCTCCGCCCAAAGTTCCCCCCGCTACCGCGTCCCGCTCTCCTTCTCGCAAGTCCCCCTCGCCGTCAACCAAGAACCCCGCAACTGCGTCCCGCTCGCCGTCCCGCTCTCTTCCCCCAAGTCCCGCTCGCCGCCACCCAAGTCCCCCGCTTCTGCGTCCCGCTCGCCGTCCCCCAAGCATTCCAGTTCTAAGCGTAAGCCTGCGGCCGAGTGGGTAGAGGAAGACGACCGCACCAAAGAGCTCAGGAAGCTGAGGAAGTCTATCAGTGAGCTTGTTGAGGAGGACGAGCGCGATCAGACTAACGGGAGGCCTGAAGACCCGGAATCGCCGGTTCGGGAGTCGCGTCAGAAGCGGTTGTCCGATTTGTTAGCAATGGCCGCAAGCTTTGCTGACGAATACGCGGCTCTCGACAAGAAGGACAAGGAGAAGGAGAAGGCGGAGAGGGAGGCCATCGAGAAGGCGGAGAGGGAGAGGGTGGAGAGGGAGGAGAAGGAGAGGCTGGAGAAGGCGGAGAGGGAGGAGGAGGAGAGGGAGTACAAGGAGAAAAAGGCTGCCCAGGAGAAGGAGCACAGGATCCTGGTGGCGAAGCAGAAGGAGGAGGCGAAGAAGAAGACGGAGGCGGCAGCGAAGGAATTCTTGCGGAGGAGGCCGCTCTTTTTTTGCAGATGCGACAGGAGAGGATGAAGGCGGAAGAGGCCGCGAGGAAGATGGAGGAGGCTGCGAGGAAGGAGGAGGAGGCTGCGAAGGCAGTTGAGGGGGAGAAGGACGAGAACGGGAGCCCACCCCTTCTTCACGAAGGATTTTCAGTCGATTATCAGGTATGTTTATTAATGTGAGACGTACATTTTTCAGATGGCTTGAACGGCGTGTGTGTATCGTAGAAAGGGTGGGATTTTATGTCATACATTGATCGTAAGGGTCTAGCTGCGGAGAGACGTTGACCTAGGAGTTAAGGTTGTTGACGACGACGATGTGTGGCCTTTTTTTTACTCTTGTTGTCTGCAGCCCGACACGCTGGCCATTCTGAAACAGTACCTGGCTCAGGCTGAGTCTGAGTCTGGGGTGAGTCGTAAAGCCGAAAAGGGCTTGAGAGGCTTGATCCGCTTTCTTTCGGCCGAGATAGCGTTTGCAGAGAAGTCCGGTGTCGTCGTCCGTGGCCTCCAGTCAGAACATAATTTGGAAGAACGACCGCCTGGGCCGTCTTGCATTGTTCGAAGCCACACAGCGAGCCATTCATGGGAAGAGGGTCGTTGGTGACGACATGTATGAGGTTTTGAAGATCGCGCAGTCGTGCATCCTTAATCTGAAGGAGGATGTCGGACGTTACTTTCCCCGTCGTGCTTTAATATGGTCGACGCTCTTTGATGAGGTTGAAAAGTTCGAGGTCCACATTGGCTTCACATGCATCGAGGCTTCCTATATGGAAACCTTGAAAACCACTGCGTTGCATCAGCTCTTTAAACTCATGACTGGAGATATGAGAGCGGATTCGAGGGCTTCACTGTCGGAAGATGAAGTGTTTGATATTGTCAGGCAAGGATTTGTTGACACGTCCAACAGTGACTTATCGTAATTGTGCCGGGAAGAATGAATGACGTAGGAGGATTGGAGGAGCGCGCACATGAAGTGATCGCGCATTTGGACATGGCAAGAGACCACTTACTGCAATCTTTTGTTAAGTGGCGGACTGACTTTCTTGTCAGCCCGGACGCCAGCCTTTCGCGGGAAGCGGTCGCTTTCTTTTTGGATTGGGCTGGACAGGTGATCCAAAGTTTCCGGCACCGGGAGGACTTCCATGTTATTCAGACATATAAGCCATACCGGGAAGTCGTCCAGGAATGGTTGGATCAAATCTCGTTGGTTGATTGTCTCCAGAGTATCCGAACCAAGACAGACACGGAGTGGTCTGATTTAGAGGCGGGAGGCCATTGGCAGTCCCTCGAGTTGTTCTTCGAGGCGGAATTGAGGCGGCAACTGGAAAAGGAGAGAGCCCATCAAGTGCCGATATGGCCTTTGGGGAAGATTTTGAGGAGGTGGAAGTTCTACGTTTCGGTACGTTAACTTGCCGATATCGTTTATCGATTTGGGTTGTTTCCATTCCCTGAATAGGGCTCTATATGCTGACCAACCTTCATGGTTTGTCCTGTCATATCATGCAGGGGGGCTCCATGCCAGGGGACGTATCGGAGGATTTACCTAATTTGTCAGACTTGGTTGATAAGGTGGGTGCTTGTCCGTCGAGTTTCCACGAGCATCTTACATGGGGTCTAGCTGCAGGTAGACCCTCACCCTTTTATTGAGACTGACATGTTCGGCTAATTTCAACGGTGCCCCCAACCAATCTGTTGTCTTTTTTCAGGGGGCGGCTGCGGCGATGGCTGTTGACAGTGCTGGTATTTGGTCTGGACTCGAGATGGAAATGGTAAGCATTAAACGATATCCGGATGTCTGCATTTCGCCTGAAGTTTTAGTGAGCGCATTATGCGAAATATACAAATGTCGACTAATTTTGATTTCCAATGAGCTGTCGTATTCGGTGTTGACAGGCGGGGGGTTTGGCCTCAGCAGGCGCTGCCGGAGAGGAAGAAAACGCTGGAGGAGATGAGGATGGGGGGGATGAAAACGCTGGAGGAGATGAGGATGGGGGAGACGCTGAGGGAGAAGTGGCTGTGCAGGTACGTTCATCCGCCGCGAGTTCGTGTGATTTTTTTCGTGCTGAGGGGTATCTCCGCAGAGAGACGATGGTGCAACAATCGAACTGAGGTCAAGTCCCTTCTTGTTCGTTTTTTTTTGTCATGCAGGCGGGGGCTGTCGCTGGGGGTACTGCGGGGGGGAAGGCGGCGAAGCCTCCATTGACTGAGCATGAAAGGGAAAAGCTGGATTCCCGCAAGAAGGTTGCGAAGGATCATATTATTGCTGTTGGCCTGATCATGCTTAAGTCTCCGCCCGATGGCGTCGATTCGGAGGGACCTGCGGGGTCCGAGTTTCGCAAGTACCTGACACGACTTGAGGCGGAAGTCGATGCCGATTTCGATACGGAGGTGTTGGGTGACGCTACCTTTAAGAGTGAATTGGCATATGAATTGCAAATCTGGTGAAGTCGAAAGCCACCAAGAATTTCAAGTGGCAGCCTAAGGAGTACTCAGAGGCAAAGGTTGACAAGATCGAGAAATTCATGAAGGCTGATTTTCGTCGTCGGGCCGCTGAGGGAAAAAGGGCGCTGAATGCGGTGGCAAAGGCCAACAGTAAGAAGAACGCGGAGGCGAAGGCGGCGGAGAAGGAGGCGAAGAAGGCGGAGAAGGAGAAGGCTAAGGAGGCCAAGAAGCAGCAGAAAACTGGACAGGTACGATTGTTGTGAAAATTTAGACCTCTCGCTGCGGGTAGACGCTGACCGGCTGCGGGACTTGGTGTTTAGTGTCAGTAAGGTATTATTCCAACAGAACTTTGTTCGTCCCTGAACAGGATGTCGTGGTCGGCCTAAAGATTACTGACTTGAGCAAATCCTGCGGTCCTTTTCGATTTTTTACTTCAGGATGACGGGGGGGACGAAGACGCCACGGTGGAGAAGAAGTTACCTGGTCATGACGCCGTGTTCGCGCTGGTGAAGGATATGCTCAAGTACTGCTCGAGTAGGCGGATGGCGGACGTCGATGACCTGCCAAACTGGCCCGAGTTCTCCCCCTTTCTTGAGCTGCTCCGGTCACTCAACAAGCTTTTTAAGGAGGGGGTGCTCACGAGCAGTGGGAACCCGGACACCGACCCTATCATTGAAAGCTGGAAGCCTTCGAAAAAGGTCGACTCGAACAAGGAGGTCAGGGACCAGAACATCCGGAAGGCCAATTCTCTCAGGGAAACGCGTTGGATTCGGCCGGCCGATTTTAGCAGACCGGATGTTTCAGTATGCGGATCCAGACGGTCAACGCGCTTATTTTGCCAGAGGCTTTGAGGCAGCGGCGTTTAAACCTTGAAACCATTAAGGAGAACGGCCGCATTCTCCTCAATGCGCGGGACAACGCCTTGCACTTCAAGGTTGTTGTCCCGGTCTGGCAGTTCCCTTTCCAGGCGCTTGCCGAATCTCAACCTGACCTGTTCGACAAGCAAATCTTGTGCATGCCGGATTTCGTCAAGTGGCTGAAGCATCACCACGGCGCCAAGATTGACGCGGAGGATGTGGGGTCCAGGTACTTCCGGCCCCTTTCGGATACTGAAGTCGACGTGTGGCTTAACACGGAGTCCACCACCTCTTTCCTCGCGAGAGGACTTGAGTGGCGTACCTACGCCAGGGTGGACGAGGTGGAAGCAGTTTTGCCTCAGGAGATCGAGGGCAGTCGGCAAGTTTTCAACCTGCTGTGCAATACTGCGATGAAGTCCTACGATCCGAAATTTTTTGAGGAACGGGTACCGGTACCGTATCTGGTTCTCCGGTACGCGGTGGTGGATGGGAACCACTACTTTAAGGGGTTAAAGTCGTTTCTCAGGGGGCCGGATGGCGGGTGGGGAGAGGTTCGGGCAATGATGTGCGAGGGTGGGGCGGAGTCCAATTTCGCAAATACTCCTAAGGAGGCGGAGCACGCATTCCAGGACCTGTTGCGGAAATTCCGTGGTGGTTACATGGGTACGAACGTCATTCTTCTCAAGGGTGGCGACCTGCTCCCGTCGTGGAGTGAGCTGCGAAATCTACCTAAGGCAAAAGAAGATGTAAGCTATCTATTTTGGCAGGGTCTAGCTGCGGGTAGACCCTCGGAATTTTCGTGGTTGTTTTTTGTGTGCGCTTCAAGTTTTTTGCGAGGGTCTCGCTGCAGCTAGACCCTCTCCTTTTTTTTGTTGGAATTTTCGTTGCGTATTGTCGGCCGTTTCTTTTTCGAATTTTGTTAGGGTCTATCCGCAGCTATACCCCTCGCCTTTTATGACTGAGTTTTGTCGTTGCTCGCTCGATGTTAATTGATGTCGCAGGCGGTGCTGACCGGCAAGCTGGAGAAGCTGTTCGACATCGCCAAGGGGGCGAATTCGGAGGACTTAGCCGTGGCGGATCGTACGCTGGGCCAGGCGTTGCTTGACGTGTGGAACTACAACAAGCTATATCTATACGGCAAAGTCACGCGTGGGAAGGGCCACTATATTGCGGATGGCCACTACACCAATCTGCTCACGTACATCCTCCCGGCTATGCGGCAAGCGGGGGGAAGGGAAGGGAATGTGGAGCCGGCAGCGGTGGATGTACACGAGGAGGAAGCAGAAGGAAAGAAAAAGCCGGCCCACAGCATTGCTTCAGTGCATTCCGCTTACAGTCGCACGCTGGCCAACACGTTTCTCCGTCTGACACAGGAGCAGACTGATGATCCTGCCTCAACGAAACCCGCGCCTGAGGAGGTGATGATGCAAAGGTGCAAATTCGCCAATGCAGAGGGGGAGAAGAAAGGCCAGAAGGTCTCTTGGACTTCTTTCAGGAACTTGGCCAGCCTTCCTATGATGGACGCCGTGATCGATTGCATCATGAGCTGCCAGGTTGGACCGGAAAAGCTCACCAAGTTGGTGGAGATCGCCAAGGATGTGCTGGAGTGCCTGCGGCTGACCATTTGCGCCAGATTCAAGGAGGATGAGACGCTGGAAGCGCAATGCAAGGACGCAAAGGCAAGGAGTTTGTGGCGTCTCATATTTTCGAACTCGTCTTCAATCTCCATCCTCTCGCTCGGCCGGTCGGCAGGAAGGAGATTGTGGCCAGATACCGGGAATTTTGGGATGTGGCCGTCATCATAACGAGGAACATCGCCTACCTTCTTAAAGCCAAAAAACACGCCGCACATCTGAGGATTCCGAGAAAGGATATCAGTAATGGCAAGATCGACTTTCAGGAGATTCTGCTAAAAGAGAGCGAGGACAAGACGGTGGGTTTGGCACTTTTTGCTCCGGAAGCGTTCAGGAAGTACGCTCCAAAAGTTGGATTACTCGAAGGGGGGGTGAAGGAGGCGGCGATGAAGGGGCCGGTGAAGGGGCTGGAGAAGGCGAAGGGAAAGGGGAAGGAGACGGAGGCGAAGAAGGAGAAGGGGGCGAAGGAGGAGGAGGAGTGGGACGTGAAGTATGAGTGGGGCAGTGTGGACTGGGGCCGTCGCCGGGTCTGGTTTTGCTGTCAGGAACTAGACGGTGATGATGATGACAAGTCGCTCGTCAAGCAGGTGGCAGGCGAGGTTGCCTCAGCTTCAGCCCGCCCCTTTCCCTTGGGCAGGTCCCTTCCGTGCCTGAGCCTGCTGAACTTGGCGAACATTTGGGGTGCTAAGTGGAGTAACTTTCAGAGAGGGTGGTGGGCGTTCGGTCCTTGCCCGAAAGCTTCGGACATTCCCCTACCGGGCGGGATGTACGATCATGTGCTGAAGGCTTGCGCCCACGACTTTTTCTCCAGGTTCGAACCGATGGTGATCGTGTTTGGTACCGAGATGGAGATTAAGGGGTTTCAAGAGATAGTGGAAAGGATCGGGAAAGGGAGTGAATTGTGGGAGCGGCTTGAACAGGGGGAAGGTGATGGGGGGCCTAGGCTCGGAAGGGCGAAGAAGCGAAAAGCTTCCCACGAAGCTGGGGGATTGTCCGCCGTGGTGGAGAGGGATGACCAACAGTTGTTGGAGGGAGGGGATGGAGGGGATGGAGGTCCGGCAGGAGGGTCTAACCGCGGAGAGACCCCCGTCGAGGTCAGAACGCAGCAGGCCGAACAGATGACGGGGCCTGAAGGTGATTCGGATCCGCCTGCGGCGAAGAAGCCCGCTTCTCAAGTGACTCGACGGGCAGTCGTGTCACTTGTTGAGGATGATGGAGGTGGGCCTTCCAAGCCTGCCGCGTCGCAGCCCGTTTTTCAGGTTCCGAAGAAGCAGCTTCGGGTTCCCCCGCCGACTCTGGCCATTTCTCAGGTACCGAAGAAGCAGCTTCGTAAGCCAGTTGTGGCAGTGGCTGATTCGGACGACGATGCTGAGGAGGAGGAGGAGGAGGAGGACGACGATGCTGAGGAGGAGGAGGGGGAGGAGGAGGAGGAGGAGGAGGAGGAGCAGCCCGTTGCTACCAAGAAATCCGCCAAGGGTGGGAAGGCTGCGGAGCACGTTGCTTCCAAGAAATCGGCCAAGGTGGGGAAGCCTCCCAAGCCTGCCCTGCCTCAGAAACGGCGTCGAAAAGCAGTTGTGCTTTCAGATTCGGACGATGAGGAGGAGAAGGAGGAGGAGGATGGCGGCGGAGAGGAGGAGGACGGGGGAAAGGAGCGCGTTGCTTCCAAGAAGTTACCCAAGACCGCGAAGACTGCCAAGGTTGCCGAGCCCGCCAAACCCGCCCCGGCGCCTGCCCCCACCCCAGACGGGGTCTACCTGCGAGCAGAGGTCGAAGGAAAAGGCCAAAAAGGGTAAGAAAAAATCTGCGAGTGAATTCTGGTATGTAGAGTGTTTTGATTTTTTACGGTTGGCAGTCCGATTTCTACTAACTCGATTTTAGTCATGCGTTGATGGCATGATCGGTTTGCTCGCAGGTAAGGAGGATGTGGAGCAGTTACTTCGCTTGGCTAATGTGGCGGTGGGCTTCGGACCAGCGGCTGTACATGCTGACACTTCCGGACGGGAGGAGCCTAAGGGGGCGGAAGACAGTCAGGCGGGCGATGAGGATGATGACAAGCCCACGTTGGAAATGAGACTTATGGACGGGGAAATGGGGTTCGGAGCACCAGAGGCCTTTTGGTGTGATGGGTGGACTTTAGCCATTATGCAAGCAGGGAACAAGGATACGGCTACGCCAATGTATGCCAAGCTAGAAGACGTCATGCTTTATGGGCAGGTGTCTGGATACGACACCAAGTGGAGGGACGTCGCATTTAAGTTTTTCGCTGAGGGGGAGAAGGGAGGGAAGTTGAAGAACAAGTTGTGGTGGATGCCGCTGGACTACGCGATGAAGGTGGTAAAGCTGACGGATGGCAAGAGCTGGAAGGATGTGGAAGTCTGGGCGCCTGCAAAGGAGATCGATAAGAAGAGGAGGAACTCGAAAACGGAACAGCAGATCGCGGAAGCGAAATTACGGAAGAGGCCCTCGAAAGTGTGAGGGAAAGTTAGCACTTGGACATGCGCTGGCAATGCTCGTCCTATGGTTAATACAAAGGTTAGGATGATGTCGAGTCTCTCCACGTAAAATTTACATGAATTACTAACTTTCAAGCCTCTCGATGTGGAATGTACGCTCAAATTGACATGAATTAAGCATTATGACACCAAATTAGCTCGAAAATACGCGATCGGACGCCAAATTCGCGCGAAAAAAAGATATCGGACGATTGAAACTAGCGTTTTTTTCTTGCAAAATGCGCCCAAAATGACCCCATTCCGCGTGGGACCACCCTGCCTCCAGAGCGCCGCGCTGAAGGTCTTCATGCGCATGATGCTGCACAGGCTCCGCGCCGCCGGCGCTGGACCGGTGGACCCACACCTGGGCGAGTCTCAGATGGGTTTCCGTCGTGGTCGTAACACTGTCATGGCTGTCGTTTTGTCGCGCGCCGGTTGATGGAGGAGGTGCGTCGCCTTTGCCCTGATAGTTTGCCGCTGGTCTTCATTTTTGTTGACTATATCAAGGCCTTAGACACGGTCCTCTGGGAGGCTCTTTGGGCCATCCTAGCTCGATCTGGATCGGGTGCCGCCACCAGCGTTTATTGCTGCCATTCGCCGACTGTATGAGGGCTCACAGGCAGTAGTGCGGAATGCGGAAGGCACCACCCCACCATTCCCCCTTCACCACGGGGTGTGGCAAGGTTGTGTCCTGTCCCCGGCCATACCTGTTCATTATTGTCGTGGACCACGTCATGCGCCGGGTGCACGTGCGCGCTTTACTGCTCTTAAGGGGTTCGAGCCAGGCTTGGACATCCTTAACCCCTAAATGGTCTGGCTGCCGATTTTCCGCCTAAAACTGAGTTACAGCCGACACGTCGGCCCCTTCTCGGGGGACCAAATGCCGCGAAAACTATTGAGAATTAGGAAAAGTTTAGCTGAGAAGATCGAAAGTTTATAATTTTCCTCACAGCATGGTACTAGGGTTTGCATACTTCTGACAAAGTTATAGAGGTGTTCTGGCCGGTCAAAGTACAAGGGGTCAGGGTACTTTTTCACGTACAACGTGCATTCCGGAAAACGACGACCTGGCCATGGCGGCTTGCGCCCACGCATGGCATTTACGTTTTCGTTCGAATTTTCTGACCAAACTTAGGAAATTGATTTTATACGTCCTAAAGATCACACAGGCCAATTTTTGGTTCGCGGGAATGCCATTTGATAGGTGTCGGCAGCGTTCTTGCTGGAAAAAACTGCGATCAGGCCGGACGATAGAAACGTTGACAGCAATACCTTTCCGGCGTATTTTAAAGGATATATTGGTTTCTTTGTACTTTTTATGATACATAGTAGTCGTAAACGTGCAAGGGTGGCCAGAAATCGCCGAATCCAGCGACCATGCTGCACAACTTTGGTGTGCCGAAATGCGCCATTTTGCGGCCACCGCCTGGGCCAAGGTAACGCCATCCATGCCTGGTAAAGCTTCAGCATCGTTTTCCTATCGATGTTTGACGTTTATATATACGTTCTAGCTTGTGTAGCACATTCTTTTTGCATTATTCATGCTCTTTCTTGACCCTGGCCTGGCCCCTTTCTAAAACACCCTTCTTAGATGCTTCCCTCAGTCAGTTGACCTGCCACAGTGTGATGGTGATAAGTTTTAGATGCTGTATGGGTTTGAATACCTCCATATATGTTTGTTATACATTTCCCACACACATATTGCATGAGTGTGAGGCAGTTGGCTGGTCTCTGTGGCATCATCAAGCATGTAACCGGTGAGTAGAAGCTTCCCATTGTCAGCATGTGCCACCAGGTGTGCTGGCCATCACCTGGCAAGCTATAGCAGCTTAGGCCTAGTTTATCCTTGCTAGGGCAAGCTGAAATAGGCTTAAAATCACTAGTTTGTTGGTGGCTGCCTCCTAGAATGCATGCCTTACGTAGGGTATCCGTACCACGTTACCTACGTGCATGGACAAGGTGGCACCTGCACATAGGTGCCATGTAAGGGCAGTGTGATGATGCAGTTATGTTTCCCCATCATTGTGGAAGGGAAATGAATTGTGTGGCATGGTTGGGGGCCATATTAGTAGGTATTAGTAGGTAGTATGCCCACTCCTACCCCCTTGGTTGCTTTTTACCAACGGTACCCCTATGGGCTGTACTGGGTGTAACTGCTGGCATACCCACCCAAATGATGACCCCAATGGCTCAAACTGTTCAGCAACTAATTGTTTATCATCCCTGAAGTGGTAGGTGCCTAGCTCTTACAACATAATTCAAAATGCACATTCTACCAAAAATGAAAACGCTCGTCTTGACCCCCCTGACTTTGACGGCAGTTATACATGGCCTACCCTGCATATTGGCGTCAGCGCCTGTCGGTGGCGCTGACTCGGGCCATGGCTGACATCATGCTCCGCCGTACGCGGGCTGATTTTGCGGTGCAGCAGGGCTATTAGGTTCCTCCCGTTAGGCGTTTCCATTGGTCTTATCGTAGTATAGAGCTTTGACATGGCTCTGTATATAGGTTTATAGCTGGGCGTTTGCTTTGGTTTGAGTGATTTCACTCTGCTGTAAGTAATTATATTTTTAATATATATGTAAGGTTGTGATATACCAACCCGAAGGGCAACTCATGGACATGCTTGGCCCCCAAGGACAGCCATTGGATATGGGTGGGTTGGATGGCATCTGGTTTGCAAAATTGTGAAGTTACAGCCGATGCATCGGCAGTATTTCTGCCCATTTAGGGGTTAACGAGCGTGGGCACGGCGGGGTTAGCACGGGTTACCGCCTGGCTGACCTGATTTATGCGGACGACACCACCCTCATCACGCGCCCCGAGCACATTCAGGGCTGGCTCACTCGGGACTGTCTCAGTGGGCCTGGAGGCGAGGCCGGGCGGTGGGGTTGGAGATAATTTCGTGTAAAAACTGAGGCGATGGTGATTGGGGCCCGTCCAGTCGCCCACCGCTGCCGCGCCTGCTCGACGGGACGGAGGTCCCGTTCCGTGACCGCTTCAAACTGTTGGGGAGCATGCTCCCTGACACCGCCGACGATGTGGACGCCCGCATTGGCCTGACCTGGGCCAGGCTTCGTTCGCTCAACACCTACTGGCGCTCCACTTGAGGGCCTGGACGAGCACCGCAAGCGCATGCTCTTCAAGGTCCTCGTCCTCACGGTGCTCACGTATGGCGCCGAGGCGTGGACACTCACCGGGCAACATTGGCCGCTAAGCTAGACGGCACGGTAACCAGGATGCTCCGACAGGTCCTGAATGTAGGGTTTTCTCAGCGTAGGTCATTATAGTCTTTGTATCACGGTATGCCTCGTATTTCGGACGAGATTAGGCAGCGTATAGGATAGCATTTGTAGGACATCTTGCTCGCACCGGCCAGGTCGACACCGCCCTTGGTCTGGCCGGTCCCCAGCGACTCGGCCAACCACTGAGGGCGGCATATTTTGACCTGGCCTGGCCCCAAGAAAATTCCCAAAAGGGTAGGGAAACATGCCATGACCTATACCCAGATGTTGCTGGCCGACCTAGTGGTCCCAGCCCAGTTTGAATACCGCATCCACTCTCTCTCCCTTCTTTAATTGGACTGCCATGCAGAACAAGACGCGGTGGCAAAAGATTGTCAAGGCTCACACGCGAGCCCCTGTGGGCAAGCGACCTCCCCCCAAGCGGAGGAGGCGTTTTGATGAGTAGTGTAGTTAGGATTTTCTAGCTAGACTAGATAGCTTAGAGTTAGGTTAGTTCGATTACGCGGCTCCTTCCACCCCCGCCACCCATCCATCAAGGAATATGTGCTACATGATCTCCCAACGGAGGCATGTTATAGTTTAATTTTAATTTAATTTACTAGCTTGTAATCATTGGTAGTCGATGACTGCCGCCACGGCAGCCATGCCTAGAATGTTTGCCTATAGCCATGCATGCATACCTAGTCACGTGCACTGCTAATGCATGAGTACACAACCAGCCATAGCCACTGATATCCTTAGCCTATAGCCCTTGTATACAGCCAGCCATGCTACGTCCTTGCTATTCTGATCCTTGCTATGATTAGCTTACTTGCCCATGCTTCTTGTTATGATATGCATGCGCACACGGGTCTTGATGCACCCACAGAACTTGCCGGATCGTCTATCGTGTCGGACTGCTGCTGCACATGCCATGCCTCTGGCATGAAGCCGGAAAGGGCTGGGGTCTCTGCCCTTTCTTCCTGTTAATTGTGCACATACAGGTGTCAGTTGGCGATGCCTTAGGATCAGGAGACGTCGGTCCTATAGTCAGCAAAAGTTGGTGCGAGAGGTCCCCAGTTCGATTCCGGCCTGCATGGATTCATTTGCAGATCGCGTTTTCCGCGGACCGGCACTGAACGCAAATGGTTTTCACCTTTGCGGCGTGCCAAATCAGAAAATACAGGGATTAAAAGCACTAGCTCCGTTGCTCGGTGACTCCCCAACGGGAGCACGAGTTTAATTAATTAATTAATTCATAAATAATTAATTAGTTAATAATTAACATTTGCTTGGCCCTTGCATCAAGCCGGGATTGAAAGGTACCGGCTACTTTCGATCAAAAGTTGGTACACCGTGACTCTCCCAACGGAGGCGTGTGAATGCATTAATGAATCATACAAGGACAGTAATATTATCGAGATCTCGCCAAAAGGCTAAATACCTAACTGAGCGCACAAACCTAATTGCGATCAGTACGTGGGTCATCTCCTCGATCGAATCCGCCAGGTGCGAGTACAGGCCAGGTCCATGCAGGCGTACAGCACCAGGCATGAGTGAGACCTAGACCACTTAGCTAGCTATATACAAAACAAACTTGTGTCGATCGATCATGCAGGGCGCAATTTGTTTCTGCTGGCTGGATGGGAATTTCCGGCCAGTTATCTGTTAACTAGCACTCGAAGGACCTGGGCCAGCACCGCAAGAGAATGTTCTTCAAGGTCCTGGTCGATCCTCACGGTGCTCACCTATATATGGCGCCGAGGCATGGACGCTCAAGGACACGCTGGCCACACGGCTGAACGGCACGGTTACCAGGCCTGCTCCGACAGGCCCTGAATGTAGGGTTTTCCACACATAGGTCTTTAGAGTCCTTGTATCAGGGTATGCCTCGTATTTCGGACGAGATTATTAGGCAGCGTACCGGATAGCATTCGTACCTAATCTTGCTCACACCAGTCAGGTATACACCGACCTCGGTCTGGCCGGCCCCCAGCGGCTTGGCCACTGAACCAGGGCGGCACTTATCCTGACCTGGCCTGGCCCCAAGGACATTCCTAGAAAGATGGGAAAACCTGCCATGACCTATACACAGCAGTTGCTGGCCGACCTAGTGGTCCCAGCTACATGCATTTGAACACCGCATTCACTCCCTCTCTCTCTTGCTTGGACTGCTATGCGGAACAAGAAGTGGTGGAAGACGATTGTCCATGCTCACACGCCGGCCCTGTGGGCAAGCCCCCTCTCCCCAGAAGGAAGCGGTGCTTTGCTGAGTAGAGTAGTTTGGGTTTTCTAGATTAGCTTAGAGTTATAGCCTAGTTCGGTTTCGCGGCTTCGCCCACCTCCAATCCTCCATCCATCCAGCAAGGGAAATACGTGCTACATGAAGTGAGACAACTATCAAGGAGACAACCAGCGCAGGCCAGAAATCGGGAGAATCCGGACCCGATGGTAGCTGAGACAACTATGCCTGATCTCCCAACGGAGTCATGTTATAATTTAATTTAATTTTCTCTGTTAGCACCACTGCTGCACGATTGTCCGCTCTCCCGCCATTCACATGTACGAGGAATCACACCCCTCAAGTATGGAAGTACGTATACCCTCCCGACAGAGGAATCATGCACCCTCCATGGAGGTACGGCCATCTACAGGTCACATTCTGTCAGTGGGGAATTAATTAATTAATTAATTAATTAGACTCGTGGTCCCGTTGGGGAGTCACGGAGCATTAACCCCGATGGATGGATGGATGGGTGAAAACATTCCTACCGGTCTAATCTATCTATCTTGGCTACATACTACATCTAACTCACGGCATGCTAACTACAACATCTAACTTGGCAGCCGCACGCTGCCCTAGGGGGAGCTATCTGGCGTGCCTCCCGCGGGATTGCACCCGTGGGCGCTTCCCCACTGGGGGGGGCTCATTGTCCTCTATGACCTGGGCCCACTTGGCCTTGTCCATCATCTTCTTCCAAATCACGGAGAGGCCGAGGCCCCCCATGTCCTCTACTAGCTGTTCCTTGAAGGTGCGGGCCTTGCGGCGTCTAACATCACTGGGCCCAGCCCACGTCAGGAGGTGCCAGCCAGGCTGGGCTGGTCGCAGTCCTGCGGGGGGGCCACGTGAGGTGTCTACCTGGTTGGTGCGAGCTAGGTGCCCTACAAGCTGCAGGCGGCGTTGCTTAATGGTGCTGGTGATATAGGGCATGCCCTGGTACAGGTCCTCATTGCGGACATGAGCAGCATATCCTACTCTGAAAATGGAACGCAGCATGCTGGTGACCGCGCCGTCCAGCTTGCGGGCCAGGTCGGCGGTGAGGGTCCACGTCTCGGCGCCATACGTGAGAACAGGAAGGACGAGGACCTTGAACAGGTCCTGTTTCTCGATCTTGCCCAGGGGCTTGCGCCACAGGGCCCGGTACTGGCGTAAAGCGTGCCAGGCGAGGGAATGATGCAGACGATATTTGTTTAAACTTTTGCGTAAATTTTTTTTCTAATGAGATTAGCATAGTACTCCGTGGCATGCCTTCGCGCATGACACGCAAGTACTTACTTACTCACTTATTCTGTCAGTCATTGCGTTAGCCATGCCACATATGAGCAACTCCAAACATACAAGTAGTGTTGATACAAGCAGTTTACATGTTTTATTTAAACTTGACACCTTATATATAGCTTTATAAGTAAAGCTGTCTGGATAACACAAAGCTGCTAGCCTGATTGGACTCTTAACAGATCCAAAGGTGCCCACATCAATTCAACAAATGTATGCTTGACCCACCTTCATACATGGTCGATAAAATCTCAGCACCATGTGGAAATGAAATTAGAAGTTCACGAGACGTACTGTATAATGCTAGCAATGGTGAGCCACCTGTTTCACCAAGAGGTCCAAAGCGTACAGATTCAATGGCTAGAGACATTAACTTGAGCACTACCCTCTTACACCGTCGTAGGTGCTCTATATGGCGATCCTTCTCTTGCAAGGATGGCATAAGCAGCATCCTCCGTACATGTGCCTTTCCCCTAAATGGCGGAAATACAAGCCAGTAAATTCCCAAGTAGCAATGAGTTCAAACCAAGAGAAGAATGACCTTCTCATAGCATGCCCAGCAGGCAGTGTACTTGTTGAGTCGTGTGAGCCACAACTGACCCTCAAGAACTCGGAAATGCACGCTGGGCAGGACTAGCTTGATGGCTACCACATGCTGATCCCTTCATCACCTGAC
The DNA here is from genome assembly GCA_009746045.1 of Mesostigma viride. Lineage (NCBI taxonomy): Eukaryota > Viridiplantae > Streptophyta > Mesostigmatophyceae > Mesostigmatales > Mesostigmataceae > Mesostigma > Mesostigma viride. The sequence goes on along the minus strand of RPFO01001053.1, from coordinate 43,614 downwards.
GGACCGCGCACGAAGGTTCACCGTGCCTTTCTCCTGCTTGGACTTGTTGCGTGGCACATCACTGCCAAACACCCAATCCCACACCTTGGAGGTGATGCCAAAGCCGACATCCGGGTTGGCAAAATGGTGCAGCGAATGGTACGTCTGCGAACACGCCAGCGAGGACAAAAACACAGCACATGCACAGAAAAACAGCCAAACATGTAAAATATATAGTATCATCAATACACACAAATTGAAAGGTTAGGCGTAGCCCCAAGAAGGCGAAACAGGCCCCTTCACGTGACGGTGACCACGCCGTGGCTGGTCAACGTCAACGCTTTCCTATCCAAACGTAAACTCTTTGCTCTGATAGTAGGCGCACATATACACTCTCAAAGAGCTCGTGCTGCCGCACAGGTGGGCAGTCACCGTATCATCTCGCTCCAGCCTCTTTACCTGCCTGTTGCGTGCCAGCAACTATGTAGACAACGATGCCGCCGACTGCATACATACATGCTACAGGCTATACACAGCCACTCCATCTCCATCCAAGCAAGCTTCAGAAGACCCTGCCATGTCTTGTCACCATTATCGCAGGGCCAAGTTGCAAAGCCACCGAGTTAGATATCGGATCAAAGCTCACGGGTCAGATATCCACCTGATCGGCAAGCTGCTTGATGGGTACTGTGCATCGATGAGACAGCAAGCACAGGCAGGGCATTACTATACTTTAGTGACCACGGTGCCAAGGAGACAACCAGCGCAGGCATGACATTACTATACTATTGTGACCACGGTGTCAACGAGACAAGCCGCACAGGCCAGAAATATGGAGAATCCCGACCATGGTAGCTGGAGCATGCATCGTTTCGGACAAGTAGCAAAGATGGACAACGTGGATCGGGGCTGGACACAAACATACGGCTTCACATAGAATATCATGCCCTTACAAAGATGGCAGCACACAGACTTGTTTCCCTGGCGCCACAAAGACTGAGACTCTTGACTTATAGTTATTTATTAATGGGACTTAGGACGCTCCAGTTGATCAGTGCTCCCTGGCATCGGCGCGCCACCCGACCAGGAACTGCAGAGGCCATGTGCAAGACACAAACCCCAGGTGGGCTGCCATATCTGCACGTGGGCGCACATACCTTGACCTTCTTCAAGTATCCGGACTTGGGCTTGCCGTGGTGAAGGTAGTAGTGGATGCAGTCATACACGGCATAGCCCACCATGGTGCCCCCGCCCATGGCCAGCGCATACGTGGTCCGGAATGCCACCAGGTTTACCGCGAATATCTGTGCGGGGAAGGTGAGAGCAGGAAGACGGGGCAGATGCACAGAGGAATGTTGCATAAGTTTATGCGCGTATGGATGCTTACAACCGGCAAGAGCTTGACGTCGCGATGCGTGTGCCTGACATCTGTGCTGCTCTTGCCTGACACGTTTTGTTATGTAGTTATGCGTTTTGTTATGTGCATTTTGTTATGTAGTTATACGATCATGCGCTGGTTGTCTCATGGTTATATTACCATGCGCGCCGAGGGAAACCATGTCAATACTACTACACAAATGTGGGCCCTGATAGCTGCTGCCCAACCATTAAAACGGAAGCTTGAATGGCCGACAGCCAGCAGCGCGAACTGTGGAAAACTGTGCGTAAAAGGGTTGAGGCAGCAGAGTAGAACAATTTTGATTCTTATGCGTCGCACTTGGAAGCAACACCAACGGGCCCAGTCACCCAGATACTTGCATCTGACACAGCCGACCCTGCCAGGCTTCACAAACTAGTCAACACGCATGCGCCACACATGGAAGCAAAAGAAGCTGCCCCAGCCGCGCTTCGTGCAGCCAACAGGCGACAGAGATACATGCGTTTTGTGCGGCAACAGCTGAACTACATCTACCATATGCTATATAGCTGAGGCAACCCGGCATCTGCCCCATCCAACACCCCCCTCACCGTGATGACGATGTTGCAGATGGCGGCAGGAGGGAAGACGAGCCGCAGCCGATCCAGCGGGTGTTTGTGGTGGCACCCATGCACGATGAAGTGGAGCGAGTTGCCCCTGCGGTACCGAACGCCGCCGTGACACCCAGGTTGGCAGGAAGCGGCGGCAAGAGGAGGGTCACGCGAGAATAGTGCGCTAGCGAGGACCGGAGAGAGAATCAGACGTGCGAACATGGCGTGCACGTTGCTAAGGCCAGCGTGTGCAGCATCGTGAACACTGTGGTGACAGCATCGTATGAAGAGGGAGGGTGTTTGGTGCTCACGCCCTATCAAGAGGGACGAGGATGTTTGGTCTTTGGTCACGCCATATCAAGAGGGAGGGCGCTTCGTCACGTCATATGAAGAGGGAGGAGGGTTGCAGAAGGATGGCCCCTGGCTGGTGGAGGTCATGCAACAACAAATTGCGCCTCGAGCCTCGACAAGCTCGCACACTCCCGGCACAGCGGGGGATGCCAGCAAAAAGTCATGGCATGGTTCCGGATGCCAGCACAAAAAACCACGGCATGGTGCGGGATGCTAGCAAGAAAAACGTGGCATGGTGCGGGATGCAAGCACAGTCGCGGCGTAGAGCGCGGCTCACCAGTAGGAGCTGGTGGGCAGGTGGAAGACAAAGCGGTGGATGCCGTATTCCACGAGCGTCCAGACCATGATGCCCGCGGCCATGGCGCCCACCACGTGGAGGAGTGATGACGCCAGCACGGACGCGCCGGCGATCAGCAAAAACGCGAGCGGCAGCCAGAGGAGGGGCACCACATACCACTCGGTGCGGCTCAGGAACTGATTGGGTGGGTTGATGTGGGGTGTTGGGGGGAGGGGGCGGGGGGGGGGGGGGGATAAGAAAGGTGAAGGGTTGGGGGTGAGGGTGGGCGGGATACGAAGGTGTAGGGCCAGGAGGTAGGGGGGGAAGGGGGGGAAAGAGACAATGTCGGAAGACGCAGCCAGGGGCAGGCATGGGATCGCAGATGGATGGCGCGGTAGAGATGAGTTGAGTCGATGGTAATAGGGCAATGGGTTGGCTTGGGTTTCCCTTTGTTTCCCTTTGTTTCCCTTTGTGTTATGTTATGTTGTGTTGTGTTGTGTTGTGTTGTGCTGAGCTGAGCTGAGCTGAGCTGTGCTGTGCTGTGCTGTGCTGTGCTGTGCTGTGCTGTGCTGTGCCGTGCCGTGCTGTGCAGTGCAGTGCAGTGCAGTGCAGTGCAGTGCAGTGCAGTGCAGTGTAGTGTAGTGTAGTGTAGTGTAGTGTAGTGTAGTGTATGTAGTGTAGTGTAGTGTAGTGTAGTGTAGTGTAGTGTAGTGTAGTGTAGTGTAGTGTAGTGTAGTGTAGTGTACCTTGGGTAGGGTAGGGCAGTAGGGAAGGGTAGGGAAGTAGGGTAGGGTAGGGTAGGGTAGGGTAGGGTAGGGTAGGGTAGGGTAGGGTAGGGTAGGGTAGGGTAGGGTAGGGTAGGGTAGGGTAGGGTAGGGTAGGGTAGGGTAGGGTAGGGTAGGGTAGGGTAGGGTAGGGTAGGGTAGGGTAGGGTAGGGTAGGGTAGGGTAGGGTAGGGTAGGGTAGGGTAGGGTAGGGTAGGGTAGGGTAGGGTATTGTGGGTTTGGGTGGGTTTGGGTGGGTTTGGGTGGGTTTGGGTGGGTTTGGGTGGGTTTGGGTGGGTTTGGGTGGGTTTGGGTGGGTTTGGGTGGGTTTGGGTGGGTTTGGGTGGGTTTGGGTAGGTTTGGGTGGGTTTGGGTGGGTTTGGGTGGGTTTGGGTGGGTTTGGGTGGGTTTGGGTGGGTTTGGGTGGGTTTGGGTGGGTTTGGGTGGGTTTGGGTGGGTTTGGATGGGTTTGGGTGGGTTTGGGTGGGTTTGGGTGGGTTTGGGTGGGTTTCGGTTGGGTTAGGTTGGGTTGCGTTGCGCTGCATTGCATTGTGTTGTGTTGTGTTGTGTCTGGCAGGGTGGGATGAAACCTGGTAGCGCTTGGCGTGCGACTGTGTGGATCGCTCCGCTCTACGATGGCACCATTGAGAAATCCGGCGACAGCAACTCACCTCTACAGTGTAACTGATAGGCGAGGTTGGTCAGCCGCTCCCCTCTAGTCAGTGTAAGAAAACCTTGGCTCTATTGAGGGGAGCGGCCATACCCTCGGGCTGAGAAAAAAGAAACAGGGTGAAACCCAGCGATGGTGAAAAAAAAACTCACCTCCACCATGTCACCATAAGGAAAACCTGGCAACTCACCTCTACAATGTCACTATAACTCACCTCTACAATGTCACTATAACTCACCTCTACAATGTCACTATAAAAGAACCGCGCGGGTTCTCGCTTGAACTCCGGCACATGCACCCATTGGTTGTAGTCCTCCAACAGGTTGCCCACCTGAAACCATCCATGGGGAGAGGGAGTGGGGGGGGGGGGGGGGGAGAAAAAACCATGAAAGAGGGGATGGCTTGGTCAGATTCCTGGGTATGACACATGGGCACAACATAGGTGTGCACACATTGATTGTACACCCCTAGTTCCACGTTTCAGATTGGGGTCCGGCCGACCCAGGGCTGCGAACTTAAACCCAAAATCAAATCCAGGGCTGACGATCTTAAAGTAGAGAGCTGTAGGCGATCTTAAACCTGATGCGGTATACCTGAGTACATAATCTATATCGCATACCATTGACCAGCTATTTTACCTACTTCAAGATCTTTTCCCCCAAACCAGCCCTGCGATCTTAAACCTGAAATTTCAAAATCCAGGGTCTCAAGATTTTAAAACTGGAAATCTTGAACGTGGGACTAGGGGTGTAGCGGAGGCCTGCGTGCGTAGGAAACCTGCCCGCAGGGACCTAGACAACCTGCAGCTAAGGCCTCTACCCGAGGCCTGACCGACGCCTCCGCCAATGTCCTTTGCCCTCATGGCTTGCAAAATATCCATTCTTGTCACTGACTAACATTTGGTGTATCGGCGTAGCGTACGGGATAAGTCATGAGCTTTCCAAACCAAGGCACATGACTGGGTGAAAGTATGACTGGGTGAAAGTATGACTGGGTGAAAGTATGACTGGGTGAAAGTACAGCACACGCTGCCTCGACCACACTCACAAGAGCAAGCTACAAAGGATCGGCTACCTTCTGCCTGGTCGGGCAGTTCACCTTTTTGTCTAGTGTCTAATGCTCTTACTTGAACAAGCAGGGGTCGGGCAACTAGTTTGAACGACTTCTACCTGTCCTAGTAGCAGCAAACAAGGACGAACCGGCCAGGGGCCTAGTTCTCCCTGATTTTTCGCGCCTGTACCTGCCAGAACAAGGGCAGGTCATCCTCCAGAGCCACCACCCGATCCCGCTTCCGCTTCACCCCCCCCAACTCCTCCCGCGCGCGTCCCCCCCCCTCCAACTCCTCGTTCCTTGCGCCCCGCTCCTCCCCAAGCAGCTGCGGGGGCGGCGCGTCTCCCAAGGCTACTTGCGGCCGCGCTGGCTTGCCTACTGCCGCCGCTGGTGCTAACGCTGCTACTACTGCCGCATCTTTGTGGCTGTGCTGCTGCTGCTGCTCGCGCTCTCTACGCAGGTCCTGCGTGGAGAGTCCCTTTTGACAGCCCTGGCCCTGGCCCGGTTGCGTGTGTCGGGAGCGTGCTCGTGTCAACACGGCTGCTGGTCCATCGTCGTTGTTGTCGTGGCAAGCACCCACACCCATGTTCGCCTCCGCCACCGCCGGACGCACGCGTCCCTGGGAGGCACCTGCCCTGTCACTGCATGCGTTGGGGGGCGGAGGGGGGAGGGGGGACGGGGGAAAAGAGGGGGGGAAACGGGGGGGGGAAGGGGAGGGGGGGGCGGGAGGGGAAAGGGGAGGAAATGGGGGGCCAGGCAGGGAAGGGCGTGACGGGCCAGAGGCGGGGTCCACAGGGAGGTAGCGACGGAGGTGTCCACAGATGAGCCCAAGCACCTCAACGACAGGAAAATCCTGTACGTCTTCTCTTCCAACCCTGGAAATTTCAAGAGGGGACCCTGGCAGTGAAAGCCTGAATTGCCTTGAATTCAAATGATCACCTGGGATTCAGTGACCCTAGATAGAGTGAAGCCTGTGCCAATTTCTGTGAATAAGCAATAATGCTGTAGCACTTGGTAAACTATCTCTTCAGACTTCTAACACAAGTGGGGAGCGAGCATGAAAGGGGCGAGCTCATTGTGGACAAGGGCAGACAGAACATTGCATCGTAGAACAAACTTGTTGGAAATTCCTAAGTATCTTGCCTGGGCATCACGTGCTCACCCATGGGTAATAGACAAAAAATTGAGGAAGCCAGCTGTGGTGGAACGGATGAACAGAGCGCAATGCTGGACAGGTGGGGTGGAAGGGGTGCACAGAGCGCTGGACAGGTGGGGTGGAAGGGGTGCACAGAGCGCTGGACAGGTGGGGTGGAAGGGGTGCACAGAGCGCTGGACAGGTGGGGTGGAAGGGGTGCACAGAGCGCTGGACAGGTGGGGTGGAAGGGGTGCACAGAGCGCTGGACAGGTGGGGTGGAAGGGGTGCACAGAGCGCTGGACAGGTGGGGTGGAAGGGGTGCACGGAGCGCTGGACAGGTGGGGTGGAAGGGGTGCACAGATAGCGGCACTAAAAGAATTTCACTCGCCGTGGCAATAATTAAAACAAGCCAATTGGCAATGGACGCGCTTATAATCGCTAAGCAATAGGGAAAATGGGTTTGTCGGCGCCGAGCAACAAGAACACATTGGGCTTGTCATTGCTAAGCGATAGGAACAACGTGGGCATGGAGAAAGGGCACAATCAATGATGCTTCTTGTGAGCGTTGTGCCATCGTTGGAGCAGTTGTTGCAGGCAAGTAGAATTGCTTCAGGGTAGACGTGCAAAGCGGTGGAGATGTGACTGGCCTAGACTATAGATTCTCCCCTAATTATTCTATGCTGAGCGTCTGGGGCCAAGGTGAGAATGGTATCAATTAGGAGCAGAGTGTACCGTGCAACAACAGGCTGAGATGGTGATAGACATGAACACGGCGCATTCAATGCGACACGCGCATGAAGGCACACGGGTTCGTGGCAGCGTTATGCCACCGGCGACCAAGTTAAACGTAACATTTGCTGCCATGTCTATGCTATGCTAGCAGCCAATAAGGCTACACCGCGGGTGGGCGGGAAGAGTTGAAAGAGCTAAGGGCAGAAGGTAGTTGGGCCGATGCGACGGTAACTTGTTGAAGACAGGCAATGTCCAGTCATGCCTTGCTAGGGAAACATCTCATAGATCGGGAAATAACCTGAAGGTTTCCAACTAGCCGTGCAAGAGCCAACGGCAAGTAAACACCACACTATAACTATTTTTTCTATTACTAAGCCGTCACATTTAAACATGGTCGGGGTTAATACCAAGCAAGCGAAGCCTCCTCTCAATAGTAAGTGGCTGGCTATGTCAGGACGACATACCTGGTGCTGGCAGTGAAATAATCGAAGAACGATACGCAGTACAAGAAGAGCCCTCCGCCCTGAACCGGCATCAATGTAATGCCGAGCGACCGCTGTGAAAAGCAGCGGTCAGGCCGCTTGAAGAACTATCTGGCGACGCAACACATGCCAGCGTATGGCGGTTTCTGGAGCTCGGGCACGACTAGTTCGAGAAAAGGACTGTCGCTGTATTATCGAGCCCACCCTCTTTATTCCAAACTAGGCACTCATAATCGCAGGCATCGTCCCAAACAGCGATATGCTATCGCAATGCAGCTAGCCGACAAGTGCAGGCCTGCAGAGGTTGCACGTCCAGTTAACGTTGTGTGCCATGGACAGGACCCTCGTCCTTGCACCCTCGCGTGGCAGCATCACGCTACAACTCACGCGAGCATGTGACAACAGCTACGGTACTGATTCGGTGATTCCTGAAGCCCAAGTTGGGTGTTGTGTGGCTGGCAACGCCCAAGGGTGTTCGAACTTAATAAAATGGACTTGTGCGTTGTTCCAAGCCAAGAGTGGCCACGACATCCGACTCTACAACGCACTGATTGGAGTACGAGGCAGTTATTATTCTATCATTCATTGGTTTTGGAGTGCGTTATCGCTGGTAAACAACCGGTTGCAAGGCCGTCCACACTCCAAGCACGGTCACACCAGTGCCACCACCACCATACCGCGGGAATATCACTCAACTCAACTCACCATACCAGCCTGGATGCCACGACCAGACTGGAGGCCACAACAAGATTCCAGAGGCCAGAATCCATTGAACCGAGGTAATAAGTGGCGTAATTAGTAATTACGCACAACGAAGGTATTCAACCTGGCTAGAATTCGCACGTGGTAATTGTGAACAGCGGCGTCATCACTCATCCATGCGCCTTTTTACATAATCATTGCGACTTTTTACAACAAGTCGCAAGATCCACAGAGTTTTTTCTTACGCCCTTTGCCCTGTGGGCCATTCAGACATATTATCACCATTCTATATTCATATTAAGCCGAGTCGTAAGCGTCGCACAATTTATCTTACGTGGTTTAAAGTAGCAGTTAAGAATGCGCACGTTTTGCTTCTGGCCGTGTCGGGGCTGGCTCGCTTCTGCCACACGACCGGACTCCATGAGCTGCCTTGTGCCGAAGTTTCAGTGAGAAGAAAACCTAAACGGCAAAGCGCGGACGTTATATATAGCCTTCTCAAGTTCTCAAATTTACGTCATTGACCATGACGCATTGAAAATTCAAGTAGTACCGTTACTGTATCCTCCAACGCTATGCATGATGTTTTCTGGCATACGTGGGAGTCAGTTTGGTTCACGCCGCACATTTGAAAGTGACATATCGTCGGCGGGACGCCGGCTCCAGTTTGTTAAGGTTCGTGACGTCTTCGCAAGTTCACTTCTACGCACTACGTCAACTTTTACATGATCTTAAACGGTTGCGAAACAGCCCCGGGCGAGGTAGTCGAGTACCCCGTGATGGTCATGCAGATGAGATAAGCTCAATCATTACGTCGACATTCTGCCGTGCCCCACCTGTATCACTCCCGTGCGACCACTACAACAATTTTTCACGTACGGGGGTGCAGACCTGGGCCCGGGTTGTCCGACCAGTTCATCCCATGTGAAGACAACGTACTGGAGATGTTGTGAGGAAAGAACTGACGTTTGAACCAGACTCCCATGGCCGAATGCTCATCGTTTCAGCTATCTGTGCACACATTCCTTCCTTCCTTCCTTCCTCCCTCCCTCCCTCCTCCTCCCTCCCTCCCTCCCTCCCTCCCTCCCTCCCTCCCTCCCTCCTCCCTCCCTCCCCCTCCCTCCCTCCCTCCCTCCCTCCCTCCCTCCCTCCCTCCCTCCCTCCTCCCTCCCTCCCTCCCTCCTCCCTCCCTCCCCTCCCTCCCTCCCTCCCTCCCTCCCTCCCTCCCTCCCTCCCTCCCTCCCTCCCTCCCTCCCTCCCTCCCTCCCTCCCTCCCTCCCTCCCTCCCTCCCTCCCTACCTACCTCCCTCCCTCCCTACCTACCTACCTACCTACCTACCTACCTCCCTACCTCCCTCCCTCCCTACCTACCTCCCCTACCTACCTACCTCCCTACCTACCTCCCTACCTACCTACCTACCTACCTACCTACCTACCTCCCCACCTACCTACCTACCTACCTCCCCACCTACCTACCTACCTACCTACCTACCTACCTACCTACCTACCTACCTACCTACCTACCTACCTACCTACCTACCTACCTACCTACCTACCTACCTACCTACCTACCTACCTACCTACCTACCTACCTACCTACCTACCTACCTACCTACCTACCTACCTACCTACCTACCTACCTACCTACCTACCTACCTACCTACCTACCTACCTACCTACCTACCTACCTACCTACCTACCTATATACTCCTCGCGGACCTTAAAGACTGTCTCGTTGCGTATGGTCCAGATTGCGTATAGCGTAGTAGTGCGCAACCATATCCATTCTTGCTGTGCATGGCTTTTTGCCTTTGCACTGTGTGCATTTCTTGGACGTTTGGAATCATGGCATGGCTAACGTGATGACTGACTAGCTAGACCTTTTCAGTGGTTTTCCATTTGCGGGTATTTCCTCGTAAATGGTGGGAGAGCGATCGCAGCAATGGTGGTCACCACTAGACACTCCCGGCCAGTTAGGCTCGAAACACACGCCCTGATCAAGCATGCTGTTTCCGGCCCCATTCGTCTTTTGATGACGAACACGATGATATAATTTTCAGCCGCCATCGCCCAAGATTTAGCGCAATATCAACAAAACGCAGCACAGGCAGGGTTCGTATTTTCCGGAACCAGCTATGGCAGAAACTCCGTCAACCGCCTCCCATACTCTCTCCGAGGGGGAGGCTTCAGCGCCCAACACGATTACGCAACTAATTGCAGATACGGAAACCATAGCAACGCAGCCCCGGGCCAGCGAGGCAGCCATTACCGCCTCCTCCAAGCGGCTTTGCGTCACCCCAGCCGACGAGATGGACCGCCAGGTCCCTTTGCCATCGTCTTCTCAACCCAGCGAGGCCACCCCCATTGACGAGGACGACGACGACGCCGACGACGACGACGCTGAGTTCGACCCAGCATCCTTCATGCCTGGCAAGGTTGTCGCCGAGCCCCGGTTCTTTTCGCTTACCGCCGAGGAGGCGCAGGCTATCCTGCACCACCTGAAAGCCAACGACATTCCACTCTATTTTCCCACGTCTGGCGATACCATTTCTACGGACCAGCTTGCCGAAATGGACGAGCCAGAGCTTCGACTTTCTGTTTTCCTGAGCCACGCGCAGGCCCCCTGCCTCCGGGCACTCTTTGCCGCTTTCGAGGAAGCCGAGCACGGCACCGCCAACACCCCTGATGCTGCTTCCCCGGAAGCAGACCTGCACAAGCTCAATAAGGAAGTCGCAGACATGGCTGCCCAACTCGGCGCCTTGTCCACTGCTATCCGTCAAGACACTGCTGCGCTTCAATCCAGCATTGCCGAGGTCAAAGCCGCCCTGGCCACACCTCCCCAGCCAGCAGCCCCTGCACCCACCAGCTATGCTAACGTGGTAAAACAGACGGACATTGCCAACCTGATGGAAGATGCAGCACGCAGGGGGGCTGCAGCCCACAAGACTGCGGTCGAGGAGGACCTGCGCTCACGCAGTATAGTGGTCCGGTATTTCCAGGTCGCACAGCAGCCTGAAACGGACCTGATGCTAGCGCAACGCCTGTACCACAGCCTCATCGTGGGCAGGCTGCAACTGGGCAACGAACGCATCCGCATTGAGTCGGCAGCCTGGATGGCGGGCCAGCCTGGCCCCATCCGGGTGACCTTTGCGAATGTGGCCAGCAAGGTGAAGGTACTCCAGGCCCGCAAGCTCCTAGGCGGGAAGAACGCGCCGAGCCTCGACGACCTCCTCTCACCGGCCCAGCTAGTCATCAAGAATGGTCTGCTGGGCAGCGACGTGGCGACCAAGGCCAAGCAGGAGCTCAAGAAGGTCTACGTCCGCCTCGTCCACGACACCCCCGTGCTATTCATCAACGGCCAGCGCACGGAGGTGCAGGCGCCGAACAAGCGGCACAAGTCGGGCCGTCCCAGGCCCGCCCCAGCTGCGTCATCATCGTCTACGCACGTCCCGGGTATGGATGGCGCCCGGTAAGGGCACACCCTCGCGGCCTCGCGGTACAATAGGCTTTGGGCACAGCCTTTATAAACAAGCCCCTTTCCATCCTCATGTCGCACCGTGCGAGCATGATCAGGATGCAAGGTCGCCAGGCACGCCACGGTCAACCTTCCCGCCAATTTACCAGCCTTACACGCCTCCTAGCCCGCCTTGAGCGGGATGAGGCCCAGTCGACACGCCGGCGACCCCAGCCAGGACGGAGACGACGCATATCCGTCCTGAAAGAAAGCCTCCATGCGTTGACAAGCATTAACCCCAATCGCCACCCTCCCCCCCCCCCCCCCCCCCCCCCCCCCACCCCCACCCCCACCTCCAGCACTACCCTTCTCCACCCCCACCCCCACCCCCACCCCCCCGCTAATAGGGCAACGGCCCATTCTTGGTGTTGCTAGTTTTAACGTGCGCACCCTCCCTGCAGATCCTTCTACGAGCGGCGGCACCCCAGCACGCCAACGCGTCGACGAGCTGATCGCCCTGTGCGCCGACAACAAGATCGCTGTTCTTGGAGTCCAGGAGCACCGACGCACCGTTGACCCTCAGCACGCGGTCAACGGTCTGCTGGTCGACGACCTGCGTGCAGGCTGGCGGTTCCACTATGGTGGCGGCGACGCGCCGGGCCAAGGTGGTGTGGGCCTCTTGTGCTCGCCGGCAGCATCAGAGCAGCTCCAGTCCATCGTGCTGCGGTCCCCGCGTGTGCTAGTGGCCACTTTTTCGGCCACTGAGGGCCATTCACACCACACGCTAACCGTTATCGTGGGATATGCACCACATGCACGGGTCGAGCTCAGGCGGAACGTGAGGCCTTCTTCGACGCCCTCAAGGAGGAGGAGGCCAACATCCCAGCTCGGCACTTCCTGGTTATGCTGCTCGACGCCAACGCCACGCTGCCAGTTGGCACTGGGGGCGCTCAGTATTCCCCAACCAACACGACAGCCAACGGTAACACGCCTTTATTTGCGAATCTGCTGGCAGAATCTGCGCTGGTTGCATGCAATGCTTCTTTCGCACGCCCCGCTGAGCAGCTGGCCACCTTTTTTGGGCCGTCGGATCGGTTGTCACAGCCAAGGGTTTAGCTGTCGTGGGTTTGCTGAGTAATCATGGCAGGCTGCTAGGCTGGTGCTAGAACAGCCATAGCGCGGTTACTGCTATGTCTTGCCCGTGCTAACTGATGCTGCAGCCACATGTGCGTGGAGCGCGAATCGTCCCGTGAGGAGAAGGAGGAGGCGGGGCCGGTGCACCCACGGTCAGGCCGGTCCGGAGAAGAAGGAGGCGGAGCACCCAGTGTGGGAGAAGGAGAAGGCGGGGAAGCACTGAAGCTCCACCCCATGTCAGGCCTCTAGTATAGGTGGCAGTTAACTAAACCCATGCACCTGCAGGTTGTAGCTCAGAATGTATTAAAAATCATATGCCCCTTGGCAGGTATATGTGTAACAGTGACTCCCAACGGATATATGTTCCTGAGGGCCGCCTACGAGCAGGCTGAGAAGGCAGATGCTCAGCAGATGGTCAAGGACCTGCGCAGCTGCCAGCAGAAGCACGACGGCAAGGGGGCCTGGTTCTGGTACAAGCGCCTCGGGCACCCGGACGGCCTCGGCCGGCCCCACCGCCACGACGTCCCCGGCGCCCCAGCCAAGCGGCTTCGTACCTGGGCCACGGCCACGGCCGAGGTCGTGGGGACAGCTGCGCCGCCCCCACCCCTGCTCCCAGCCGCCGCCGCCCGTCCGGCCGCCCTGGCCGGCCCCGCAGGGCCCCCGGCCCCGCCTAGGTCAGCGGCGGACTACCTAGTCCCCCCGCTGGTCGGCCCACTTGGCGACCCGTCTGACATGCCTCCTTTCACCTCTCGCGAGGTCACGGAGGCGGTCCAGCGCCTGCGTTATGACGCAGCCACCGGCTCTGACGAGATTCCGGCCGCAGTTGTAAAACTTGCAGCCGAATTCGAGGACACAGGTGTTATGCTGCTCTTCCGGGACATCTGCAACCGCCTTCTGCTGTCGTCGCAACCACCTCCAGCGGCCTGGCAACACAGTTTTCGCACGATGCTGTACAAGAACAAGGGGTCGCCTGCCGACCCCGGCAACTACAGAGGGGTGTGCATTCAAAGTGCCCCCCTCAAGCTTCTTATGCGGCTCATCCTGAACCGCCTGCGCACGGCCCTGGACGGTCACCTCAGCGAGACTCAGCACGGCTTCCGTTCAGGTCGCAACACAGTACAGGCGCTCTTCGCTACTCGCCGACTGGTGGAGGAACTGCAACGCCTTCAGCCTGGTGAGTCCCCTTTGCACCTTGTGCTGGTGGACTTCATCAAAGCCTTCGATTCAGTTTTCTGGCCTGCGCTTTGGGACATCCTCGAGTTGTTCCGGATCCCCCGCCCCCTGATTGCTGTCATCCGCAACCTGTATGAAGGGTCCACCACTTCGGTGCGCACTTCTTACGGGACCACGCCCCCATGCCCTTTACAGAAGGGTGTGTGGCAGGGCTGCGTGCTGTCGCCCTACCTGTTCATTATTGTTGTCGAATACGTAATGATTCAGGCGCGCAAGCGATTTGCCCGCATCGTGGGCAGGGAACCAGGAGTGCAGGTTGCTAACAAATTCTGGCATGGCGGTGCGGACACGGAGATTCGGCTGGCAGACATCATTTACGCAGACGACACCACCCTCTTTGAGGACACTGAGCACGTGCAGACATGGCTTGACTGCCTGGCTCTCGAGGCCCGTGCAGTGGGGCTTGAGGTCAGCAAGAAGACAGAGGCCCTGGCGGTTGGGCTCACCACCTCAGCGCCGCCCCTCTATCTCCTAGACGGCTCTCGAGTCCTGTATCGGGACCGCGTTAAGCTGCTGGGCAGCCTGCTCCCTAGCTGCGAGGTGGATGTGGACCACCGCATCTCCCTCGCCTGGCACGCTTTACGCCAGTACCGGGCCCTATGGCGCAAGCCCCTGGGCAAGATCGAGAAACAGGACCTGTTCAAGGTCCTCGTCCTTCCTGTTCTCACGTATGGCGCCGAGACGTGGACCCTCACCGCCGACCTGGCCCGCAAGCTGGACGGCGCGGTCACCAGCATGCTGCGTTCCATTTTCAGAGTAGGATATGCTGCTCATGTCCGCAATGAGGACCTGTACCAGGGCATGCCCTATATCACCAGCACAATTAAGCAACGCCGCCTGCAGCTAGTAGGGCACCTAGCTCGCACCAATCAGGTAGACACCTCACGTGGCCCCCCCGCAGGACTGCGACCAGCCCAGCCTGGCCGGCACCTCCTGACGTGGGCTGGGCCCAGTGATGTTAGACGCCGCAAGGCCCGCACCTTCAAAGAACAGCTAGTAGAGGACATGGGGGGCCTCGGCCTCTCCGTGATTTGGAAGAAGATGATGGACAAGGCCAAGTGGGCCCAGGTCATAGAGGACAACGAGCCCCCCCCAGTGGGGAAGCGCCCGCGTGTGCAATCCCACGGGAGGCACGCTAGATAGCTCCCCCTAGGGCAGCGTGCGGCTGCCTAGATAGATGATGTAGTTAGAATGTTGCTAGATAGATGTAGTATGTAGCCAATGTAGATAGATTAGACCGGTAGGCATGTTTGCACCCATCCATCCATTCATCGGGGTTAATGCTCCGTGACTCCCCAACGGGAGCACGAGTCTAATTAATTAATTAATTAATTCCGGCCCCACCGTCTAGGTCATCTAGTCGCTCGACACGTAAGCCAGCCATAATTTCAATGCACGAGGATACACATTTCCATCACCATTCATCTTCATCATCCTGAACGACTCGAACACGCGGACAAGATAACGGCAGGCTCGAGCTACCATGGTCCGGATTCTCCCGATTTCTGGCCTGCGCTGGTTGTCTCCTTGATATCCATTCTGCTTGAATCTGAAAGCTCGGCCCCTGGTGTGCCTGTCAGCAATACCGAAAATGATGGTACGCACGCTAATTGGGAGATTGGGTGGCGATGCCGTCCATGCGGCCCAGATGCTAATGAGCCACTTCCAAACCCCTGGGAGATTACAGAAAAGATACTTAGCGCCGTGCCCCAGGTAGAGGTCCAGCACCCTTACAATCGGCGGTGACGCGCGCAGAAAGCCATCATACGGGTTGTGTCCGTGGAGAGTGCCGAGGGGCTTGTTAGTAGCGTCAGTGATCAAGTCATTAAGAAAGAGTGGTTGCCGTGCCACCTCCTCGTGGGTAGTAGGAAAGACCAGGCGACCTGGCTCGAGCTTATTGTAACCCGTCCATGTGCACTGCCAGTGCCATGGGAGTCCTTTGTACGAAATAAGGGTGCTGCCCAGTATTCCCACCCCCAATCGCCACGATTTCCATTTTCAGAGTCGGATATGCTGCTCATGTCCGCAATGAGGACCTGTACCAGGGCATGCCCTTTATCACCAGTACCATTAAGCAGCGACGCCTGCAGCTAGTAGGGCACCTAGCTCGCACCAACCAGGTAGCCTTCCCGCCAATTTACCAGCCTTACACGCCTCCTAGCCCGCCTTGAGCGGGATGAGGCCCAGTCGACACGCCGGCGACCCCAGCCAGGACGGAGACGACGCATATCCGTCCTGAAAGAAAGCCTCCATGCGTTGACAAGCATTAACCCCAATCGCCACCCTCCCCTCCCCCCCCACCCCCACCCCCACCCCCACCTCCAGCACTACCCTTCTCCACCCCCACCCCCACCCCCACCCCCCCGCTAATAGGGCAACGGCCCGTTCTTGGTATTGCTAGTTTTAACGTGCGCACCCTCCCCGCAGATCCTTCTACGAGCGGCGGCACCCCAGCACGCCAACGCGTCGACGAGCTGATCGCCCTGTGCGCCGACAACAAGATCGCTGTTCTTGGAGTCCAGGAGCACCGACGCACCGTTGACCCTCAGCACGCGGTCAACGGTCTGCTGGTCGACGACCTGCGTGCAGGCTGGCGGTTCCACTATGGTGGCGGCGACGCGCCGGGCCAAGGTGGTGTGGGCCTCTTGTGCTCGCCGGCAGCATCAGAGCAGCTCCAGTCCATCGTGCTGCGGTCCCCGCGTGTGCTAGTGGCCACTTTTTCGGCCACTGAGGGCCATTCACACCACACGCTAACCGTTATCGTGGGATATGCACCACATGCGGGTCGAGCTCAGGCGGAACGTGAGGCCTTCTTCGACGCCCTCAAGGAGGAGGAGGCCGACATCCCAGCTCGGCACTTCCTGGTTATGCTGCTCGACGCCAACGCCACGCTGCCAGTTGGCACTGGGGGCGCTCAGTATTCCCCAACCAACACGACAGCCAACGGTAACACGCCTTTATTTGCGAATCTGCTGGCAGAATCTGCGCTGGTTGCATGCAATGCTTCTTTCGCACGCCCCGCTGAGCAGCTGGCCACCTTTTTTGGGCCGTCGGATCGGGTGGCCGGTGTGCCTTGATTATGTCTGCGTACGTCGGGCTCAGCGCCCCTCAGTTGTCGATGCTCGCGTCCTGCAAGATTCTGTCAGCACGGTGGAATCTGATAGGAGGGGTGACATTGAGCCAAGCTAAATAGGGGCCGGATCCTGCAGCCGCCGGTCCAGAATGTCTGGCCCCTATTTCCATACTAGGGGCCCGTGCAGCTACCGGCACCAATTCTAGCTAGCCCCCATCTTTTCGGCCCCTATAGGGGAGATTCCAGGGGCCGAATTTTTATGCAGCCGCCAGCCCTAGATTTTGGGCCCCCATATTGTACAGCAGGCGCGGCATGCCGCATCATGCCACGTGGCGTCCCATCTTGCCATGCCCCGGATGCCAGCTATGTACGGGCCTACGGATGCCTACACAAAAAACTGTGTCGGCATCCGTCCTCACGCCGCGCCGCGCTATACTGTCATGCAGTCTGCAGATGTCTTGCCCAGTTCAGTTCAGTTCAGTTCAGTTCAGTTTAGTTGGAATCCCACGCCGGTCATATCCAACAGAGATAGTTTGGCGACGTAAGTAGCTCGGATGGTAACCTTACTAGGGTACTGTGATATGTCTTGCCCAGTAATTGCCTGTCGCCGGAAATGAACAAAACAAAGTCTGGGACCCTGGCGCGGACCAGGATAAGCCCAGCCCACTTGAGATCTTTCATGACCTCATGGGCAAAAACAGGATCTTTACCCACATGCCCAATGACAACCCATTAGAAGTCCAGTGGCTTCCGTGGTCAAGGCTCCGTTTTAGCCACTGACATCTTGATACCCTAGGCTTAGCAGGGATTACCTACTGGCTATATTTGGAATAAACGTACACCTATTTACCTGGAATTGCCTGTCGCCGGAGAGGCATGCCGGCATCAAGCCACGTGGCGCCTCACCTTGCCACGTGGTGCCGCATCTTGCCACGTGGTGCCGCAGCTCGGCCACGTAGCGCTGCGCTATTGGGGGCCAGTAATACGGGGCCACCGCCGCCGACCCTCGTTTTACTCGCCAGCCCCTATTTCAATTCAGGGGCCGGCGCTTACCGCAGCAGTCAGGCCCTGGGACGGGCCCCTAGTATCCAGGAAATTTTGCCTGGAGATGTCACCCCTCCTAATCTGATCATCGTCTCGTGCTCGCTCGCATCAGATTGCGGTTTCCTGGGGTGAAACCGTCGCGACAGCTGGCACCTCAGCCAGATCTGAAAGTGCTCTGGATTGTGCTGAAGGATGCCGACAAGATGTCAGCAGAAGAGCAGGCCGCTATATGTCGCACAGGGATGATTTCCTGGCCGTATTCGACGCAGGGGGCAGCCGACAGCAGTTACACGCCATTCCGCCGCCGGGGGATATTTCAGTGATCCTCCGTGGTGTCGCCGCCAAGTATCGCCTGGCTGCCCGCACCCTCCCCACCTTGCCTCCGCGTCGGCAGCTTGCTGTCCACCGTCACGCACCGACAGTGGTCGCCGCCAGGCAGATGCTCCGCCGCAACAGAGATCCGCTCGCCAAACCTGGGCTGCAAGCAGCTCTGAGGGCCGCCTACGAGCAGGCTGAGAAGGCAGATGCTCAGCAGATGGTCAAGGACCTGCGCAGCTGCCAGCAGAAGCACGACGGCAAGGGGGCCTGGTTCTGGTACAAGCGCCTCGGGCACCCGGACGGCCTCGGCCGGCCCCACCGCCACGACGTCCCCGGCGCCCCAGCCAAGCGGCTTCGTACCTGGGCCACGGCCACGGCCGAGGTCGTGGGGACAGCTGCGCCGCCCCCACCCCTGCCCCCAGCCGCCGCCGCCCGCCCGGCCGCCCTGGCCGGCCCCCGGCCGCAGGGCCCCCGGCCCCGCCTAGGTCAGCGGCGGACTACCTAGTCCCCCCGCTGGTCGGCCCACTTGGCGACCCGTCTGACATGCCTCCTTTCACCTCTCGCGAGGTCACGGAGGCGGTCCAGCGCCTGCGTTATGACGCAGCCACCGGCTCTGACGAGATTCCGGCCGCAGTTGTAAAACTTGCAGCCGAATTCGAGGACACAGGTGTTATGCTGCTCTTCCGGGACATCTGCAACCGCCTTCTGCTGTCGTCGCAACCACCTCCAGCGGCCTGGCAACACAGTTTTCGCACGATGTTGTACAAGAACAAGGGGTCGCCTGCCGACCCCGGCAACTACAGAGGGGTGTGCATTCAAAGTGCCCCCCTCAAGCTTCTTATGCGGCTCATCCTGAACCGCCTGCGCACGGCCCTGGACGGACACCTCAGCGAGACTCGGCACGGCTTCCGTTCAGGTCGCAACACAGTACAGGCGCTCTTCGCTACTCGCCGACTGGTGGAGGAACTGCAACGCCTTCAGCCTGGTGAGTCCCCTTTGCACCTTGTGCTGGTGGACTTCATCAAAGCCTTCGATTCGGTTTTCTGGCCTGCGCTTTGGGACATCCTCGAGTTGTTCCGGATCCCCCGCCCCCTGATTGCTGTCATCCGCATGCAACCTGTATGAAGGGTCCACCACTTCGGTGCGCACCTCTTACGGGACCACGCCCCCATGCCCTTTACAGAAGGGTGTGTGGCAGGGCTGAGTGCTGTCGCCCTACCTGTTCATTATTGTTGTCGAATACGTAATGATTCAGGCGCGCAAGCGATTTGCCCGCATCGTGGGCAGGGAACCAGGAGTGCAGGTTGCTAACAAATTCTGGCATGGCGGTGCGGACACGGAGATTCGGAGCCGTGCCCTAGCAGACATCATTTACGCAGACGACACCACCCTCTTTGAGGACACTGAGCACGTGCAGACATGGCTTGACTGCCTGGCTCTCGAGGCCCGTGCAGTGGGGCTTGAGGTCAGCAAGAAGACAGAGGCCCTGGCGGTTGGGCTCACCACCTCAGCGCCGCCCCTCTATCTCCTAGACGGCTCTCGAGTCCTGTATCGGGACCGCGTTAAGCTGCTGGGCAGCCTGCTCCCTAGCTGCGAGGTGGATGTGGACCACCGCATCTCCCTCGCCTGGCACGCTTTACGCCAGTACCGGGCCCTATGGCGCAAGCCCCTGGGCAAGATCGAGAAACAGGACCTGTTCAAGGTCCTCGTCCTTCCTGTTCTCACGTATGGCGCCGAGACGTGGACCCTCACCGCCGACCTGGCCCGCAAGCTGGACGGCGCGGTCACCAGCATGCTGCGTTCCATTTTCAGAGTAGGATATGCTGCTCATGTCCGCAATGAGGACCTGTACCAGGGCATGCCCTATATCACCAGCACAATTAAGCAACGCCGCCTGCAGCTAGTAGGGCACCTAGCTCGCACCAACCAGGTAGACACCTCACGTGGCCCCCCCGCAGGACTGCGACCAGCCCAGCCTGGCCGGCACCTCTTGACGTGGGCTGGGCCCAGTGATGTTAGACGCCGCAAGGCCCGCACCTTCAAAGAACAGCTAGTAGAGGACATGGGGGGCCTAGGCCTCTCCGTGATTTGGAAGAAGATGATGGACAAGGCCAAGTGGGCCCAGGTCATAGAGGACAACGAGCCCCCCCCAGTGGGGAAGCGCCCGCGTGTGCAATCCCGCGGGAGGCACGCTAGATAGCTCCCCCTAGGGCAGCGTGCGGCTGCCTAGATAGATGATGTAGTTAGAATGTTGTTAGATAGATGCAGTATGTAGCCAATGTAGATAGATTAGACCGGTAGGAATGTGTGCACCCATCCATCCATTCATCGGGGTTAATGCTCCGTGACTCCCCAACGGGAGCACGAGTCTAATTAATTAATTAATTAACCAGGTAGACACCTCACGTGGCCCCCCCGCAGGACTGCGACCAGCCCAGCCTGGCCGGCACCTCCTGACGTGGGCCGGGCCCAGTGATGTTAGACGCCGCAAGGCCCGCACCTTCAAAGCACAGCTAGTCGGAGGAGATGGGGGGCCTAGGCCTCTCTGTGATTTGGAAGTTCTAAGATGATGGACAAGGCCAAGTGGGCCCAGGTCATAGAGGACAAGGATACACATTTCCATCACCATTCATCTTCATCATCCTGAACGACTCGAACACGCGGACAAGATAACGGCAGGCTCGAGCTACCATGGTCCGGATTCTCCCGATTTCTGGCCTGCGCTGGTTGTCTCCTTGATAGAGGACAACGAGCCCCCCCCAGTGGGGAAGCGCCCGCGTGTGCAATCCTGTGGGAGGCACGCCAGACAGCTCCCCTAGGCTGCGACCGCTGCGTGCGGCTGTCTAGATAGATGTTGTAATTAGAATGCTGTTAGATAGATGTAGTATGTAGCCGATGTAGATAGATTAGACCGGTAGGACTGTTTGCACCCATCCATCCATCGGGGTTAATGCTCCGTGACTCCCCAACAGGAGCACGAGTCTAATGAATTAATTAATTAATTGCCATGAGGTGCCACTAGCATGGATGGAAAGAGAGGCTAGCGTTTCACGAGCAAGCATGCAGCCAGGGTGTGTGTTGACTCCCATAAAAACAGATATCACTTGTTTAGCATATAGCGACCTATGATGTCGTAGGTAGCTGATGTAGATAGACCCCGATATTCACAGTCTCCTTTCCCACACAGCAAAATATGGTGTTGTTCTTTCTCAGTTACATCGTTTTTCCCGTCTTTGTTCTTATCGTGTTGATTTCATCACGACTCTTGTTGAACTCTTGCAGCGTTTATTGGTCAAAGACTATGACCGAGCCATTATGCTCCGTCAAGTCCGATGTTTTTTGCAACGTCACCCACATCTGTTCGGTGCTGCCCCTTGGCACAAGCTCTACAAACAGGTCGTGGACCGGCTGGATCGCATAGTATCTCCGCACATCTGAACCCTGTGATGCCAGATCTCCTTTGCGGCCGTTCCGAGCTTGGCACTGGATTCGTTGTCCACATCGTCGCGTCGCTGCCGCAACACGATGTTTTCTGGCATCCGCGGGCTTTTGGTTCCCGCCGCACATTTGAAAGTGCTGTCCTCCGGCTCTTTGCCTTTGCACCGTGTGCAGTTCTTGGACGTTTGGAATCATGGCATGGCTAACGTGATGACTGACTAGCTAGACCTTTTCAGTGGTTTTCCATTTGCGGGTATTTCCTCGTAAATGGTGGGAGAGCGATCGCAGCAATGGTGCTCACCACTAGACACTCCCGGCCAGTTAGGCTAGAAACACACGCCCTGATCAAGCATGCTGTTTCCGGCCCCACCGTCTAGGTCATCTAGTCGCTCCACACGTAAGCCAGCCATAATTTCAATGCACAAGGATACACATTTCCATCACCATTCATCTTCATCATCCTGAACGACTCGAAAACGCGGAAAAGATAACGGCAGGCTCGAGCTACCATGGTCCGGATTCTCCCGACTTCTGGCCTGCGCTGGTTGTCTCTTTGATAGATTCGACCGGTAGGAGTAGGACTGTTTGCACCCATCCATCCATCCATCGGGGTTAATGCTCCGTGACTCCCCAACGGGAGCACGAGTCAAATTCATTAACTAATATAGCGACCTCCTGACGTGCCGTGGGCCGGGCCCCCTGATGTTAGACGCCGCAAGGCCCGCACCTTCAGTTCAAAGAACAGCTACTAGAGGACATGGGGGGCCTAGGCCTCTCCGTGATTTGGCCGGAAGAAGATGATGGACAAGGCCAAGTGGGCCGAGGTCATAGAGGACAACGAGCCCCCCGCCGGCTGTGGGGAAGCGCCCGCGTGTGCAGACCCACGGGAGGCACGCAAGACAGCTCCCCTACTAGGGCCACGTGATTAAATTAAATTAAAATTAAATTATAACATGACTTCGTTGGGAGATCATGTAGCACATATTCCCGTGGATGGATGGAGGGGGGGGCAAAGCCGCGAAACCGAACTAATCTAACTCTAAGCTAATCTAATCTAGAAAACCCTACTTATTCTACTCAGCAAAGCGCCCCTTCCGCTTGGGCCGGGGGGAGGGGGCTTCACTTGCCCACAGGGGCGGGCGTATGAGCCTGGACAATGGTTTTCCACCTTCTCTTGTCCTGCATAGCAGTCCAAGCAAGAGAGAGGGAGTGAATGCGATTTTCAAACTGCGCTGGGACCCGACTAGGTCAGCCATCAACTGCTGTGGGTAGGTCATGACATGTTTGCCTACCTTCTTAGGAATGTCCTTAGGGCCAGGCCAGGTCAGGATATGCCGTCCTGGCTGGCCAAGCCGCTGTGGGCCGGCCAGACCGAGGGCCGGCGGTGTCTACCTGGCTGGTGCGAGCAAGATGTCCTACGAATGCTATCCTACGCTGCCTAATCTCGTCCGAACTAAATGCGAGGCATGCCCTGGTACAAAGATTCTAGACTGCTCACAAAATGACATGATGGCCCATAAAATGACTGAAAATGAATGGCTATGCGTGTCAAACCCTACATTCAGGGCCTGACGGAGCATCCTGGTTACCGTGCCGTTTAGCTTGGCCGCCAGCGTGTCCGTGAGCGTCCATGCCTCGGCGCCATACGTGCCGAGCGGCCGCACCGTGAGGACCACTCAGTCCTTTCGGCAGGACCTTGAGGAGCATGATGCGCTTGCGGTGCTCGCCGAGGACCTTCGAGTGCCAGTAGGTTTTCAGCGAACGATGCCGAGCCCAGGCGAGGCCGATGCGGGTGCATGTCCGCATCGGCGGCGGTCGGTGTCATGAGGAAGCATGCTACCCACTGAGCAGTTTAAAGCGATCACGAAACGGGACCTCCGTCCCGTCTAGCAGCCGTGGTAGCGGCGGGCTACTGGAAGCCCCAATCACCACAGCCTCAGTTTTGACACTAATCTCCAACCCCACCGCCGCCCGCGCCTCCAAGCCCAGACCGGACAGTCCAGCCAGGTCTGAATGTGCTCGGGGCGCGCGATGAGGGTGGTGTCGTCCGCATAAATCAAGTCGGCCACGTGATGCTGTATAGATAGATGTTGTAGTTAGTTAGTTGTTGTTAGATAGATGTCGTAGGTAGCTGATGTAGATAGCTTAGACCGGTAGCCGGACTCATGTTTGCACCCACCCATCCATCCATCGGGGTCGGTTAATGCTCCGTGAATCCCCCGCCAACGGGAGCACGAGTCTAATTAATTAATTAATTAAGTAGCTTCCATCATCATTCCGTCATCATTCCGTCATCGCGGCTCACAGAAGGGCACCAGCCTTATGCTGGCATCTGCCACCCCTATAGTGACCCTATAGTGACCGCGGCCTGGGGTGGGGTATCACCCTAAACCCTAAACCCTAAATCCTAAACCCTAAACCCTAAACCCTAAACCCTAAACCCTAACACCGTCTCCAGACACCCACGGCATCCCCCACCCTGGCTATCACCCTCCCACTGTGACTAAATTTACTAAGTTTACTATGGGTTTTTGGTTTTTTTTCTAGGAAATTCAAGCCAGCTGCCATGAGGTCAAGGTGCTACAGGTGCTGTGTGGTACAGGGTAGCTATAGTGACCTTATAGTGACCATGGTGGTAGACTCTTATGCTGGCATCCCAGGGTGACTAAATTTACTAAGTTTACTATGGGTTTTTGGTTTTTTTTCTAGGAAATTCAAGCCACCTCCCATCACCTCGTGGTCATGCAACACACTAGAGTGTTGCATGTAATTTTAGTTTCCCACGGGAGTAGCTATAGTGACCTTATAGTGACCATGGTGGTAGACTCTTATGCAGGCATCCCAGGGTGACTAAATTTACTAAGTTTACTATGGGTTTTTGGTTTTTTTTCTAGGAAATTCAAGCCACCTGCCATGAGGTCAAGGTTGTGACATCCAGTCCCACCATGCCATAAGAGGGTGAGGCGTGTGGGATATGGGACTAAGTCATTTCCCGTGGGAAACTATGTTTACTACGTTTACTATGGGTTTTGGGTTTTATTCCTAGGAAATTAATTCAGGTGTGCACCACCAAAAACACACCTGAATTTCCCAAAAAAAGAACCCCCAAAAAACTTAGTAAATATAGTCTCCCACGACAAATGGTTATGAAAACGTAGTTTCCCACGGCAAAATGACCAATAAATCCATCTCCCACGGGAAAAGGCCATGGGGGCCGGCCAGCGGGGGTGCAGCGGAGGGGCGCGGACTGCCAAGCAGTGGCGGGACTGCCAGGTGGTGGTGGGCCTCGGTTGGTTGTGAGGGCTTGCTGTGTTTTCTCGTGGTAAACTATATTTACTACTAAATCGATATTTTCAGTTGGAAATAATGTTTTATTCGACGTGAGTGAGAGTGCATGCACAGGCTTGCATAATTTCCCGCAAAGAAAACCCAAAACCCGTAGTTAGCTTAGTAAATTTAGTAAGGTGCTGGAGGGTCGAGCAGTGCGTGGGAGTTGGCGGACCCGGCGAGGGCCGCGCGGCGGGTTGTGCAGAGTGTCACGGGGTCTACACACATCTGGAAACTCAGACGACCTATGCATGCAAGAATCCCATACGACCTGCGTCGATGCATGAGAGGTTTACTCTACTTTTTAAACCCGCAGTTAGAACTGCAATTCGAGACGAAATGAAAATTGTATTCAGCATATATTGACGCGTTTTATACTGCATAAACGAATTCATTAAAATTTATATCACGATTACATTCGTTATCAGCTCGACAAGAGCGAAATGGCAAGCTCGTTGCCGTCGTCAACAAGACAACAATCTACTCCTTGTCCTTGGAGTGTCCAGTCACGCTCTTCACAACGTACGAGCCGGACCTCTTCTTGTCGCCATGGCCGTGGGAGCTTGACGCTTCCTCGCGGCTCCTCTTCCTGTCATTGGAAGTGACGGTCTTTGCGTCCTCGAAAACCTTCTTTGCCTCCTCCCATGCCTTGTAGAGCGCAATTGGGGAAATGCCTGGCTGGCGCTTGGACTTGGAGAAGCCATTGAGGAAATCGTCAACCATCTTAACGCACCCGTCGGCTTGGTCGAGGCGAATCCACTCGCAGCGGTCCTCGACCTTCTTCGGCCTTGCCGCGTTCCTCTCGTAGACCCACTCGACGCAAATTTTTGGCGTCTTGCGGTCGACATCGTCATATCCGGCGTCGTGAATCTTGAAGACCTCGCAGGTAGGTCCGGTGCCTCCAACAGCACCTTCGTTTCCGGAAAGAAGGGAGACCTTGTGCGTCAGGTGTGCGAGCTGGTCAGATATCTTTGTCTGGCCGTCCTCGAGACTATCGAGGTATTTTCCAAGCGTGGCCAACGCCTTCTCGCAGGGCCCTGCGTTTCGGGAAGCCATGGCTACCGGCAGAGGGCTTGCAACGTGAGATGCGTGACCTGCACGTGATTTTGCCTATTTGTGCACCGTGTGCAAAGGTCCGTTACGTCTGCTGGCACGGCCTGGACAGGGCGCGAAGGTGGCGAGACTTGCACAAGTGTCGAACTTGGCTAAATTTCGGAGCGATGCAAGTCTAAGGTGGCCTCTACCACGTGGCGAGTTCTGGGACGTGAATTTAGGTAAAAAGACTCGTAAGCGTGCGAGTAATCAACTGGGTCACTTGTCAAGCGCCTGAACGA
Organism: Mesostigma viride; assembly: GCA_009746045.1. Lineage (NCBI taxonomy): Eukaryota > Viridiplantae > Streptophyta > Mesostigmatophyceae > Mesostigmatales > Mesostigmataceae > Mesostigma > Mesostigma viride. Next base: position 17,152 of record RPFO01001053.1, on the reverse strand, counting down.
AGATTCTAGAGTGTCCACGAGAGTGAATTTTCCGAAGCAACCACCCATATATGATGCGCAGAAATTACTTGCCATGGCAGGAACATTTTTTTTTCTCTAGCCCTCGGACTTTCTCGAAACGCAAAATTACAACGAATTTCGCCACAGCCGTTGGGACCGTGTAAGAATCATCACCAGCAGCCCTGTCGAGGTGCACGAGGCTTAAAGATAAACGACCACCATTCCGAAACAGATATGGATCAGTCAGGTTCATATAATTGTGATCGTTGACGCATGTGTAAGTCGTAGCTACAGCCCCACCAGAGCAAATTCTGAAAAAAGCACTGCGTGCTCATCCAAATTGTTCTCGGCCCCTCGAAAGTTAGGCGATGTCACGCCAAGTATACTCTTCCCCGCTGCTCCCTGGATGTTAACTAGATAGGCTGCATGCCCACCTCCTCGCCAGTCCTCGTCGATGATGGGGGCTCTCGGGTCTGGCTTGATGACAAATTCTGCCCGTCTCGTTGTGGCGTCAAAGGAGAGTGCCTTGTTGCTGTCTAGTAAAATCTGATAAAAAGTGGGATACTCCATGCTTTATTGTGATATATAGAAGAGATATTTAGTTCTTGTCTTGCATCCTATGTCTATGGGGGAGTGCCCCACTTGGCCACGAGGTACCCGCGGATCAGCTCCAACTCGGCGGAGGTCTTGGCGGTATTGTAGATGAGGATCTCGCCGATCCACCCGTCAAAGGCGCGGACTGCGTTAGTGTATCGCCACCAACTATGAGATTGCCTGTGTACGTTTCGGGATTTGACCCGGCAGTTGCGTTTGCGGTACGCCCGTCGAATCTGGTAGTGCAAGTGTTCAATACCGTGTCGATCGAAAGCGCGAGGACATGCTGCTTGTTGTCGAAAAAATTAGGTCTTGATGCCATCGTGACAAATATCTGGGTTGTCCCAGGACCCGTGTCGTGGCTACGACGTTAGTCGACGCCACCTGGTACACCATGGCGTTCGATCTCACTGTTGTGCTTCCTATCATGTAGCCTCTGATGACGTCCGTGGTCCCGGGGTTGTTGGTATCAGGGTAGGTAGCGTTTGTCAGCTGTTTGGCGACCATCACCATGCACGACTGGTCCCGATAGATCCCCAGAATGTAGAAGGCGAGGTCAGAAGTCCCGAGCGGAGGTTGATGAAGCGGAGGGACGTCTTCCCGTTGAGCTCGGTGGTGTCGAGAATGGGCGTCTTCGCGGAATTGGACTGCGTTACGTGATACCCGAGGCCAGGTTCTTCTTGTCGTTCACCCGCAGCACGTCCCGCCCGCGGTGCTCTGGACGGCGGTCCCCGTGGTGTCGCTGAACAGGGTGCTGCCGTCCGACGGGTCGTACCACGCGTACAGCGCGGGGTCGACGGCGGGTCGTACGAGTACGTGAACGAAAGCGTATTGGAGGCCGCGTTGCCACTCCCCCACGATGCGTCTATCACCGTGTTTGCACCACGTTTACAGTCGTTGAGAAGTTGGCCATAGTTGGAGTGACGTCGAACGTGTAAGAGTTTCCACTTCCCAGGAGATTGAGGCCGCCCCATTGGTAACGGTGATGTCGCCCAACACAAAACCAGTTACAGGCCTGTTAAATGTGGCAGTCACGGTCACTGGAACAGCAGTAGGCGTTGGGCTGCCAGTCGTGAGGGTTACAGTATTCTTGGCACGCCTCTTCCGCGTGAGTAGTGGGCAAATGCTATAATCAAACGACATCAAACTAATCTACAATATCATGACACTATTTTTTGGAGTTTGTGGCAGTGGATATTGAAACTTCCCAACCAGAACCGGCCCTTGTTTTGCTGGCAAAAGTGAGGCCCTGCCATCATCTGCTAGGTTTGGCGTATCGAAGATCAGTATCTGCCTGTTTAAGGGGTTTGCGACTATCCTAGGGTCTTTGAGATAATCCATCGAAGACACAGTATACTAGGGAGGGAGATTTTTACAGCTGGACGACGGCCTGGCGACCCGCGCCGATGTCCATGCGCGACTCGGACTCGGCAAAGATGTACAAGACGAGGTCCGTGCCGCCTGTCTTGGAGACGCGGAGAGTGACGACGCTGGCCGTGCCCCTCAAGTCGAGACCTGACTGCCACCCCTCTCCAGCGGATGGCATGTTAAGGTGTGCTGCCATAGTGAAATATCGCGTGGGCCAATATGCCTCAGTCACGGTAATGGAGGCTGGAGCCCCAATGTTCCCTTGGTCGCCAAAAGTCGAGAGCAGATTCACCCATGCCTCTGTAGGACCCATAGAGTACGCTGGGGTCTGGTAATTCCCGTTGATGTCAAATTGGAAGCCAGTGAGCGTGTCGCCAGTATGGAAGAACATAGTATTACCAGCACCGTTCGCAACGTCAGCGGCAGCAGAAACTTGGACTGCCAAAAGCTTCGAGGCGCTCATGGAAGATAAGCTCGCCTTCATTGAGTATGCGTTACTCGTACCAAGCGACTGCTTTGTTGAAGTCCAAGTATTCCACGTGTATGGGATAGTCCCACCTTGTGCCAGCCGACTAGACAGGACCTGGCCGATGACATCTTCTTGAAATCGGTACACTTCGATGGACCAATAGATATCCTTGAGAGTATACGATAGGCCAGCCCCTGCTGCACTAGGGATGAGAACACCGGCATCCATCAGTGTCACCCTGACCTCGATTGGTGGCATGAGAGACATGTCCACAATCCTTGGATTGCCGCTAAGAAACCCGATAAAATGATCAATGCACCCTGGTTTAGCGTCGGCTTCCGCAATATTCGCCACAGGGGCCGCGACGGCATTGTCAGCCCATCCAGCAGGCCTCTGAGATTGGTTGTAGCTCGACCCTCCATGAGACGCGAGCAGAGTATGGTACAACTGGCTATAATCGTTGATGTTGTCAACTTGCTGTCCTCCAACCAAGACTTCTAGTCGCTTGATTAGAGACGAGGTGTGTGACGGAAATGTCGCATATCCAGCGGTAGTAGCCGTCCATCCCTTGAAGTTCATGCAGATGGTGTGCAAGTCGCAAAAACCGGACGTAGGCAGGCGCACGCTGATAGTCGACCCGTGACGCACGTCAGTGGCCGCGGAGGTAGTGGAGAGCTGCACCCTTTGGGTCATGTGCTGCCCGAGGGACTTGATGACGTGCTGCATTGAGCGGGGGATAGCGCGATCCATCGATGTATACCCATGTGCTTAGATTATTTTACCGTAAGATCTCTCCTAGTAATGGGTTGTCTTGTCGGTGAGCCTCGACCCTCTTGTCAAAGCTCGAGAGTGCCTTCAACCCAGCGTCCGCGAACCCCGCGATGTTGCTGAGCACCGGCGTGTTCCTCACGATTTCTCCTGGCACCCCTCCAAAAACGGCGTCCGCGGTCTTCAACAAAGCCTGTGCCGTGCGCGCGCCATGGCCGACCTTTCGAATAGCATCCCCCGCAGCATGGCCGACTTTACGAACGACAGAGGCGACCTTTCCGAAGACTCGATCAAACATTTCAACTTTGATATGGTATAGGCTGAGAAAATTTGTCGTCTGGGTCCTTGAGCGCGACGTACTTCAAGACCCGCGATATCTTGCGGGCCTCTGAGCCGATCACTTTCTGCGGCGAGATGCGGAAGGCTAGCTGAGCAACCCAGTCGGTGTACACGTCTATCGGCTGGTCATCCTCGTCCAACAACCGCAACGAGATGGAAGTTGGCGACTCTCTCAAATGCTGCCACAGAGGCTGGTACGACATCCACACTATGGGCTCCAGGTACTGCGACATCACTGGCAGGACGGCAAGGAGCCCGCCATACTGGGCGCCCTGGGGGGAAGATACCACATTCCCGCGGACTAGGTCGGTGTACACGAACACGGAGCTCAACCGACCGTTTGTGGCAGGTCTGTTCGAAGTGAGAGACGTCGTGGATTGGTATGCTAGTGGGAGAAGGCCGAGTACCCTTCCTGCGTATTCAGAGACCTGGATGGAAAACGCATTGGGAGATGAAAAAGTGTACTTGCTCTTCGCGCGATCGTATGTCACCGTCATCCCAGGGTCGTGCACTCGTAGTGCGTTCTCAATGTTGGCCCTGTTCTCCAAACACGTGTATGAGCCGTGGGGGAGAAATATCTCATGGGTGTCTGATGTTACTTGTGTGGTGAAAAGGAACTTGTTATTTCTCGAAGTGATGTGCGCTTGCTCGTATGGGACTGAGAGTAACTCGAGACCCACGTCGTGGAAGTCGTCCAAAAGGCCCATGGGGATGTCCCACGTGGGAGCAGCCAAGTCACCCCTCGCCCTGTCAGCAGTTCTAAGGGTCAAAAGGATCGTCTCTTGAACATGGTCTTTCATACGCTTAGCTCTCTACCATCAACTCCGATTTGATTTCGGGTCTATTCAGAACTACCACTTCGCCCTCTTTTGCGTCCTTGAAAGCGCGTTTGAGAGCGCGCTTTCCTTTCCCAGTCATAGGTTTCTTTCTACAATACAAAAACGCGGCCTCGATGAACTCTCGTGGCATGCTAGGGTACAGTACCATCCACTGAGAAATCTCGATCAGGTCAGACTCTGTGAAAATTGGATCCATTGCGTAATATTATCACACACAGATATTTTTTAGGCACGGATACCCGTAGCCATTCCCAAGGCAGCTAACCTGGCTGCTCTCATCCTCTCTCTTCCACCCGAGCCAACTACCACTGGCTCACCGCCCACCGTCCTGCCTTGGGGCCTTTTATGAATTCTGTTGATATGAGTCGTCCTTCCGCCTTGGCTTTTAAAGTCCCTCGTGCATCCAGGCTCGGTGCACGGAAACCGGGCAGGTCCGGTTCCGGTATCTGATGTCAAAGGTGGCGCTGGCTCTCTAGGCACCGCGGTCTCACCGAAGACAAACATGGGATCCGTTCCCATTTCCGCCGTCTCCTTCCTCCCACTCGCACCACCTCGGTATATCTTCAACCTTCTACCGACCCTGAGACCTGTTGCTCTAGCGGGAGCTGCCGGTGGCGCCACTACAACCGGCTCATCGGATGTTGTAGCAGCTGCCGTCGTCGCGCCGCCAGCCGCGGTTGCTGGTGTGGCGACGCTTACGCCACCTCCTAATGAGTTGTCGATTGGCATCATCGGGACGCGAACCGGTTGCGCGACGTTGGACAGGGCCGCCAACAGAATCGCGTCTCTGAACCCGCGAGCTTCCGCTACTTTCCCCTTGGCAGCGGGAGCTCTGTGTGGTCGCGAGTTGATTACGATCGTGTTCTTGACGGAATTGGAGGACCTAGAGGAGACTCTTGTGGACGTCGTAGTGGTAGGCGCGCGTTTTCGTCCTGAGCGTCGGCCGCGTTTCGTTTTCCTTGGTGGCATGTTTACTTATGCGAGAGATTTTTATGCGCTCGTCCACGTGATCGTCTTCGACACAGCCGTTGCGGCGGTCCCAGCTCGGGATTTGCAAAGTTGTTGGATAGGGTGATAGGGGCAGAGTAGCCTGTTGGTGGGATCCGGTTTAAATGTAGCAGGATTTGGAACTTGCCATCATCTTCTGTGTACCCGGGACGACGGACCAATAAGGCGCGAATATCAGGAATGGGAGCCGGTTCCCACTGCTTTTGCCTTCATTCGATAAGGGTTAGAGAGGTCGAGGATGGTTGGTAAGGCACCCGTGAAATTGACGCGAAGGTACACGTGCTCCAAGGACGTTGGCAAAGTGAGCTCGCTTTGGTTGGCTGGGTCGTGGAATGACAGCGTGGCCGTGGGGGTACCGTGCCATAGCTGAGGGATGAAGTAGTCGTACACAGGAGGCCGCAGACCGGGGATGGTGTGGGATATCCTCCGCGTCTCGTTGATGTCAGTGAACTGGGCGACGTCTAACCCATGAGTTGTGCCTATTAGCACCAATGCGTTGTCATAATACCCACACACGCTCGTATCGAGGACAAGAGCACCGGGTCCAGAAAGGGTGGGACTGAGCACAGTGGCAAATGTGACCGTTGCAAGGTGAGTGAGCCCACCAACGACTGGTACAAACGTGTTTGCGAGGGTGGACGTGATGGTTACCGTGTTTGTCCCTGGGGTGAAGACATTTGTACCCCCTGCCCACTCCGCTCCAAAGACACATGTAACCTGCCCGGCAACATTGCTCACTTTTGTCGGGTCGAACCCCATGACAACGCTGAACTTCTTAATGGCTTGACGGGCTGGAAGTACTCCATAGAGTTGGACAGGGTACGTCACGAGTTGCGCCTCATAAGACGTTGTTGGGCACTTGACCACTGTGTGAATCATGCTTTCATCCGTCAATGTGAGCTCCTTGAACCATAGATTGGTAGCTCCAGGCACTGGCTTTGTTACGGAATACTTGCCGAAGATGGAACAGTTCTGCCCCGCGGTGCCCCGGTGTCGTAGTTGGATCACATCTCCTCCCTTTGTACAGGTCCCGGAGGGGTTATTCGTGAAGATGGAATCTAGCTCAACAGCCGTGAGATCGTCTTCGATGTTCGCTATTTCAATGGCGTGGTATTCTCCTGACAGGTGCATAACTGGCCGTAGGGGCATTGGCACGTATGGATCAATGATATCTGTTGGCGTGGATGTGAAAATCCCGGCGCTGTTTGAGATTTTTGTCATCTGACTCATCCTAGTTGGGAGTGTCTTGGCTATATACCTCTCGACTATTCCGTCAGACCGTCGTCGAAACGCAACCCAGTAACTCAACTGCTGCCTCCACGAGCTATTGAGTGTGTATCGCACTCTTGCCTTGAGGTTGTCATACAGGTCGAGAGCATAGTCGGAGTGGTGAAGGTTGACCCCAAGCATGGCCCAATGGGTCGTTTGAGCGTTTCTCCAATTTGAGTGTCCGTCCGTAACGGCCGGATGATACTTTCCAGATAAACTCATCGTGTTCTCAGCAAATGACACAAAAGCGTCATTGCTTCCAAGATACATGCGAAAACACATGCAGAACGGACCGTCTATTAACTCGTTTGCAAAAACGACACACTTTGATGGAGCCGGCGTGGCTGTTTTTATCAAATAAAAGCTCGTGGGGTCATTCGGTTCAAAGTAGTACTTCGATGACTCTGCCTGAGAAGTCGTGAAGATATTACGAGAAAGGACGTCTAAACTGCGAAGGGTGTCATGAGTCCCTTCTACTGTCGCGTTCTCCCCAGAGAGGTTGGGGTAGTCTCTTGGGCATGTGAAGCTGTAATAAATGTCCGTATTAGCGCTTTCGTGGTCGGTTGGTGTGTACGTGAAATAGTTAATCCCTGACAAGGTTGCCTTGACACCCCCCTCTATATGCAAGTTGAAACTGACTGGGTTTTCGAGGTTCATCCCCCACCCAACGACAGGGTCCGCCAGTGCTGTAATTGCTATCCTCATTGGATTCGCGTATGATACAAACTTGCTCTTTGATCGTATCCCACTAGAGGTTGTAGAAAGTTTCGAGACACCTACCATGACCCCCGCCTTCCTAGTCGTAAACGAGGTAATGGTAGAGTCATCGAAGAGGTCTAGCTCGTAACTCAGCCATTTTCCCGTGTCGGTACTTGTCAAGTTGGTAACTAGAGCATCCTCACCACGCAGTCCTCCGTTCACAGATAGCGTGAACCCGCCAATCGTCGGAGAGGCCTCCGTGAGTCGAACGTTGTTGATGTACCATCGCAAAGGGAGTTTTCTCAGGTAGGCGCTAGGGACGCAATCTTTGATGCCTTGTACTATCGAAAGCCCTGGGATGCATTCATACGTCTGAAAAGGGTAGGTGACTACTAGCCAAGTGACAGCGTTCAATTCATCGATCCTGCCAATTCTCCAGCTAGAGAGTTTTGCATAGGATCGGGTTATTGTGAAAGAACGCCCGGTTAGCGCGGCAGGGCGGTTGTGGTCTCTCATGGTGGAAAACGAGATTTGCTCGACTAGCAAAGGGCTACCCGAAAATCGCGTCCCGCCATATCCAAAATACAGGTCCTTGAAATACGGGTATCCGACATCTGGGTTAACCAAGTTGTTCCCCGCTGCATAAAATGAGGACTGGTAGTCTCTCGCGACAAAATCGCAAATTCCGCTCACTTCTCCGCTGTTGACGATGTATGGCAACTCAACACGCACGTCTTGGTCATTGATGACGCTAAAGGCATTGTCATGAGAAGCCGTCGTTCCATCTTCATAATGCATGACAAATGGCGCGTTTGGATTTGTCAGAGTAGTATAGCCGATACCCAAGTTGTCGAACAGAAAGTCTAGCTGTGTGCGGGTCGGTATTCGATGGCCTGGGTCTTGGAGCGTATCAGCGTCAAAATGGAATGACATGACCCCATTGCTCGGTGTCTCGATGTCTATGAAGCTGCTTTTTACGTACATGTTTTCGAATATGGCTTGGTCTTTAAACCACGATTTCCCATCCACTACCAGCTTAAAAAATGACTCGATAGGGTCCGCGGCCGTCTCCTCGTCGTAATCATCGCCTAAACGCAAACTTGTTGGCTCACTTGGGTAACACACCCGCACGCCATCAACAATCGTATGCAAGTCAAATGGATGAACCTGGGATAATTGCAACGCTACAATGTCCTGTTCAACGCTTGCGATTCGCGCGTCTGTTTCTTGGTCGACCGTCAAGCCGGTTGCGAGGTTTATGGGCCGGTTGAGAGTCGAAATCACTACCATTTATTATCTGCCTAGAATATAAACATGGCCTCTGAGGCTTCAGAGACCCCAACGAGCTACCAAGACGAAACCTTCGCCGAGACGCGGGAAGAGCAGGTTGACCTGGTCAAGACAATTCGAAAGGGACAACCGCTGAATGATGAACAGAAAAAAGCCCTTCGCGACAAAATGAGAGTTTACCAGCAACGCGCAAAAGCCGAGAGGGAGAAGAGACGAAACGAGGAAAAGGAGGCAGAGATAACGAAACGTAAGGTCCTTGCAAAGGAATTGGAGATTCAGCGGCAAAGGCTAGTCGAACTGGAGCTGCAAGAAGCCCGTAACAAATCGCGCATTGAACGCCTTCTCGCTGAAGATTCTGTCGCCTCAACCCCCGCCGACACGCCAAAACCAAGACGGGGTCGAAAGCCCAAGGAGACAGAGCCGGACTCTCCGCCATCCCCGATCAAGACCCGGCAGCTCCCACCTCCACCACCGCCACCTGCCGCGATGACGCCATACGAGATGCGCATGGCCGCCATCCGCGCGTCTCTCCTTGCTAGTCTGGACGATTAAAATGTCTTCAGAATGATAATGGCTATCATCGAAGAGCGACGAATTCATTCACTCGAGAACAAAGACATCAAGCAACGATACGCCCCACAGCGTCCTGCTCCACCGAATATGCCGAGTCTTCATTTCATCGCAAACTTCTGCGGAGCTCGACGGTCTGGGAAAACTACATCGGCAGTCAACATGGCGAAGGCTTACTTTGCTAACAACTCATTCGACAAGCTGTACCTCATTTCAGGGAGTGCCCACACGGAGCCAAAATACAAGGAGCTCCCGGAACCAGCTATGACGATGGAAGTCTACTCTAACCTGGCATTCGATGGGATGATAGATCATATCAAGTCTGACCTCCACGAATACGAGAGGTACAAGGACGATCTCAAGGTCTGGGAAACGTTCAAACGCGAATACGTGGATGGGAATAAAAACGCAGAACTCATGGACCTCTCCATGTACCTACGCCTTGATGCAATGAACTGGGATAAACCTGCGACAAGGTTCGAGCACGGTCCTCCTTCGTCGCTCATTCTGATAGACGACATGCAAGGCAGTGCCCTCTATCAGAGCTCTAGCAAAAACGCTGTTGCGGCTTTCGCGTTCAAACACAGACACTTCCTCACGAGCATGATTTTCCTGACACAGGCGTACACAGCGGTGGCGTACCACGAGCAGTGCGAGCGAATATATCGTTTCTTGCGCTGTTCAGAACGAAGGACCATCGAGCCGCGCGACAGATCGCGGAAGAGAGCGCGGGGGCTGTGGCGCCGGATGAGTTTCTCGCGCTATGGGACCACGCCGTCAAGGACGATCCTCACGACTTCTTTGCTGTCGACTTCGACCAGCGCGACCCGAAAAAAATGTTTCGTCGAAACTTCAATACATTTCTCTCGATAAAATAATTTTCTCTGAACATGATATACTATGGATATTCCGTCCACCAAACGATACGCAGGCGCCGAGAAGGAGTACGTGTTGGACACCCAAGCACTCCTCCGATATTGTTCGGGTTCTCGACTGGGGCAGAAAACTCTAGAACGTGTCGTCAGGATCCTTCAAGAAGCAGGCCACCACGACACGATTCCGTCCACCTGTCACGACATGAGCCCCGAAATCCGATTGGCCATCCTCGCCTTGGTGGGCGATCGCAGGCGTCCACGTGGGCGCTCACCCTCCAAAACGGAAAAACGACACGAACCGAAACGGCCTCGAGGGCGCCCAAGGATCCACCCCGTAGGGTATAAAAAGCCTCGAGCCAAAAAATTGTCTCATGTTCAGTCATCAGATGACGGTGACCGTAGAGGAGCGTCGCGAGCAATGGCGACGGGCCCAGGCGAAGAGGCGAGCAATCGCCCGCGACCAGACGAACTGCATCTCGGCGAAAAGCAAGGTCAAGAAGGGCGTCTGGAATCCCAGTGACCGATGGATCGCAAATAACCCCGAGTGCGCGGAAAAAATCGGCTTGCAGGCGACCTCTCCACCCTCGCCGGAGCCACCGCACCACGAGGAACCGCCTGCGCGACCTACTGATGGACGATATTGGACGTTCAACGAGGCCGTCGCCGCAGCGGATTCCCGGCCAGAGCATCACGAGCCTGGCAGGCCCTCGAGAGAGCGCGGGGCGACGCGCAAAACCGCGAAGGGGTATATCGGCAGGCTGCGAGTTCTCCTTGACAAAATGGGGTGCTCGCAGGACGAATCAGTCGACTGCCTCGCAGACACCGCCCGTGTCCTGCGCGTCGTCCACGAAACCTCGGAACCCAAACGCAAGCTCGCACACTCGAAAGAGGATGCGTGGAGGGAGAACGAGAAGAACTTGCTCGGAGTGATAAACGGGGTGAATCGAATGATGCCACCTGAGAAGAGGCTCCCACGCGACGTGACGGACGCGTACGCTGCTCGAGTCAATGAGCTGAAGGTCGGCGATCTCGACAGGAAATTCGACAGGGCCGAGAGCAAGCCACTGAGGTACACGTACGAGCAGCTCCAGCGGATCGCCGCCGCCGAGTACAAAAAGGACCCTACGTCTGACGCCGCTTTGATGGGTCTTATTTACCTGTCCGGCGAGAAACTGCCACCACCAGGTACGACCACGACAAAATGCGCATCGTCAGTTCTATCAGCGAGCTCGAGCCACACGAGAACGGATACATTCCGAGCGAGCGCCGCATGATAATTCAACGTTTTAAGACGGCAGAGACGTACGGCACGTACGACTACCAAATTCCAGACGGGTACAAGAAGCTGATTAACGCGTTGCAGGCTCGAGCTGATCAGAAGTACGTGTTCGAGGACCCAAAAAATCCAGGCGAATACATGAAGCACGAGTATTATTCTGCGAAGTACAACCGCATCTACCACGGCATTGATGCAACGAGGCAGGCGTACATCACCCGTTTCCTGAAGGCGGCGCTTCGTGGAAAAAGCGAAAATGGGCTGGTGAACTTGATGGGACATGACGTACTTACGGACGGTTTACGAGCCGCAGGCCGGGGGACCCCTCTCCACAGGCGCGAGACTGGAGGACTCGGCTGAGGCCGAGGAAAAAGTAGACCAAAGTTTTTCCCGTGGAAATTTCATGAACGTTGTGGTCTTTTTCTTGTAAACTTGGCTGAGCGCCGACGGCCTGAGGCATGGCGGTACGAAGAAGTGCCGCTCGACTCCTGGAGATGTCAGCATGTTGGCACGTCGGTATCACTCATCGACTGGCTTAGTGTGTAGTCTAATGCGCGGGAGTAAGCTGATGGATTCGCAATGCCGACATAGCCTTGGCCCGGAATTAATGATGGGGTGATCGTGGGTTTATAAATCGCGAAGCGGGGGTGATGCATTATTTAATGGCTGGTTTGTTTTGAAAGAAACGGCCAGCTTGGCCGGGTTGGGCGAAGCGCTACTTGCTTGATGTTCCGTACCTGGGGATGCTTGCCGCCTCGGTTGGCTGTCGGCAGCTGGCCTGCCTTTGAGTTTTCATGTAACCTGGAAATGCTTGCAATTCCGGGTTGGGCTTGGCTTGAGGGCCGCCTGCGGCTCGGGGGGGGTAAAAAATTTAAAGTCCCTGTTGTGGGACACGGAGCCTCGCGCAGGAGGCAAGGGCTGAAAACAACTTGATTTCGTAATCAGTGGTATTTTTTCCACTTTTTTGTACGGTATTAGTCGAGATTGATATAGCGGAGGATATTTTGTACCACTGCAAGAATTGTTAAGCTCGTAGTGTGCTGGGTGCAGATAGTATCTATGCGTATGAGGTGGCCTACAGTCACGTGCAGCGTTTATTCTTTGATGAGTGCGACGCCGTGGGTGCATAGGTTGCGGCTAGTGTGGGTAACTAGGTTAATGATATATGGCTATGGTGTTTACTGGCGCTTACATAGAGCGAAAAGAGATGGGGTTCATCAAAGTAGGTCATAGTGTATTTGATCGCGCTGTTTCAAATTATTGCTTCGTATCTGTAAGCAGGTATGTAGATGCTGAGCTGCTTTCAGATCAGGGGTAATTGTTTATTCGAGCGGCTTGAAGCTTACGCATGATGACTGTTAGGCTGAGGGGATGATGTTTAGGGCGGAATGTAATGATTTATCTCCAGTTGTGTTCAAACGTGTGCTACGGGATATTTCCCACAAGTTAACTGCTCGTCCGATCCAGGCGCCGGCCAGTCACAGCTTTTTCTTTGAAAAAAATTTTGGGTGGGCGTCCCCAAACCATTCTCTTACTGCCCTTTCCATTGGTAAACTTTTTTTTGAATTTCCCCATGCCTTGGGAGCCCGGCAAAGTTGTGCATTATATGTTGGCCGTTGTAGGCTCCCCTAGCTCTAATTAATCCTGACCCCCAACCCGCATTCTTTCAAAAGTAGACCACTTTGTTTGGCTTCTCAATGTTAATGCGAATCACATGATTAGGATTTCTGCCTTTTCAACCGAAATTGGGCCTTATTGCCCCGAGTATTCAATTTAAGAAATGATTTTTGGGAGATAATAAATGAATGAACCCATAATACCAAATTAGGCCACTTGACAAAGTTATGGATCCCATTACATGTAATCAATTAACCGATTTTTAAAATTCATAAATCATACATTACATGGGATACCGTCGACGAGCTAGTGGGTACGTTACAATGACCAATTTGGATTTTTGTAAATACCTGTCCCTCCCCATGGATTATATCATGTTATTGCTGACCCCTCCTCGCGCATTCGAGGCCCCTCTAAGAAATGTTTTATTTTGAACTTCCTCAGGTCTAAATTCTAATATATAACATGAATCTTGGAATAATTTTAACCTTCATTAAAAGAAGCAATGAATTCCGAGCTTTTACAATTTCAATGGACAAGGAACTCGTTTGCAAATCACGGCTTGGAAAGCCAAAGGTGGGCCTCCAACAACGAAGCAGACGTTGCTCTTCAACACCCGTTCCACTCGTTCCCGCCAAGCCCCGGGCCCGAGCCTGGCATACTGCACAGGTCCACCCTTCTCCCTTCTTGGCCAATTGTGGAGCCGTTTCTTCGACGTCTGTTCGGAAATCGGTCAGGATGGCCTTGGCGATTGGTTCTTGGGTTTGAACAACATGGTGTTGTTCGAACCCCCGCCGTCGCCATGCACAGTGTAAGCAATTTGGACAAGTTTTGGGGCTGTTTCAGTGGGCCATCGGCCGTCCATTTTTGAACATCGGTCCGCCATTAACCCCGGAATAAGTCTGTCCAATAGCGCACCCCCACCACCCATTGTCTTACGGAACAACCTCCTTATCGCCCCTTGCCCCGTTTCCTGTCGGCCACATCCCCGCCTCAACAAAGGTACGGCCCCGAACCTGACTAGCTCCTGCAACTCTCCCGCTAGCCAATTATGGGGATGGAAATCCTGGGATCAGTGGGGACCCCAAGATCACCAGGAGTAGGACTCGACGGCAAAAAAATGGTCTTTGCCAGCTTTAGTCCTCTCCTTCCCATCATTCGTTCCTCTCTGACTGTATCCCCCTGGTTAGTGCTGGTCCGCGTTCCCCTTATGCGGTGGGCCCCCCTGTTCCCCCGTTTTGGTTTTCCTTTGCACTGGGGGCTTCCCCAAGTTGTTTTGGTGGGAAGCGCCATCCCGAGGCCCCACCTCCACAAAATTCCAAGCCCCGTCCAATGTTCCGGTTCCCACTCCTTCGACAAATCCGCACCCCACCTTATCCCCTCCGGCCCCGCATCGCAGACCGCACAATGCAGGGATACTGGCGCAAGCATTAGGCGTCACATTCCGACTATGTCATAGTTGGCGCACAGGGCGGCCCCGCCTTCCTTTTCCTTCACTTCCCTTTATTTTTCTCGCGCCGGGCCCTGGGGCCCCTGTTTAAGGAAGCCCACCTTGCCGCGGTCGAATTTTCCCAAAGAATTTGCAAAGGAAAGTTGAAGTGTTAAACGAGAAACCATCGAAGCTAGTTGTGGTTTTTTTATTAAGCCACCTCCCTAGGATCGCCAGGACCCTCCCCAAGAACGCCCTTAGAAACGACGGCCCCCCCGGGCGTAAACCCTATTTTTCCTACGAGGGGGAATGTATAACAACTATTAATTACCTTCGGGGAACTTCGAAGGAAAGTTACGCCTGGGTCCGTTGGTGGTCCGCCCACCGCCCCGACGCCAAGATTCTCCCACCAACTGGGCGGCCGCCTGGGTTTTGTATCCCTCGCCCCCACTGCCCCTGGTAGATCTTCGCACTCTACCCCCTGGTAGTTGTGGGCCGTAGTAAATATCTCTCGCAGTGTATTACGGGTCCTCCAACATGCGACTTCGACAGTGTGCCTATTGCCCCCCCACCATACGACCACTCAGCACCTTACCTCAGCGAGCCCGATCCTCCAGCGCCCCCCTTCTTGGCCCGTGAGGGCCTGAGCTCAGCCAGAAGCCGCCAATAAGGTAGCAATCTTCCGCATCCTCAAAAATGGACGATTCGCCAGAATCCTTGCTACCACAACAAACAAGACGTGGACGGGGAAGGAGGGAAGAGAGGGGGAGCGATTTTCGATGGAAGTCAGATTAAATGTGAAGTCGTAATACGACTCTTGTGTGGAGGGAGCAAAAGCCAGGAAGGGGGGAGTTGGATCGGAGCCCTGGTGGACCTGGTGGAAATGGTTGGGGCAATCGGTTTATTGGAGGAGGTGGCAACATCAAGGGATAGTGAGAGGACGATCAAGAGAGTGGGTCACACAAAACAGACGGCCCCAGCCGCGTGGGACGAGTTGTGGTGCGGAGAATCGTATGGCGTCGGGGTCGAGGGACAGCCGGGACGGGAGCAGGCTCAACAACAAGGACCGGACCCGACAAGGATGGGCCCGTAACTTCTTCGGATTCCCCAGGGTTAACAAGTCTAAGAAGAGATAACGTGATTACACACCACGAGTACCTCTCCTCGTGTTAAGCGAAATATATATCGCCGGACCCGGAATTATCTCCCGTGGTGTTCAGATTTTTAATGGCTTGGGCACTAGGCCTGCCTGGGACATGCTCCTGCGTCCAGAATCGGGCTCGAAATATATATGGCGGCGAGTTGGGATAGCGTTTCGGACCCAAGTGTGTAAATAAAACAAGAACCCAAGCCTCCGGGAGAGGTCGCTCCCGGGTTGAACCTATGCCACAAACTTTTTCCCCCCTTTAAAATAGTATTAATAATTGGGGAAGCATACTTCGGATAGCCAGCTGGAGGTCGACGCGAAAGGGGTGGGCATTTCCCCGATTAGAACAGGACCTATGGGGGAGGGCCGGCGCGACCCCGCGGGGGGCCGAAATTCAAAGGAAGTTGGAAAAGAGGCCCCCGGCCACCTGGGGGTTGGGGCGGCAATTGGGAACCCCAAGTTCGAAATGGTGTGGACCGCGCCGTCCCTTTAATGCCCGCGCCAGTTAATTCCCCTGCCCCCTTAATTGTGGGAGGGTGGTCCGTTGGCGGGCCGAGGAAAAAGGTTGGGTGGAATTGTCCCCGAAAGGGAGTTGGACCGCATGGGGGAAACCGGCCCTTGGAAAAATGGTGGGGAGGTGCTCCGATGGGAGCTCCACAACCTGGGGGGAGGATGGCCAAGGAAACCGCAAAAACGGAAACCAGACGGAGGCGGAGGCTATACGGCCAGAAAGGGACAGGACGACTTGGGAAATCAAGACCTCAAAAGGGCAAAGGAGAATAAGGGGTGAACGGATGGCAATTGGGGTGCGTCACAAGGGAGGAACTGGTAAGAGCGACGTGGGCTGCCAAGACCATTTTTTTCTTGCCGCCGGTCCCGAGTCACCCCCTTAAGCTCTTATTTGGTGGTTGGGATCGGAACATTGTCCGCACCCCCGAATCAGGATCAATCCTATTGGCCTTTAGCGGAATCCCCGCCCCCCTTGCGGAAGGCCCCCTTACAAAGGTGGCCCGCTACTTTCGTGAGGCGAGTTGGCCGAACAGAAAACGGCAAGGTCGATCAGTGAGTTGTCCGTAAAGGGAACCAAGTGGAGATCTATTTAGCGCTCGGGGGGGTGATCCGCCTTGACTGGGGGGAAGGATATTATGCAACTGGCGCCCGAGGCTATGGCGCTATCGTATGCAAGTTATAAGAGCAAAATGTGGAATCGCCGAACTGGCCCATCAAACCCTGAAACAAGCCAACTTTTTGGGTCCAAAATTTGCTTAACCCTTTGGGCATGGCACGCGGGGGGGGTTTCGAACCCACACCATTTTTGTGTTCACCCCGCAGCCCCCTTTAACAATCGCCAGGCCATTCCGCCCTTGGGAACCCATTTCCGACAGACCGTCGAGAAAGACGGCCTTCCCCACGAATCCCTTGGCCCCAAGATAGAGGACCTTGTTATAAAGGCCCACCAGCTCCGCCCCGGGCTGGTTTGGACCCGAGGTTGGGGGACAGCCCCCTTGGAAGGAGCACGTTGATCGGTTTGGTGGAGCAACTTCCCCTTTCCCAGCCCCGTGAAATTTTTTTTGCAACCGAAGTTTTCCCCCTGT
>RPFO01001820.1:0-63775 GCA_009746045.1 Mesostigma viride | reverse complement strand
ATTTTGCGCCTCATTAGATGCTGCTCACAAGTGTAATCATGCCGTATTATGTTGAATAAAGATGCATCATTCATTGTTTGGCCTAAACTGACTTGTTGTCGGTTCAGCCCTTGTGTTTTTTACCACTTTTGTGCTCGTCGTGGTGTTCTTTTACCACTTCAGCCACTTTTTATCACTTTTTACCACTTTTACTGCTTTTTACTGCTTTTACTGCTTTTTACTGCTTTTTACTGCTTTTTTACTGCTTTTTACTGCTTTTACTGCTTTTTACTGCTTTTTACGGCTTTTTACTGCTTTTTACTCCTTTTGGGTGGTAAAAAGTGGTAAAAAGTGGTAAAAAGTGGTAAAAAGTGGTAAAAGTGGTATTTTTTACCACCAACGAGTTCCTAGCG
Source organism: Mesostigma viride (assembly GCA_009746045.1). NCBI lineage: Eukaryota > Viridiplantae > Streptophyta > Mesostigmatophyceae > Mesostigmatales > Mesostigmataceae > Mesostigma > Mesostigma viride. The sequence continues at coordinate 63,383 of RPFO01001820.1, read as the reverse complement.
CGGTCAGAAAGGGGCCGGGCCCTGGCCGCCCTCAAAAAGGGGGCCAGGTCGATCGCCGCCTGAAGCTCCTGGCGGGCCCCGCAGGGAGGCGCCAGCGGCGCCCAGGCAGGGAGGCATTCATGGCTGCTAGCAGCCGGTACGTCTCAGACCACACCGAAAGCATGGGGCGGCACAGCAGATGCATCCACCACACCCACTTCCCAAGCACAGAACTAAGTTCGCGGTAGTATGTAAACCCGCGATCTAAGATTCTATGAGTAGCAGCGATAACTGCCACCACACGCTCAGGAACAGGCACCACGTCACCATCTCTTTGGTGAATGACACCCACCGCCTGCACACCAGTCTGCTCTGCTGTCGCCCGTACCAGTGACCTTGTCAGACTTCTGCACCAGCCCAACAGCGGCGTAGGCAGCCTGAACACGATCTAGCTGCTGATTCACCCCATCCACCGACGCACAGTGGGTGAAATGGAGGTCATCGATCGTCACAGCATGCATACCTTCCAGATCCTGCCGAGATTCGAAGCACGGCGAGGGCGCCAAGGGCGCAGCAGGGTCCTCCTCCATCCTCAGCCGGACGGTCTCCCACGCCTCGTTGGCCTCCGCCACCAGGATCAGCGCGGACATGTTGATGCTCAGCCCACGACTAGCCTCCAACGGCGGCTTGGGGCCACAGCGGTACAACACAGACTGATGCACACACTGGGCCACGGCGACGGCCAGCTTGTTGCCCATTGGCCAGCACAACATCCACGGCCACACCTTCCGACGAGCCCACTCAGGCCCACCAGATCCGACCACACCGGCATCCACGCACAGTACCGCCGCATCCAAACTGGCAGGCGGAGTCTGTTGTAGTACGAATCCAAATCTGATACGCCCCCCAAAACATCCTCCCCAGCGCGCGTGGGCAAATCGCAAATCACGCCAAGGTGTGGTAAAAAAGCGGGCATAGGATCTGGTAGTGGCATGTTGCCACGCCGGTTGTCCACAATCAGCCGTATACGGCCGTCGGGCTTTCCGACCCCAAAAGTACCGTTCACCATAGGCGGCTCCTCCTCAAAAAATCCACCCAAAATCCCCCTCTCCACACACACCGTGCAAACCCGCGCGAACTCCTCCATGCTACGTACACCCCCGCGAGATCCGCATCGACTTCTGCAAGATCCGCTCTGCTGGGCTCAGCGTCCGTACCATCCTACTCTCATCATTCAAAATTGCTCCCCAAGAGGGGGTAGTAATTAGTTCAGCACATCCACTTGGCCACCTTCCCCCGGGCCCCGGACCAGGCAAGGCCAAGCGTGCGGCCACTAACGGTTCGTAAGGGGCTCCTTCAGCATATTCACCCGCATCCACTACAGATCCTGCCATTGCCGCTACGGAACCACCGTTCCGGCGGACAAAGGACCTGCAAGCATCATCGATCCCATCTAGGGCCGCCTGCTGCAGAGGCCCGGGCACACGGGCAGAATCTACAGCACGCGGGTCTCGCCCCCCCCCCCCATCCAGTTTAACGCCCTAACCGTCTGACAGGCTAGTGTGCGAGCATTAAAAGCCCGACTCATCCTATCGCGCCTACGGCCTGAGCGTACCTGCTGCCACCAGTCACGAGGTGGCAGGGGTGCTGGAAGAGGTAGTGGAAGAAGGCACCGCTCCCTCACTTGTTGTTGTTGGACGGGCCGCCCTGCCCCTTCTAGTCGGGACCCTGCTCCAGCTTGTGCTGCAGCTTCCCCATGCTCATCGCCGCCCGCACCGCCGGAGACGCCAGCATTGCTCCACCCTCCTGGAATGGCAGCATTGCCGACGGAGTCCCCTTCCAACCCGTCGACCCCACATCCACCAGCTGGCATGCCGTGATCAGCTTTGCCAGGTACTCGGCTGCTGCCAGCTCCAGAATTACTTCGGAGCGTGGCGTGGCCCAGTAGCCAAATTCTGTCACCATCGTGTCCAGAATTCCTGCCATCTGCAGGAGCAGCATCCTCCTCTCCCCGCTGGCTGAGCTGCCGTGCATCGTCAGCATTAACGATGCACGGATTGACTTCCCCCCCACGCTCTCTGCGTAGTCCAGCATCCCCGGCAGCACCGCCTCCAGCATGTTGCTCACCAGGACCGGCACTGCATGCCCGCTCAGCGCCACCCCCTTCGTGCGCGCCAGCCTGCCAGCAGTCGCCGCTGCGGCTGGGCTTGCAGTTGCTGGAGTCTTTGCCTGGTCCAGCAGCTTCGACATGGCCGATATCAGGTCGCCAATATCTCCGCCAGTGCGGGCGTTGCCCGGGCGGGATGGAAGCCCTCCCGCTGGCGTTGCATAGCCCGTCTCGGTCCCCAGCAACCGACCTATGTTCCGGTCTAGGTCCGCCACATCCTGGTCGATCGCCCAAGGGGCGCCATCCTCCTCGCCAGCGCCCGGTCCACCATGCCCCGCCCCTCCGCTTCCACCTGCCGAAGGGGGAACACCCCCAGCTCCTACCCCACCTGCTGACACTGGTGGATCCGGCTCTGCAATAGCCTCCCCCAGTTGCGCTGCTAGCACATCGGCCAGGGCCTCCTCCCCATCCCAGTCGCTGACAAACCCCCTTTTCTCCAACACGTCCATGACGTTCTTGGCACGCCCCGGATTGAGCTTCTGGATCCGCTCTAGCCAATGCCCCTCCCCTAGGATCTTCTGGACCGCAGTTGCGGCCTCCTTTGGGGTGCATCCCTCCCTGGCTTCTTGCTTGAGCTTTGCTATGAAATTTCGCTCTGGGGCTGTCACTGAGGTCATGGTGGGTTATAATGCTTGATGTGTTATATTGCGTTTTGTTTTTTGTGATGTGGTCACTTGAGGTTCTCAGGCAAAAGAAACAACCTGCTTCCCTGGAATGGAAGCCCACCTTTTATAGCAACCACCTCTCCAGCCAACCCCTACCTGGGTGGCTGGGGTACGGGTGCCAGCACAAAAAATATTTTTTCTAAAATTATTTTTTCTTTTGGTGCTATACGGCGTTGCATTCTCCGCTCAGCAGGTTAGTCATAGATAAAATGAGCATAGCTCACCAATTCACCGGAAAGAAATTACTGTACTGTACTGTAGCGCCCGCACCATTGTGAGATTAAACGCTATATCCCATATTCTGATACGATGCCCATGATTTGCCGGACCAAAATCATTTCATCAATTCTAATGATGATCATGATTATGATGATCATGATTATGACCGCTGTTGTCGGCATGCCAGCGCACACGTCCCCTATGGCGCAAGACAATCCAGGTACGCACCCCATGTGTCTTTTGCGCCTTTCTGTAGTCGGGGCTGATGTCGTTGGGTCGCTAAAACACGCTACGATGCTGGAAACGTTACCCATTATGACGACCGCGAATCATCATTCTTGTCTTCCTGCACGCGCCTTGCCGTTTAGTTTCTTGGCGCAGTTGCCGGGGCGCTCCAGGGGGGTGATGGCCCCGGGCTACCAGCGCTATTATGGCGCAAGACAATCCAGGTACGCACCCCATGTGTCTTTTGCGCCTTTCTGTAGTCGGGGCTGATGTCGTTGGGTCGCTAAAACACGCTACGATGCTGGAAACGTTACCCATTATGACGACCGCGAATCATCATTCTTGTCTTCCTGCACGCGCCTTGCCGTTTAGTTTCTTGGCGCAGTTGCCGGGGCGCTCCAGGGGGTGATGGCCCCGGGCTACCAGCGCACACCCCTATTATGGCGCAAGACAATCCAGGTACGCACCCCATGTGTCTTTTGCGCCTTTCTGTAGTCGGGGCTGATGTCGTTGGGTCGCTAAAACACGCTACGATGCTGGAAACGTTACCCATTATGACGACCGCGAATCATCATTCTTGTCTTCCTGCACGCGCCTTGCCGTTTAGTTTCTTGGCGCAGTTGCCGGGGCGCTCCAGGGGGTGATGGCCCCGGGCTACCAGCGCACACCCCTATTATGGCGCAAGACAATCCAGGTACGCACCCCATGTGTCTTTTGCGTCTTTCTGTAGTTGGGGCTGATGTCGTTGGGCTTGTCGTAGTCAATTGACTAGCTTGCAAGCTAGCGCCGTCATAACAACCTTAGCACTTGCAAGTAACAAAAAATCAAGCACACAAAAGCATGCGATGGAAACGTGGTTAGTTCCTAATTGGGATGCACACAAACTAAGAATGCATGACACCTCCCACGCCGCAACAGCTGACTATAGTTGTGAGGGTAAGAATGCCACGAATTCCGCCATGGTTCTTGCAGGAAGTTGCCTTTATTAATAATCAGGAAACACAGACGTAAGTCACGTCACTTCCAAGACTGCACGCAGCACAGACGACAGGGTCGCAGTGCCAAGAGAACGTGCACGCAAGAACTAGCGTCCCGGTGTGACCAAGTCACTCATATAGCTTACTAGGGACGCGTCCAAGTATTCAGCTGCACTGTCACAGCTGAACTGTCAATCAATTGATTACACAGACTCTGGCACGCCTTTGGCGCGCAGATCTATCAATTGTCCATACGGCTAGTCCTGTGGACCTATCCGTACACTAGTCAGCATCAATTGTCTCATAGGTCCTGGCGCGCTACAGTGCGCCTACCTATCAATTGACCATCAAGTCCTGTACAAGTCCTGTCAACGTCCTGCGGACTATCAAAGTGACACTTGTACATCCTGTGTCCGTACGCGCCCACAGTACTGTCGGCACAGCCTAGGAAACGTCATAACTTTTACGTTCCTTAACCAAATGAGGCGTTCAAGGTGCCGTTGGAAAGAGCGTAACAATCTCTATCCATCTAACGTAAATCCTTTACGTTAACTCCAATCCCTTCTTTTCTTTAGGGATCACATCCCCTGCCAGGGACCCTTGAAGTAGCTTGAAATGTCCTTCACTCCAGCTTGAAGCTTGAACAGATGTCTTTAATGGCCATTGCCATTCCCCCAGCCCTTTCTTTTAAGGAACTGGAAAAGAAACAGATCTGCCACAGGGAAAACCATTTCATGAGAAATGGAGAAAACCTATGGAAGTGGCATTACAGAGTACCACCAGATATTAGAAGCACACAAAATTAAATACATACAGGTTAATTCTATGAGGTCTTCTCCAGGAATTAATCCCATCACCTCGGTAGAGCCTCCAGTACAATGACCTTCTGGCGGTGAGTTACATTAATCCCAGATACTAATCCCATAAAACCCAGTACATATTCAATATAAGTACAATAAATCCATGACAATTAAAATACCACTTGACAAAGTAAGGCGTATTACAATAGTTTGCCTGTCATTCTCTCAACAGGGGTCTATTGGCGCCCGTCTTACGGCGCCCGTCTACTTGCCAGATGGTAAACTGCCACAGCAAACAAATGACAAAATGAAACACATAGGCAACAATTAAATCCTGCCCTGGGGAACTAGGGAAGTCTGAACAGGCAAACACCTGAACAGGCCAGCTTGTAGAAACATAATACCAGGGAATCGAACCCCGCCCTATAAACCCCAGAATAAAGGTTCCCAGACCATTGTGAGAGTATGTACAAATATACATTTCTTTTAAAATAGAATACATGGTCTGTAATGGACCTGTCAACCTTGTGTAGTCAACAGCATGAACCCCAGCCAAAACCTGGCTGTATCCTGATTAAAATCAGAGTGAGTGTACCATGGTCCATGAGCCTTAGTACAGACTAAAATACAGGTATTATGCCAGTCACAATGCTGACACTACCACACAATCTGCTCTCCAATGCCCTATAACCATGCACCAGCTTAGACAGCTTGCTGAGATGGGTCCATCAGAGACTGAAGAACCTTGTATTGCACTGCTGCCTTCTGCACTAGCTTGGTCAAAGCATCAGCAGGATTGTCAACCCCAGGGATATGCTCAATATTGGCCAAGGAGGACAACTCCTTAAGAAGGAGATAATCCAAGTCCCTACTTCTGGCCATCTGCCTGTGCACAAACTGCACCATCCCCATGGAGTCTGTTTTTAGAAGAGTGGTAACCTGAAGTGGCCAAGGAGTGTTAGAAGTCATCTGATGAAGCAACTCCTTCAGATAAAGGCTTGTGTGAATGCCTTCACAAATAGCCCTGCATTCTGCCACATCACTGCTGACAGCCACCCGTTTGTGCAGGCGACTAAACCAGCTCACCAAACTCCCCAGGCCTTCCTGTCTGAGCACAAAGAGCCCTGCAGCCCTGCCCCTGACCTTGGAGACCTGCCTGCTGTCCATTGAGCTATCCACATACAGCTCCATGCAAATGGGTTGTGATAAATCCACTGCAGACAACAGAATGCCAGATGAAGCCCTGACCTGATCAGCCACCTTGGCAGACCCTAGCTCCACCAGCATGTCATCAGGCAACCTGGCTATGACCATAAGGTCTGGCCTGGAAATGCCTGCCACCCAAGCAACCATGCCCCTCACCATGGGACACAGTGCCTGTGTGATGGTTGGAGGAAGCTTGCTAATGAGGGTCTCTTGATAGTCATTGCCCCCCACCAGCAGCATACGCCACTCCCCTCCCTTCTTCACCAGTGTGGCCTCCATGCCCACAAACAGCAGAGGCTCATTCTCCACCTGCCATTGCTCCCTACCCAGAGGAAACTTGGACTTAATGATGGAGATCAGCTCCTTAAGCCACGACGTGGGAGCTATCAGATGTAGGTCATCCCCGTGCAGCGAAGCATACACTGGCAGGCCTTCCCATTGCCCCAGAAACAGACAGGGGTCTACAGGAGAGACCTTCAAGTTGCAATGCTCCTTCAGGAAACGGTTGAGAGTCTCCCTCCAGATTATTGGACTTGACCTCAGGCCCTCCAGGCCCTTGAGGATTTTAAGGAACTCCGTGTGGATGTCCCTTTTCCATACAGCAGGCACCCTAACATAGAAAGGCGTCTTGCCCTCCCACTTTTCCTGTGCCACATCTGCATCACCCTCCAGAAATGCCCTCTTGAAGTCTATCACCACTGAGCCATAGTCCAAGCCCTTGTTGAGAAGGCCTAGAAAGACACACAGCAGCAGCCTCCAAGTATCATGCAGCATGCCAGGGGTATACAACTCCTCAGCAGTGCACTCACCAGTACCCTTGAACTCATTCAGCACTGGCCTGACATGTGGTACCTTGACCCCGTCCACCTCCTTCATCTTGATGACAAACTTGAGCTTGAGTAGACGTCGTGCAGGAGGCAGGTCATTGACAGGTTCCACGCATTTCTTGGAGATCCAGTCCTCCCCAGATTTAATCAGACCCAGTGTGACCTGGGGACACATAATGGGAGAGGACATGAGCTTCACCAGGCCTTGGTAGTTGATAGGGCTGTGTCCAGCAAGTGAGTGAGGACCAATGCCCAAACTGCTTGGATGACTAGCAGCTGGCAGTATGAGGTCATCAACCAAGGGCTCCTGCCCCTGGCACACTTGCACACGCTTAACCGTCCTGGTTACTGCACGTGATAGGTGAGTGGTCCTGAAATTAATCAGTGGGACCTGACCAGCCCCTTCCTTAGTCAGGAGAGAGGACGTGATCACTACCCCATCCTGGCATAGGAAATTCTGCCCCAGAAGAGCAGGTCCTTGATAGCCCTCCAAGACACAAAAAGCAGTGTCCTGTCCAAGGATAGGAATGAATACCTCACCCAGTACCTTCACGTGTACCCCGCCACTGAAGTCAGACACAAACTGATAGCTGGGTTCAGACATGCTGTACCCTGCTGCAGCCCTGGTCCCAATAATGGAGACCTGAGAATTAGTGTCTACCTCTAAGGCAGTGTCCAGCCCCAGATTGCCATGCCACCTGAGCTTGGCTACCTTGGGCTGCTTCTTGGCCCTTTGTAGAGCCCCAATCAATCCAGCCAAACTTGTCCCCCTGGGCTTGGTTAGTGCCTTGGGCTTGACAGTTGACTCCCCAGCTGTTGACCTTGCAGCCTGTTCAACAAGTACCTCTGCAACCTGGCCAGGGCTGACAGATTCCCCTGCAACAGATGTGGTCGTTGCGTCAGTGATGTCACCTGGGACCTGAAAATCCTGCAGATCCTGTGAGCCTTGTGCCTGACTGCCCTCATTCATCAGGTTAGGCTTGACATATGACCAACTCAGCCGGTGTACATGCTTTGGTTCGTCCTCCATGCTGACCAAGCATGCGTGGCTAGCTTCATCAACCTGGGTAACCACCCCAGGACTCCAGCTACCACGTTTGCCATAAAGGCTAGGTTCCTTCCAAGCTAGGACCTTCTGACCCACTTGTGGCTCCAGCATCTTCCAACCCCGGTCCTTCTCCCTCAGCTTGGCAAAGGTGACATGTGCAGCATGTTTCCAGCCCTCCAGCACATGTGGTGGGCACAGGCCATGATATAGACCCATTGGGCTGACAGCAACTCCATCATAGTAGAAGTTAACCCTGCTGTTCAGCTGCTGCTCCACGTTCCTCAGCCATGCACTCCTGACAAGTGCAGGTGCAGACAAGGGTACCCAGTCTTCAGAGATGATCAATTTCTTGACCTCCTGGATTGCCCTCTCGATAGCACCCTGCTGCCCATGAGCCTCCCTAGGTGTAACCAGCAACTCAGGAAGGGTAGGATCACCCTTGAGATGCTGAAACTGCATGTCCACCTGGATCCTTGTGGTAGGAAACTTGGCTCTTACATTCTGCAGGGCAGCCAGCAAGTACCTGTTCTTCATAGAAGGTAAATGCTCCAGCACCTTGTATTTCGTGTACCTGTCCACGCACACCAACAGTTGCATGCCCCTGATGTGTTGGATATCACACTGCAGATCACCAATGCTCTGAGGTAGAGCTTTGGCATGTGATTTCCTGGGCTTGTTGGAGGACAACTGGCACTTACACCGTGAGGCAGCTTGCTGACACGCCTTAAGAAGGGGTGCCCTGCCCATACGGAAGGCAAAGTTGTTTGACAGAGAAGTGGCATGCCCAAACATGTTGTGGATTCGGGCACCCAACTCCTGGTACACAGAGGAAGCAGTCCCTGGCACAGTCAGGACTGTGCTGTCAGGTTGTCCAGCATCACCATGCTGACTTCCATCCTGTTCTGACTCAGAGCCTGAGTCACCCTGCTCATGCCCAACACCTGGACCGCCAGCAGGGACCACATGCATACCACCAGAGGCCTTCACACCCCTCTGTGGTTGTACATTGGTTTCTCTCAAAATGAGAGGTCCACCCTCGTGCCCAGCACGAGGATGCATAGGGTCAGACATACTTACAGCTGCATCAGCTGTCAAGGACGTCTTCATAGGAACCTGTACCTCTCCAGGTGACCTGGGGCCACACTGAACCTGGAGATCACCCTCTTGTTGCCCAGATATAAAATCTGCATTGGAGCACCTGGCCTCCCCCTTGGGTGAATTAAGGTGTGTAGGGGTTGCCTCAGACAGTCACTGCTCCTTGTTGTCTTCTTGCTGACTGCCCTTTGAAGGCTGGCCTGCCTGGGACTTGTTGTTGTTCTTCTTGTTGTTGTTGTTATTCTTGTTGCTGCCCTGGCCCTGGGACTTCTTGAAGCTGGGACACTCCTTCTTGATGTGCCCCCACCCCTTGCACAGGTAGCATTGTATCTTGGACTTGCCCTGGCCACTGCCCCCATTGTCAGACGCGTTGCCCTGCTTGGGCTGACCACCCACCCGCCTGAACACCGACTTGGAGTGTGACCTCCTGTCAGAATCAGGTGAATGATCTCCCTTGCGCTTGTGATGGTTGCCCCTACGCCCTCCTTGGCTTCGGTCAGCCTCAGACGTCTTGGAGCCACCCTGGGTACGCCCGCCTGCCTGGGTAGCCTTCACTGCTGGCACTCCACCCTCAAACAGCTCCTCTGCCTCGAGAGCTTGTTTAATGATGACCTTGTAGGCCTTCAGGGTAGAGTGTGGGGCACACATGACTTTTAAGGAGCCACGTGTCGCCTTATCCAGCCCAGAAACCTTGAGCCAGTTGGTTAGGGCTATGTTATCAGCGACATTAAAGCCGTGAGCCCTGCCCTCCTCAACCATCTTACAATAGTTGAGAAAGTTCTGGATCAGGTCCCCCTTGACCTCCCACCCTTGATACTTGTCCTGCCAATGGATGCCGACCTTCTTTCGTTGGTCCTCCAGCAGCTCCTTCAGCTCAGCCACGTACAGTGCCCAGGCCTTATTGGCCTTTTTGCACTCCCTGGTTAGGTCCTTAATCTGGTCAGTACACTTGCCAAAAGTGCTACTGCCTATCCAGATTTGATAGTAATTTGTACCACCGTACAAGCTAGGGAACCCTTCCAATCCCTCCACAAACTCTTCAGCCTGCTTAGGCTTGGAGTCTGAGGTTACAGGCTGCAACTGATTGACAATTAAAAGACCCTGTGTGGTAAGATCAAAGCCATGAATAGCTTGTGCATTATTATTATTGTGAGGAAGGTTGGTAATCTCTCCGGTAAGCCCCACGTCATCTACGTGAGCGGTTCCACTACCAGCACCCCCATTATTATTCCCACTGGCTGGACCCTTGCTACGGCGTCCCTCAGCCATCCTGCACTACCAGCTATTCAAAGAACACCTTAACAAAGCAGCAGAAAATATGTACAAAATTTTTGTGTCGCCACTGCCGCCTGCGCCGGTGTCGCTGCCGCCCCGCGAATTGCCGCCGAAATTCGACAAAAAAATGTCGACAAGTACTGCAGAAGAAAATTAGGCCGACTAGTAGTCAAGGCCCCTGAAGTCGCAGTACGTGTATACGAACTCACGATCCTCCATATCCAGCTCCGGACCTGCACCGGTATGAATTAAAACCGGCGTGCTCCCCGCCGCGTAAGTTGCGACGCGCCGACGCGCGACGAGGCGCAGAGGATGTGTAAAGATCGTCAATAATTCCCACCCCGCGGGAATCCACTCTCGCACAGAGGCGAGAAATGCCACCAGGTTAATTAAAACCTGGCGCTCACGACTGCGTACGCCGCGAGTGAGCAGCGATAACAGCGCGAGATCCTGAAACAAATTTGTTGACACCGCCGGCGCGCCCCCCGTGCGAAGCGATGCCCAGTTTTGCAGGTTTCTCTGGTAACCGGTGAGTGAAGAGAGGACGTTGTCCAACTCCTCAATGGCAGTCGTGACTTCGGTCACCGACCGCAAACCTCCCCGCACCTGGACCGTAAATGTCGATAAAATGTTTCGAATCTGGTCCAACAGGTTGCGGATTGCCGGCACCAGTGCTGGCAAATCGGGGTCCTCGGGGTTATCCCCGAGCAATGCGTGAGCTGCACGCTGCTGACGATGAAGCTCGTCGAGCGAGACCGTTACTTCGTCGAGCAATTGCTGCCACGACGGCACCGTCGGTCTTGACGAAGAACCAGCCGGCGGAGCGGCTATTTCCTCATCGTCCGGAATCCGAAATTCTTCCGAATTTGGCATCTTTTTGACAGAGCGTGTAATACGAGTTGTGAGGGTAAGAATGCCACGAATTCCGCCATGGTTCTTGCAGGAAGTTGCCTTTATTAATAATCAGGAAACACAGACGTAAGTCACGTCACTTCCAAGACTGCACGCAGCACAGACGACAGGGTCGCAGTGCCAAGAGAACGTGCACGCAAGAACTAGCGTCCCGGTGTGACCAAGTCACTCATATAGCTTACTAGGGACGCGTCCAAGTATTCAGCTGCACTGTCACAGCTGAACTGTCAATCAATTGATTACACAGACTCTGGCACGCCTTTGGCGCGCAGATCTATCAATTGTCCATACGGCTAGTCCTGTGGACCTATCCGTACACTAGTCAGCATCAATTGTCTCATAGGTCCTGGCGCGCTACAGTGCGCCTACCTATCAATTGACCATCAAGTCCTGTACAAGTCCTGTCAACGTCCTGCGGACTATCAAAGTGACACTTGTACATCCTGTGTCCGTACGCGCCCACAGTGGCGCGCCGGGTACTGTCGGCACAGCCTAGGAAACGTCATAACTTTTACGTTCCTTAACCAAATGAGGCGTTCAAGGTGCCGTTGGAAAGAGCGTAACAATCTCTATCCATCTAACGTAAATCCTTTACGTTAACTACTATATCTGACAGAGGACGGGAACCCCTCCACCGCGCTCTTATCGGACGGTGGGTTCATCATCCACGGTCGAAAAATGGCGCACGCTCTCGGGATTTCAGCAAACACCACAGGCAGGATGCTGGCAAACCTGTCCGAAGTTCATCGGACACTTGATGGTCTGAACTGGCGGGTCGAATATCTGACGGTCATGTCGACCAGTGGAGACAAGCAGTCACCGTCGCAACACAGAAATTGGCTGGGCACGTGTCTCCACTTGGGGACAAGCTTGAAATGAACATTGGTGACACGGCTATTTGTTTAGGAATGCACCGCCAATCAATAAACGTCCTTAATAATAAACGTTTGTGTGTGGCAATAAACTCAATTATTATGCTCACGCGTGTCAAGGATGCGCCCAGTAACCGTTGTCAGCTGCGTCATGTGCATGCTATGCTGCGTGCTTGGGTTTACAGATGCAAGTGATGAAGATTATAAGGCAGCTGCGCATGCCCCCGGCTTTTATTCTGATCATGAATACCAGCACCTGCAGGACCAGGGCGTGCTGCGACATTCGAGAAAGGCAGCTGTGCATGGCCCCCTTTCTTCTAGTGAATATGGTCCGCACCTGCAGGGCGAGGGCGTGGTGCGTTCGAGAATTCACGCGGCACAACCTGTACGAACCAGTGCCTTTTCCAGGTTACGACGATGGCGCATGGGGAGCGGCCCCCATGAAGCTAATTATTACAAAAAGTACAGATACAAACATGAGCAAATGATACGTCAATGGCTTTCATTGACTAAAGGCGAAAACAATGCCGAAGCAGCTAGCCCCCATTGATTAAGAGGCCCCTGGTGACCTACGCTAGTTACACGCCACGACGAGATGTCAACTGGGACGACACCGGTGTTGCCATCCCGCGCGTGATGCACCGGATCTACACCCACCGCAACGTGACAAAACGTTTCCGTGAGCTTCTGGACCGCATGGGGCAGGTGGACCCGACCCTGGACTTCACGTTCGCAGACTTCCCGACCGCGGAGAGATTCATCCGCAACAACTGCGGGGAGGCGGTGTCATGGGCGTTTCGGATGCTGATCCCTGGCACGTTCAAGGCAGACCTTTATAGGTGAGCATGCAGGGTGCGCACGTTTGTCAACTAGCAAAATCAAAATACTGGCACCTTTACATACTTTGCCTCCATTAAGACGGCATGGCCATGGCCCACACGAGGTTTATTAGCTTTAGCATGGGCACACCAAGACTAGTTGCAGCAGTTGGCCATGCCGAGACGATCGAGTAGCTTCAGCGCGGCTGCGCCAAGACATGTAGCACGAGCCCGGCCACTGGACAAGGATTAGTAGCTTTGATGATAATCGGCCACATCAAGGCAACCTTTCTAGAGCAAATATTCTGTCTTAGTAGCCAAGGCTTTTCAGGATAGAATTCACAAGTCACATGTCTTTTGCACTGAATTCACACCTAAAGAATGCCTTTACGCAACCTGCCATTCTATTTGCCTGGCTGCCATGGCTATTTCCTAATCTCCATGTTTGGAGCCCTTCCAACCCGGTGCCATCGAAAACCACGCACGCTAACCAGTTCTGCTTGCTGGTCTATCTTGACTCTTGAGAGGCCGGTCTTTGGCAAGACGATCGCCACGCATGTGGTCATCGCTGTACACATATCGCACTGGCTGAAGCTTTTTGTTGATGTCGCACTGGCTGAAGCTTTTTGTCGATGAAGTAGTACTTAAAATTGATTGCGGTGATATTTTTGTGTTGTGAACTTATAGTGCACAGGTGGTACCCTCCTGTGGAGCAGGTACTGGGTGGGTGGTGCATGTGGTTGGTGGCTACTGTGCCGACCTCGGCGTGCAGCTTTAAGGCCTGGTTGAGTAGCTCTGCCCGTGCATCGCCAACATTGGAATAGGGTTAGCATCGTGACCATGGACCCGTTCTTGCACAGCCCCGTGCCGGGCTGCCGTGGTTTCGTCCTAATCAGCGTGTTTTGGAGCCCTCTCAACGCACATGTTTGGAGGCCTCTCAACGCACATGTTTGGAGCCCTCTCAACGCACATGTTTGGAGCCCTCTCAATGCACATGTTTGGAGCCCTCTCAAAGCACATGTTTCGAGCCCTCTCAACGCACATGTTTGGATCCCTCTCAACGCACATGTTTGGGGCCTTGTCGACCCAGTCCTGTTCATTGGAGCTATGTCGACCCTTACGGTTAGAGCCTTGTCGACCCACATGTCAGTGTTTAAATACTCGGTATTCGGTATTCGGTATAGCAATATATTCGGTGATTTTGTGCATGGCAACTCCAAATAATTCGGTGCTGTACTCGGCATATTCGGCAGTATTCGGTAATTATTCAATACCCTTTTTCTGAGGGGTTTGCGGAGAGGTTGAGTGATTGCTGAGCACCCTGAGCATGGTACAGCATGCAATGCAAGGATTTAGGGCTGGTTGGTGCATGTCATTGCCTTCATATGCAAACAGTGGCTTTTATTAAAAACCGGTAGTGCATGAACCCTTTAATAAGCTACTGCCTACTGCCGGTCAATCAGATGGCATATATCACACGGACATGCTTATTATTTCTCACACAAAATGGTGCAGCCGAGAAAAAGCCAGCTGGCACATCGCCAGTGGACATGCACATCATTGCTCACACACCATGGTGCGTGCACCCCCTCAGCAAGTGCAGGTCAGGTGGCACGTCACAAGAGCACGTGCTCATTACTTTAGCTCACGAAAATGGTGCGGCCCCCAAGCACCTTGACCTAACAAAAAATTGCAGGCAGCTTAGTCATCATCATCGTCGTCATCGCCAGTTGGAAGGTCGCCCCCTGCCCCCGGCTGACGTTGTTCTTGCAAGTCGGCATCCTCGTTGTCGTCCGCCATGCCGGACCCTTTTCACGTGCACGGGCGGCCTGTGCTGGTGGAGCACCGTCCCCGCCATCGTCCGAGCGACGCTGGCGGGCCTAGCAGAAGAGCTGGCACCGCGCTCGACTCGCTTCATTTTTTGCAGCCTTGCCGCCATCATTCTGAACAAATCGGATTTCTTTGAAAAGAGTTTCTCGAAGTGAGGCGGGGAATAAGGCCGCTCACGGAAGCCGCCTGGATGGTCGGCTGAACCGGGCGGGTTTGGCAGATGTAACCGGATTTGGCTAATGGCTGGCGACCTGGAATTGTTAGTAGGGGCAGTGGCCCTATTGTACTACAATCTCGAAACAATCTTATGCTTAAAGTTTGACAGGGCCGGGTTTGTTGAACCGGTATGTCGAATGATAATTAGAACCTTTCGGAAAGGGTATTTGATTGGTTCGGTTTTCTCTGAATATAGTTTAATTAACGCATGCGGGAAAGATAAGGCCGCCATGCCTTGGCCTGGATGTGGAAGGCTGTCTGCGACATGGGCTGACTAATTCGATCTGTACAAAGGGTTTCCTGCTCGCCCGAATTTTCCTTGGATGACCCGGTTGTTTATAAGGGTCGGTGGCTATTAATTAGCGGTCCGAGAAAATTAATTGTAGGTTTTATACGACTTCACTTGCAAAGATTCGTGTTTGGTTGCACCAGCTGAGGTTAGGTGGGGACCTGTAGGGTCGGCTGGTTGCTTACCGAATCTTTGGCTGATTTGGGTTATTTAGTGAGTCGTGATTAATTATTGTATAGTGGATTCGGACCGGCCCAAGGGGTCGATGGGCGCGTTTTATGGTTGTCAGTCTTGGGAACCTTGTACAACTACCTGTACGGTTAACGCACTAGCCTGGGGGTGCGTGGCCACGCTGTTTGTAGTGGCGTTTTCAGCACTGTTCAGGCCGGTGTGTGACGCATGCCGGTGTTAATTAATTTAGGATGATGTCAGCTTGTGTGTCGGCGGGCCATGCCTTAAGCAAGCTAGGCAGGCAATGATCCGCAATTGTTTCTTTCAGAATGGCGGCAATGGCCGCCTGTGCAAAATTGCACATTCTAGCGCGGGTTGCATCTGTCTTGTAGCCGAGGCAGATGGTGGCACAACCGCTAAGTTGTTCGACCAAGCATAGTATAGTTGGTCGTGCAACGGAAAGAAAATTTAAATTTACCCCCATGTCGTTTTCCCCGGCTGCGGGTCTTTTTGACATGGGCGAAGGATGGGGCGCTACTCCGGCGGTTTGGCCAGCTTCGGCGGAGCTGTTTATAAGGTTCTAAAACAGCTCTAGTGTCACATCGCAGGCTTGCCACCTTGCGATGGTGCGTGGGACGTGACCTGGACTCAAAAGGTCCCGAACCAGGTTCCTGTCAGCAACGACCTTTTTTTGTCATAAAATATTTTTTGTGGCGGCAGGTCAGTTGTCCAGCTGCCCCTGCCGAGGAGGGGTGGTTGGGGACAATAGGAGCCGCGCGAAAGTTGCGCTCCGAAGCTAGAAATTTCCCTATTGCGAGACTCGAGTTGGGGAGGGCGTCTCAGGGAGGCGAGGCTACGCCAGACCTTTGTCGTTCCTTTTCGTCTCAGCACCTGCTGCGCGGCTCAGTCTATTATGGTGTCGTAAAACCTCTTTCCTTTTTGGACGGTTCCGGAATTGCGAAATGCTGGCTCTTTTTGAGGGCTTGCTTTTGGGGTGGTCACCGGCTTGTGTCGCATTGTAACCAGCGGGCCCCTGCGGGGGTTAATATAGCCTAGCGCGGGCTGAGTCGCCATTTAAGATGTTGCGACACGCTCTTTCGCGCACGGTGGTCATGAGTTTAATCGGCGCAATGGGGTTGGCGCCAGGGGGGGTAATTGGGTGGAGGCTTCTTGCTTCCGCGTGCGGATTGAGAAACCTTAAGGCCACTGTTAACTGCTGCATTTGTGGCAGGGCTCCACTTATTGTATTCAATCAAATGCTGGTCTTCTTGGGAGCTGAGTGATCTTAATCGGTTTTCTCTGAATATAGTTTAATTAACGCATGCGGGAAAGATAAGGCCGCCATGCCTTGGCCTGGATGTGGAAGGCTGTCTGCGACATGGGCTGACTAATTCGATCTATACAAAGGGTTTCCTGCTCGCCCGAATTTTCCTTGGATGACCCGGTTGTTTATAAGGGTCGGTGGCTATTAATTAGCGGTCCGAGAAAATTAATTGTAGGTTTTATACGACTTCACTTGCAAAGATTCGTGTTTGGTTGCACCAGCTGAGGTTAGGTGGGGACCTGTAGGGTCGGCTGGTTGCTTACCGAATCTTTGGCTGATTTGGGTTATTTAGTGAGTCGTGATTAATTATTGTATAGTGGATTCGGACCGGCCCAAGGGGTCGATGGGCGCGTTTTATGGTTGTCAGTCTTGGGAACCTTGTACAACTACCTGTACGGTTAACGCACTAGCCTCATCAAGTTTCGTTTAAGTGGCCAGCCGGAGCGGCTGCTTAGGTTTTAGCGGACAAGTGTTCGAAGCGCGTCATTGGTGAATTACTTGGGAACTTGGGTTTCCCCGCGAAACTCCAACCGCACGTTCAGATTTTCAAATCTCAAGTAAAGTTCGGCGCAACTTTCTGAACGGGGGCAGTTGACGAGCAGCATTCCTCCGGACGAATGAATTGCGTTCCATACTTGCGCAAAATTTTGAAAGGTAGCTTGCGTGCAGCCCTACTAAAATTTGCGCGGACGTTCAGATTTCCAAATCTCGGGTAAATTTCGGCGGAACTTTCTGAACGGGGGTAGTTGGCGGGCAGCGTTCCTCCAGACGAATGAAATGCGTTCCATACTAGCGCAAAATTTTGAAAGGTAGCTTGCGTGCAGCCCTACTAAAATTTGCGCGAAGTGTGGGACTGAAAATTCGTAACGGAAACTTTTTGGTAGTTGCCGTCACTTCCTTTTGTGCAAACGTGTGGGAGTGAAAATTCGTAACGGAAACTTTTTGGTAGTTGCCGTCACTTCATTTTGCGCGAGTGTTGGGCTGAAAATTCGTAACGGAAACTTTTTGGTAGTTGGCGTCACTTCCTTTGGTTCGACTGAAAATTCGCTGAAATTCGCTGAATTCGTACCGTAGCCTAATTTTTAGTACCTCGAAGTGACGGGGCACCTAAAAATTTGCCCACAAGTACACTTGGCAGCGCGCTCACTGGGAAAAATTGTACAGCCGCTCCGGCGGGCCACTTGAACGAATTGTAATGTGGGGGTGCGTGGCCACGCTGTTTGTAGTGGCGTTTTCAGCACTGTTCAGGCCGGTGTGTGACGCATGCCGGTGTTAATTAATTTAGGATGATGTCAGCTTGTGTGTCGGCGGGCCATGCCTTAAGCAAGCTAGGCAGGCAATGATCCGCAATTGTTTCTTTCCCCTCCCTCCCACCCTGCTTCTTGCTTCCGCGTGCGGATTGAGAAACCTTAAGGCCACTGTTAACTGCTGCATTTGTGGCAGGGCTCCACTTATTGTATTCAATCAAATGCTGGTCTTCTTGGGAGCTGAGTGATCTTAATGTTGTTTTTGTGGTACGGTAGGTGTCGCTACATTCTCAGGTTGACATGTTAAGTTAAGCTCGGTTGCTGATGTCAGCCCCGTGCTAGTGCAGTTTGACTACTTTGGCGGCGTAGTGACATTGTTGTGGTCTTTTTTCTTGTAAACGTTGGCTGAGCGCCGACGGCTGAGGCTATGGCGGTACAAGAAGTGCCTCACCAGCCTTGCGCTCAGCATGGGTGCGGGGCTAAAATTTGTTAACCAAATTTCCGGCATCCATGATCCCTGGCTGCTTAACCCCTAAATGGGCAGAAATACTGCCGATGCATCGGCTGTAACTTCACAATTTTGCAAACCAGATGCCATCCAACCCACCCATATCCAATGGCTGTCCTTGGGGGCCAAGCATGTCCATGAGTTGCCCTTCGGGTTGGTATATCACAACCTTACATATATGCAGGGTAGGCCATGTATAACTGCCGTCAAAGTCAGGGGGGTCAAGACGAGCGTTTTCATTTTTGGTAGAATGTGCATTTTGAATTATGTTGTAAGAGCTAGGCACCTACCACTTCAGGGATGATAAACAATTAGTTGCTGAACAGTTTGAGCCATTGGGGTCATCATTTGGGTGGGTATACCAGCAGTTACACCCAGTACAGCCCATAGGGGTACCGTTGGTAAAAAGCAACCAAGGGGGTAGGAGTGGGCATACTACCTACTAATACCTACTAATATGGCCCCCAACCATGCCACACAATACATTTCCCTTCCACAATGATGGGGAAACATAACTGCATCATCACACTGCCCTTACATGGCACCTATGTGCAGGTGCCACCTTGTCCATGCACGTAGGTAACGTGGTACGGATACCCTACGCAAGGCATGCATTCTAGGAGGCAGCCACCAACAAACTAGTGATTTTAAGCCTATTTCAGCCTGCCCTAGCAAGGATAAACTAGGCCTAAGCTGCTATAGCTTGCCAGGTGATGGCCAGCACACCTGGTGGCACATGCTGACAATGGGAAGCTTCTACTCACCGGTTACATGCTTGATGATGCCACAGAGACCAGCCAACTGCCTCACACTCATGCAATATGTGTGTGGGAAATGTATAACAAACATATATGGAGGTATTCAAACCCATACAGCCTCTAAAACTTATCACCATCACCCTGTGGCAGGTCAACTGACTGAGGGAAGCATCTAAGAAGGGTGTTTTAGAAAGGGGCCAGGCCAGGGTCAAGAAAGAGCATGAATAATGCAAAAAGAATGTGCTACACAAGCTAGAACGTATATATAAACGTCAAACATCGATAGGAAAACGATGATTAAGCTTTACCAGGCATGGATGGCGTTACCTTGGCCCAGGCGGTGGCCGCAAAATGGCGCATTTCGGAACACCAAAGTTGTGCAGCATGGTCGCTGGATTCGGCGATTTCTGGCCACCCTTGCACGTTTACGACTACCATGTATCATAAAAAGTACAAAGAAACCAATATATCCTTTAAAATACGCCGGAAAGGTATTGCTGTCAACGTTTCTATCGTCCGGCCTGATCGCAGTTTTTTCCAGCAAGAACGCTGCCGACACCTATAAAATGGCATTCCCGCGAACCAAAAATTGGCCTGTATCATCTTTAGGACGTATAAAATCAATTTCCTGAGTTTGGTCAGAAAATTCGAACGAAAACGTAAATGCCATGCGTGGGCGCAAGCCGCCATGGCCAGGTCGTCGTTTTCCGGAATGCACGTTGTACGTGAAAAAGTACCCTGACCCCTTGTACTTTGACCGGCCAGAACACCTCTATAACTTTGTCAGAAGTATGCAAACCCTAGTACCATGCTGTGAGGAAAATTATAAACTTTCGATCTTCTCAGCTAAACTTTTCCTAATTCTCAATAGTTTTCGCGGCATTTGGTCCCCCGAGAAGGGGCCGACGTGTCGGCTGTAACTCAGTTTTAGGCGGAAAATCGGCAGCCAGACCATTTAGGGGTTAAGGCGGTTGGGATTCATGGCTGCCACTGGCCCGGAATTAATGTCCGGGTGATCGGGGTTTAAATGCGAAGCGGGGGCTGATGCATTATTTAATTAATGGCTGGTTTGTTTGAAAGAAACGGCCAGCTGGCCGGGTTGGACAAGGGCTAGCTTGCTTGATGGTTCCGTACCTGGGGATGCTTGCGCCTCGGGTTGGGCTGTCGGCAGGCTGGCCTGCCTTTGAGTTGTCTCGTACCTGGAAATGCTTGCATTCCGGGTTGGGCTTGGCTTGAGGGCCGTCGCGGCTCGGGGGGGTAAAAAATTTAAGTCACCATTGTGGGACACGGAGCCTTGGCGCAGGAGGCAAGGGCTGAAAATCAACTTGATTTCGTATTCAGTGGTATTTCCATTGTTTTGTACGGAAGGAGTGTTTATGTGCTCGGCACTAAGTTGGTTGCTCTTCAAAAAAGTTGTAAAACTGGGCGTCGGCTGGAATCAGCGGTGCCAGTCAGCAGCTTTTGCTTTGACTTTGTGTTCCGCGACAGCACCCCTTAGCGGACCAGAGAAGAGGTCGGCAACGAGGTCAGCGGGGGCCCCCGAGTGGGGTCAAAAATGCGAGCTGTGTCGATCGACAGTGCATGAATTTTTGTGCATTCACAGTCGCTGGGAATTAAATCTGTTTTCTGGCAACGGAGAGCGCCCATCGCGACAGGACAGCTTTTGACGGGAAAGGAAATGGTGCTTCTTTAGCGGACCGGAGGGCCAGGAAGGGGAGGTTGGGTAATCGCGAGTCATGCCTCTGGAGTTCTTAATAGCGGTTCTGTAACCGCTACCTGTCTATATGCATCTACTTATTGTTTTAACAAAGATGCTGGTGACTATGGTGAGCAAACGGGTGTATGAATCGGATTTCTTTGAAAAGAGTTTCTCGAAGTGAGGCGGGGAATAAGGCCGCTCACGGAAGCCGCCTGGATGGTCGGCTGAACCGGGCGGGTTTGGCAGATGTAACCGGATTTGGCTAATGGCTGGCGACCTGGAATTGTTAGTAGGGGCAGTGGCCCTATTGTACTACAATCTCGAAACAATCTTATGCTTAAAGTTTGACAGGGCCGGGTTTGTTGAACCGGTATGTCGAATGATAATTAGAACCTTTCGGAAAGGGTATTTGATTGGTTGTTGTTTTTGTGGTACGGTAGGTGTCGCTACATTCTCAGGTTGACATGTTAAGTTAAGCTCGGTTGCTGATGTCAGCCCCGTGCTAGTGCAGTTTGACTACTTTGGCGGCGTAGTGACATTGTTGTGGTCTTTTTTCTTGTCCCACCCACCCACCCTCTTTGGTGGCCTGGTCTGCGCGGGTAATCGCGAGTCATGCCTCTGGAGTTCTTAATAGCGGTTCTGTAACCGCTACCTGTCTATATGCATCTACTTATTGTTTTAACAAAGATGCTGGTGACTATGGTGAGCAAACGGGTGTATGAAACACGTGTTCCTTTTTCCCGTGCCTGGTGGCTTTTGTAGGACTGCACCCGCAAACAAATATTCCGCAGTCTAAGATGCTAAGCGCCCAAATCAACAATAAACAATCAGCCCGGTAGTTACTATTCTTTTTGGACAAAGAAGTTATACAGCCAAGAAATAACTTACACCCCGTTTTACAAGCTTGCTACTTTGCCAATTCTAGGCATTTGTGTCCTACGTGTTTTTATTCACCTGTCATCGCACATGAGAATGGCTGCACTCGATGCATGCACCGTGCCAGGCAGGCAAAGGCAACGTCGCTGCACATGCTGCACGTCAGCGTGTATATGCCACGTGGCAGCTGTTGGGTTACACTTTGGCTTCTGGGCTGCTGTTCCTGCAGCGCAGCACGCTTGGTACCCCGAATATAAGGTGGCGTATGTATACGATTCGGTCCTCGGGCCTGCAAACACCGAATAATTCACCGAATAGGTCGGAATATTTAAACACTGCATCAATGTATTTTGGAACCCTGTCAACCCACACGTCGGAGCCCTATGTACCCTCACTTCCGTACCCTAGTCAACCCCTTGTTTATAGCCCTATCGACCCACATGTTTGGAGCTATGTCAACCCACCATGTCTGAAGGTTTTTCATGTTTGCAGCCTAGATGCCAAACCGTTTAGGATGGTAATGCTTCACTGAGTATTCAATGTTTTGATGGATGGATGGATGGATGGATGGATGGATGGATGGATGGATGGATGGATGGATGGACGGATGGATGGATGGATGGATGGATGGATGGATGGATGGATGGATGGAGGGAGGGAGGGAGGGAGAGTTGCAATCTGTTGCTTGACCGAAATGCGTGTATAAACTGGTGCATGCATAATGGAATGTAAATCTGTGAAACAATACTCACAATTGCTGCACACAGCTTGTGTACATGACCATGGTGGCAGTATAGCCAAGCTGATGCATTATAACTAATGGTCGCGCTGACTGTTGAGCACTGACTGTCGGTCAGGCTGTTGAAGTCGTGCCAAGGATTGATGAGATAAAACACCCCTTCAGCGGGCAGACGAATACGGCAATATTCCCTGCTAATGGATATTTGTAAATGGTTCTAGAAGCGTCTAGAAGCATTGTGCAACGCTGGCGTAACGCTAGTTCAGTGTGCCTCTTGGAAATCGCTAATGCACATGAAATGTGATTGGTGCAATGACGATAAGGCCTATCGCAATCTTGGGGTTGCACACATGACTTGTAACCATATAAATTGATAATAAACCCAGGCACCTGGTGCCGCATTCTTGCAAGCATCATTCTCAATCTCAACTCGTACTCAAAAGCTGCTATTTACAATGGCTCGCGGTTCCCGTTCCGACACGGACGCCATTCAGTTGACTGGCGATGGTGCCGATGCTTACAAGGAGCTGCGACAGCACGAACTGGTGGTTCGCATGCTGCCAGAGCCGTTGGCCGACAAGGCTACGGACAAGGAAAACCGTGACTTTGTCTGGGCAATCAAGGCCTGGGAGGAGAAAGTCCGCACGGTAGTGAAGACTCCCGCGCAGATTTTTCGGATCTTGCGGGGGGCTCCACTGGCCAGCAAAGGGCCGCAGGCGGTGCGGGACCTGATTCGGATCGCCCAGGAGAAGGCATGGGACTGGAATCAGTTCCTTGAGCGGCTCACTGAGCTTCTCGCGCCGACAGGGCTGGTGAAGTCCATCAAGGACGTCATGCAGATTCTGACGTTCGAAGTGTCCGGTGACACTGCCAAGGCCACGCTGGCCTTCGAACGGATGCTCGAAGAAACCAATCTAAAATTTGCTGATGATTTTTCGGTGGTCCTGTTCTTGGGCAAGGCCCTTGGCAGCGGTGCTATGTCAGAAAGCACCGTGCAGAGTCTGGCGTCCGTCCTGACCAAGGAGAAGCTGGCGAGCAAGGCTGCTGCTTTCGCCTGCATCCGCGAGATCATGGCGCTCGGTGGCGCTGCTCAGGAGCTGGCCGGCAAGGGTGCCGTGAAGCCGACGCCAGCAGTCAATGCCGATGGCCCTGCCATCAGGGCCGTTTTTGGCGCCGGTGACGGGCGCCTGAAGTGTCCTCGCTGCCAGGGGACTGGTCACACCCGCGAGACCTGCAAGGCCAACAAGGCTTTCCCGTTGGGGACGAACCTGTGTGGCAAGTGCCATAAGCCACTGAGGGCACAAGGCCCGGTTTTGCAAGTCGCGGACTGCTGCCAACCAGGCGGACAATGTTGGCAAGGCTGGGCCTATTAGGCGCCAGCGGTTCACGTGGGTGCGCAATGCTCAGGAAAACTGAAGGCCCCAGGGCAGGACAGCGCTATGGAGCATAGGAGGCTCCTGGCAGTAGACGATGTAGGCAGTTTTATGGCCGATGCTGCGGATGTTAAGGCAATATCAAACTTGATCAACACAGATCCAATTTTCAAGTATGCCTGTGCGTCTCGGTTTCACATCTTCTTTGGCCATGGAACAAACGCTTACAAGTTTGCTAGGGCTTTTGGTGGGGCGCCAATGCTGGAAGCATGTCGTGAGTGTTACGAAAATTGTCCACAATGTCAATCGTCGGGCCCCAAGCCTCCTCGCCACCATGTAAAGCATCCACCTGCGAGAAAGGGGGAAATTGTAGGTGATGTGCTGTTCTGGGCACACATGCCATACTTTATTGCAATAGATAGATATGCTCACAACGTAGCTGTAGTTCCTTTGCGTCATATGGCAGCCGCCGACCTGGCAGAAGCCATTGATGTCTCTTCGTCCTTTTTCTCACCACTGGAGTCAATACAGATGGACAGGCAGTTCGCGTGTCTAGAGGGCCAGCCTGGATTTGAATGCCTCAAGACAGTTGGGCGTGAGGACCACACTGGTCAGGGTATAGTGGAGCGTGCCGTGCAAGAATTCAAGCAAGCTGCACGGAGACAAGGTGACGCATCCCTTTCAGCATATGCAGCCCGCCTCATGTGGGCGTTGCGGATTTGTGCATGCCTTAATCGGCGTGTGTTGTTGTCCATTCCTTCTCGCAATGTGGTGATAACAGCTGAGGGATTGCAGCACGGCCACTACCCACCAGAGATAGAAGAGGAGTGGGCACGCCATCTGCAGGGTAGATTTGCCAACCTGGTACGAAGGGATACACGTAGGCCGGTTACCGCCTATAGTGTAGGAGACCTGGTTTGGGTGCATAAAGAGGGCCCCTTTGGAAAGAGGGGACAGTGGAATGGTCCAGCCACGGTAGTGTCCGTGGATGGGAGTGTGCGCAAGGCCGTTGTTTCCTTGCAGGACAAGCAACACCACATCCCGTGGAGCAAGCTCAAGCACTATCAACCGAACACAAGTGCGTGGGAGCGCCTTCTGCACTACTACGAGGACGCGGACAACTTCTTGCGGCCTCCACCAGGTGACGTGATTGCCCCTCTTTTACCCATGCCTGCCTCTGACCCTATGCAAATGTCTGCCGAAGCTCGGGAGGTAGAGGACGATGAGCATGTTGAGGAGGACGGTGATCTGGTGGCACTTGCTGCAGATGTGCAGAGCTTAGCTCGCGAGCCCCCTGCTGACCTGCGCGAGGGTAGTAGGGAGGGCATTACCCCTGCCGTTAGCCAGGGTCCGGCTGCCGTTAGTCAGCCTCGCCGGGGTGGTGGGTTGCTCAGCAAGATTGTTCTAGGTCTGTGCCGGGACAATAACATGGGGTTAGGCTCCCTTCGCCGCCCACCACAGACTGCAGGCGTACCCCCTCAGCTGGGCCCGAGCACTGCAGTCATCTCTTCCTTGTTAACCTCTAGGGCGCTGAATTGTGGGCTCCTCATTGATACCCAGGCCCAGGTCTCTATTATCGGGGCCAACTGTGTAGACTTTCCTTTGCTGCCCTCCCATTGGACTCAGGTCACTGATTTATTTGCGCAGCAACTCGTCAGCAGAGCATGTGAGCTCCTGGTCCTTGCCGGCTGGAATGACCCTAGGCTGCTGGCTAGCAACCTTTATCCTCACACCAGGCCTACGACCCTCGATAGGCTCGCCACTCGTCGTGACGACCAAGGTTCGTGTGTGAAGACGCTCGTTGCCTCGTTGAGCCTCGAGCTATATGCAACCTCGTTCCATCCTTGTTCCTCGGTCATGAGCAACGCTGGGCAACGCTACATTGCCAGAGCCTCGTATCGCTGCCCTGCATCCTTGTTGCAGGCAGCATACAGGAATCTCTGGCTATCCTGTGTCTAGGACAGCACAGGACCTGCCACAGTCCTGCAAGGACTTACATCCTTGCAGACCTGCTGGCTGGTTACTTGCTTCTACTAGCCACAGTACCGTTGAGCCCTCAGTACACTGTGTCCCAGTCACGTGAGAGTACAGGCTAAGCCTGTGCAGGCACGGCCTGCCACGTGTCCTGTCCACTATGCCCTGAGTGTGCCCCGCCCTCGCCCACCGGTCGGCAGTACTTCGGGACTTGATAACTTTCTAGTCCCTTGTCTGTTCTAGGCGGTTGACACGGCGTTGGAAAGGTCTCCTCAACCTGCATCCATCTAGCACATTGGTGCCCCAATATGCTAACTCCAACCCTTTCTTGTTTTGGAGCTTGGACCAGCCTGAGAACCTATCAGCCACTGTCCCCACAAGCCTTCAGACATCTGATCCCTCCCAGAGACCAGACCTGCCTTTTCTTTTGGAACCTGAGGTGCCTCCAAATATTAGCTAGGCCTGCTCATTGGTTCAAAGGTTGCCCTCTGACCCACATGACATCCCAACCCTTTCTTTGGGAACCTGGTGTAGATTAAAGTTAGGTCTTCACTTAGTCAGAGGAGTTTGGATAGAGGAGTCCATGAACGTACTATTGTGAGTTCCTGGTCATCCAGTTATCACAGGCGCCCGTTCATATGGCGCCCGCCACGGAGCCTCCTTTATCTTTTAAATCCTTCCAAAGACTGAGAGAGCCCTGACAAATGTTAGCCAACACATGGGGAGCCCATGTCCTCACTGAGGGATAAACTCAGGATTCATACATGCCAGGCTGAGGTCAGCTGGGGAATCGAACCCCACCCCATATCCTCCAGGTTTGGATCAGCTCCTGGAACTGAGCATCACAAACAACAAGACATGACAATAACAAGATTATGTTTTATTATAAAGGAGTATAACCCATAGTGAGGCCCCTGGCAACCACGTCCAACATGGTCACACAACCAGGGATTTTATTAGCATGCAACAGGTTGGTTACAGAGAATATATACAAATGTACAGCAACCTGTTAGAGCCAACACTTGGGCTGCCCTTGCAGGGTCCATTCCATGAAGACCCAAGGCCCATTACAAAGTCCTTAAGACTCTTCTGCAGCTCCATGACAGAGCCAGGCGAAATTCTCAGCCAGGGGAGTGA
Source organism: Mesostigma viride (assembly GCA_009746045.1). Lineage (NCBI taxonomy): Eukaryota > Viridiplantae > Streptophyta > Mesostigmatophyceae > Mesostigmatales > Mesostigmataceae > Mesostigma > Mesostigma viride. Next base: position 36,157 of record RPFO01001820.1, on the reverse strand, counting down.
CTCCACCCTGACCCCTGTCCAGCAGAGTGTGTCTGAACTCTGAAGGACCTGCTGTCAGCCACCACGTGGCTGCCCAGCCCACTGGGATGCCTCCCACCTAGAGCAAGGCTGTTTGGTCTACTCTGGCCCTCCCCCCTTGGAGGCCATGAGCCCACGAAGCAAAGGGTATTGCAGCTCAGCCTTCTCCTCCAGCTTGGTGAGAGCATCTGCAGGGTTGTCCACGCCAGCCACATGTTCAATGTTAGCTAAGCAAGACATTTCCTTGAGCAACAAATAATCAAGGTCCCTGCTCCTGGCCAGCTGCCTGTGCACAAACTGCACCATGCCCATGCTGTCAGTTCTTACCAGTGTGTGCATCTGCAACCGACAGGAAGCCACTTGACATAGCTGGTAAAATAGCTCCCTCAAGTAAAGAGCAGTATGAAGCCCTTCACAGATTGCCCTGCACTCAGCAATGTCACTGCTGGGAGTTACCCTTTTGCAACCGACTGTACCAGCAGACCAGAGAGGACTGTTCCTGCACCAGGGATATTAATGCTGCTGCACGGCCCCTGACCTCTGTGACCTTCCTACTATCCATAGAACTGTCCACATAGAGCATCATGTCAAAAGGCCTGTACAAATCCAAAGGACCCAGCATGAGAGGGGGAGACATGCGAACAGCCTCTACCACTCTCTCAGCACCCACCTCAACCAGTTGGGAATCGGTCAACCGACTCAGTACCAACAGGTCAGGAGCACAAATGCTGGCCAGCCATGCCAACATACCTCGTATTGTTGCACATCTGGCCTGGGTGATGGGCTCCTGCAAGGCATCTATGATCTGCTGAGGATAATCCTTACCACCCTCCAGCTGGATGGACCATGTACCCTGCTGATGGACCAAGGTCGCCTGCATTCCACAAAACACCATGGGCTCATTCTCAACCATGTACTGGATCTTACCCAGTTCAAACCGTTTCTGGATCCTGGCCAGAGTCAACTCTTGCCAAGTGGGATGGCCCAGGAGATGCAGATCATCACCATGCAGGGAGGCAAACGCTGGCAGCCCCTCATAGCTACCCTGAAACAGACAAGGATCAACTGGAGAGACTGAGAGACCACAGACAGACCTGAGGTACTTCTCCAAGCTCTTCCTCCAGATGATGGGACTCGATCTAAGGCCTTCCACGCCTTTGAGAATCCTCAAATACCTCGTCTTCAGCTCTGCCCTCCACACTGCAGGCACCTTAACAAAGAAAGGGGGTATTGTGCGCCAAGTATCCTGTGCTTCCTGCTGATCACCCTTAAGAAAAGCCCTCTTGAAATCTACCAACACAGAGCTATAGGGTATCCCCTTCTGCAGAAAAGACAAATAAATGCACAACAAAATCCTCCATGTATCATGCAGCATCCCTGGTGTGTAAAGCTCCTCATCTGCTAACTGTCCAGTGCCATGGTACTCAGTCACAACTGGTCTAACATGTGGCACCTGCACGCCATCTACCTCCTTGAGCTTGAGGACAAACATCAACCTGAGCAGCTGGTGATCCTCAGGGAGGACATCCACAGGCTCTGCACAGTTGGCAACTATCCACTCATGCCCAGAAGCAACAAAGCCAAGAGTCCATGCCTTAGCCATCTTGGGGCTTTGCATCATCTCCACTAGCTTGCGCCAAGGTACAGGACTCGTTCCTGGGATCTGGTACCTCTGCACACCCAACTCACGTGGGTCAAACGTAGTAGGGAGGATCAGCAGGTCCCCAGCAATGGGCTCCTTTGTATCAGGACCCTCTGCCTCTAGACCCCTCACAGCCCTTACAGCCACACTAAGACCCTGGGAGTAGCGATATCTCTGCAAGGGAAGGCGGCCCTGCCCTTCTAATGCTAGCTCCTCAGAGGATATCCTCACCCCTGGTAAGCACAAGAAGTTCTGACCTAGAATGGCAGGCCCCTGATACCCTTCAACCACACTGAACGTGGTGGGCACCCCCAGGATAGGCACACTCACTTCTCCCAAGATCTTCATGGACACATTCCCAGAGAAATCAGACACAGCTAGGCAGCTAGGGGATGACCACTGCAAGCCTGCAGCATCCTCTACCCTTAGAATGGACACCTGTGAGTTGGTATCCACTTCTAGTGCTGGTGCCCCACATGACCCCCATCCCGTGAGCTTAGATACCTTGGGATCACGCTTGCTGTTCTGCAGAGCTCGAATGATGTCCGCCATAAGCAGCCCCCTGGACTGTGGTGCAGCCCTGGCCACCTCTGGCCTTGTGACAGACGTCTCAGCAGACTCCTGCTCACCCTCATCCATCCAGGACAGACCATAATCCAAGCATGGTGGGTTAGCATCTGCTGCCTGGCTCTCATCCTGCTCATCTCCCTCCAAGGGAGGATCAGGGCCGTCTTCAGGCCAGATTGCAGTTGGCCTTCTCTCCTTGACGTGAGCCCAGGATAGCCTGTACACGTGCTTGGGATTACTCTCCAAAGCCACCAGACAAGAATGGTTAGCTTCTCAACATGGGTTACCTGCCCATCTTGCCACTTGCCACGCTTGCCTGGTAATGACGGTTCCTTCCACATCCTGACCCTCAGTCCCACCTGGGGCCTCAGCATTTTCCAACCCTTGTCCTTACGCCTCAATCTGGAAAACACCCTGTCTGCCTTCTTCAGGCAGGCTGCCACCACGTCCTGTGATAGCATACCAAACTGCAATGCCAGGGGAGAGACTGCCACACCATCATAGTAATAGGTTACCCTGTGGTTAAGCTGCTCCTCAATCCCCTTACACCAAGCTGCTTTCTCTAGAGCTGATGCCACAACAGGCACACTCCTAGCTGCTAGCACCACTGTTTTTACTTCACGTATAGATCTCTCTACAGCTCCCTGCTGCCCATGGGATTCCCTAGGGACCACTACCAACTTACAAGGAAGCTGGTCAGCCAGCTTGATCAAGCAGTCAAACTGCAAGTCAGCTTGCACCTTGGTGTACACCCCAAAGCCTGGCAACAAAGACTGGAGACCCATCAACAGCTGATGCTCCTGCATTCCAGGAAGAATGGTCAGCAACCTATATCTGCTAAACCTATCCACCCCCACCAACAGATACATGCCCCTGATGTGTTGGATGTCCACCTGGATATCCCCCCGCTCTCTAGCAGGTTCTCTGGCATGGGACTGTGGGAGGCGAACAGCATTCTCCTGACAGACACAATTCTGAGCAGCTGCACTGCAGGCCTCTAGCAAAGGCTCCTTGCCAATCTTCCAAGCAAACATCTCTGCCTGCTTAGAGGCCAAAGATATGGTGTAGAGTGTTTCCAGCCTGAGCATAGCTCAACCCCCTGTCAGCCTGGCTGCACAGAGAGGAACGTGACAAAGACTGTGTGCTTGGGATAGCACGACCCACCTGCTGTTCTCTTGCTCCAGGGACCTCCTCCAAGGTAGCTCGGCTCCCAGAGCCAGCCCCGGTTCCCACAGAAGCTGCAGGTCCTTCCAGTCTGGCGGCTTGACTCCCAGAGTCAACCCCAACAACTGGAGACCCTGCACCTGCCACAGGCACAGGGAATTCCACTGCTGCAGCAGCGTTATTGCAATCATTGAGTGGAAGCACCTCATCATTCCCAACCCCTTGCTGCTGCACAAGAGGGACACCCCCATTACTATGTACAACTGTTCGTCCCACTAGGGGTGATTGACTATTTACAGGGGACAACATCTCAAGTCATGGCTTACCCACCTGGCCAGAGCCTGCTCCAGCAGACTTGGCCTGGTCTGGGCAGTCACGTCGCCAATGACCCGTCCTGCCACATCCAAAGCATTTGTCATCCTTCCCAGCAGCAGCCTTCTTCAGGCCACCCTGGTTCTGGCTGCTCTGACTGGCCTGGGTGCCCTGGCCCTGGCTCTTGCCTTGCCCTTGGCCACCCTTGTTCTGCTGACCACCCTGGTGACCACCAGCCTGCTGCTGACCCTTGCCTTTGGATCCCTGCTGCTGGCCCTTGCCACCCTGGTTACCATTCTGCCTGCGCCTGTTAGCCCTCTGACGCCTACTAGGTCTGGTTTCTCCCTGAGCACCCTGCCCAGGGGCGTCACCATGGACCTGATGAGCGGAGGCTGAAGGGGCACCAGTCACCTGGATTGCCTTGCAAGCAGCATTGTCAGATGGACGGATATTGAAAATAACCTTTTGCAAGGCTGGCCACGTCCCATCTGTCTGATCAGCAAACATCCTAGCTGCATTTCTCCCATCCACACTCAGCCCCATGCGATCCAGGAAGTAATCTGCCACTGCTCTATCAGTCAGATTGAAGCCATGCTTGGCCCCCTTCTCCCTGATGCGTGTGAGCCGCTGCAGCTCCTCAGCTATTGTGCCCTTGATCTCAAAGGTATCATAGCTGAGCTTATAGTGATTAGTGAGGTTGAGTACCTTATCAGAAACTCCTGACGTAGGCCCTCTAGGAACTGAGACCAAGTCAGCTTGTCCTTGACAGCTGCCTAGCCTTGTCCCTCACACGCTCACTTGAATCCCTATTAGTCGTGGATGTGTGGAATACCTGCACAAGGTTGACAGTGGGATCTACAGAGCATGAAACTAGCTCCATATCCTCCAACCACTTGTCTAGCTCTTCCTGTCCCACAGGAGGCTTGAGAGGCTTCTGGCCATTCATCACAGCCACAGCACTCATATGAGGTCTAGTCCCAGGCAAAGCACGAGGGTCACTGCCAATGACAGCAGCTCCTACTGGTGCTAATGGCGCAGGAACATAGCTGCAGGAACACCAGACGCAGGCACACATGGTCTCTTACCAGGTGCTTGACGTTCAGCATCATTCTGGCCCTCCCCCGTCAGCACCACGCCGTCGGTTGGCCACCCTGCACGCTCCTCCCCTTGTGCCACCTCTTTCCTCTTCCGGTTGGATGCCCTCCTGCCATTGACGCCCTCTGCCGTTGGGATTGCCTGTCCCTCTGGCACGACGTTGGCGGGGCCTCCCGTGTCTGCCCTTGCCTCACCCCGCCATCCCCCGCTCCCGCCCCGCTCCCGCTGCCGCCCCGCGCGTGTTACGAAGCATTATAGAATACCACAGAAACACACGCAGATATGGCTGCTGGAACCCACTCAGGCTCACGCACTTACTCCAGACGAGGCCGCCTCCTGGCTTGCACTCGCCTGCCCCTCCTCACGGTCTGGACGCTGCTCAACACCCTCAGCAACCGGTATGGCTGCTGCTGCCTCTGCGACAATCTGGAGGTCTGGGTTAAACTCTCCCAGCACGCAGGTCACAGGTCGCCCGTCTCCTTGCGTTCGACTGGATGTTGTGTCTCACCTGGGTTGCGATGCCAAGCAAGATCGCGTACCCACCGCTTACCGCCGCCGACAAGCTCGTTCTGCTCGCCTCGGCCGTAACGATCGTACTCGTGAGTCACCTCACGAGGGATATGCAGATCAGCTCTCTGCCTTGCCTCGTAGGTCTCGGTAGTGCCGTCGCCCTCGTTTATCTGCTGGGCTGAGCGCTTGACGGAGCCCTCTGGCTTGTCAGTCCACTCAAAATGGACGTCTTCAGGCGTCTTCTCGACCCCCGTGACAATCTCCACCTCCGGACCCCACGCAGTGGTGGTTTCCGGCCTCGGTGTATCAAGCCTGGAGTACACTCCGAAAGGCTGCGTGGTAATATAGAACCTGTCTGCGTACCCTCTCGACTCTTGCAAAAGGACAGCAACAAGATTCTCAATGGTTTGGGCAAATACCTCCGCCGTGCTCCAAGGATTCACCGTCTCCCGAGCACGCGCGTTCCGGATGATGTCGGCGTCTGGTACCCCCTCTCCTAGCACTGCTGTCGCCACCCAGTGGTTAAACAGTCGGGTGCTGCCGAGCGCTGTTGCCACAATCTGGCTAAGCGCCTCCCTGGCTAGGTCGAGACCGGCTAGCGTGATATGGGCGCCCTGATAAGCGACCTCCACACGATTAGCAGTTTCAGCTAGCGCGTCCGAATGCGCACCAACTCTTCCACCGCCACTCGCCCCGTCTCACCTGGAGAAATCACGACGCGAGCCCGTTGTATAATCGGGTCCGCCGCCGCTGGCCTGCTGCCTCCCCCACTCACCGCCACCCACCCCTCTTCTGCCAAGTGCCTCGCTACGTAGGCCGCTTGCACGAATGTTGGAGCGTTTGCTTGGTTACGGTAGGGGAAAAACGCTTGCGCGTCTCTCTGCTCGTTCGCCTCACCAGCACCGTGGCTGCTTGACGATGAACCAGACATGAAAGCGTGGAAGCAATAGTACGATTTGCGCAGCAACTCGTCAGCAGAGCTTGTGAGCTCCTGGTCCTTGCCGGCTGGAATGACCCTAGGCTGCTGGCTAGCAACCTTTATCCTCACACCAGGCCTACGACCCTCGATAGGCTCGCCACTCGTCGTGACGACCAAGGTTCGTGTGTGAAGACGCTCGTTGCCTCGTTGAGCCTCGAGCTATATGCAACCTCGTTCCATCCTTGTTCCTCGGTCATGAGCAACGCTGGGCAACGCTACATTGCCAGAGCCTCGTATCGCTGCCCTGCATCCTCGTTGCAGGCAGCATACAGGAATCTCTGGCTATCCTGTGTCTAGGACAGCACAGGACCTGCCACAGTCCTGCAAGGACTTACATCCTTGCAGACCTGCTGGCTGGTTACTTGCTTCTACTAGCCACAGTACCGTTGAGCCCTCAGTACACTGTGTCCCAGTCACGTGAGTGTACAGGCTAAGCCTGTGCAGGCACGGCCTGCCACGTGTCCTGTCCACTATGCCCTGAGCGTGCCCCGCCCTCGCCCACCGGTCGGCAGTACTTCGGGACTTGATAACTTTCTAGTCCCTTGTCTGTTCTAGGCGGTTGACACGGCGTTGGAAAGGTCTCCTCAACCTGCATCCATCTAGCACATTGGTGCCCCAATATGCTAACTGATCCTGGGATGTCCAGGGAGGTGTCAGAGATCCGAATATTCGATCGTAACCGTCGCCTGAACAGGATCTGGGACGTCCAGGGACCCTTGGGTGTACGGACATGACGTCATCTGCTGACGTCAGCACGCCGAGTCGTCGAGTGGTGACGTCACCTGGTGCCAGCGGAGAAAGCCCGCCCAGGGAGGCACCTGGTGACGTCACCACTCGACGACTCGGCGTGCTGACGTCAGCAGATGACGTCATGTCCGTACACCCAAGGGTCCCTGGACGTCCCATATCCTGTTCAGGCGACGGTTACGATCGAATATTCGGATCTCTGACACCTCCCTGGACATCCCAGGATCCACCGTATCTGAGATTCTTCATTTTATACTATGCGCTTTAGATATTTTTTTTTGGGCCGTACTCTTTCGATTCCGTGATCCGTACCCTGGATACACTACACGCTACTTCCGCGCGTGCCACGTGGCCGTTTTCCGTCGCAAAATCCTATATTGCATCATGGTCAACAATGACGTCAGCGGGAATCGGATTGCCTGAACAGCCTGAACAGAATCTAGGATCTCTATGAACATGCCACTTGTCATGCCATCATGGATTCCGCGCGATCCTATCTACGTGGACATGCATTCACACAAGAATGGGGTGACAATTGCTTTATTATTCAATCAATTTCATTTAACGGCCTCCGTGGATCCCGTCAGTCGGGATTTCCAGGGTACATTCTTCACTCGGCGACAACAAATTTCTCGCCACTGGCGGCCGTCACGATCTCGCCGACCAACTCACAATCCACGTCAACGCGTGGAGACTTGGGCCGAGCGTCACTTGCGCCCGCCACATCGCCGTCAACCGGCGCATCGCCAGCGACAATCGGCGCGTTCACCCGTGCCCTCTTCGCGGCGCGGGCAAAACGAAGGGCCGAAACGACCCTCTGGAGGTCGTAGAACGACTTTACGGGCGACGCGGCGGAAGAGCCAGCGTCCACCTCGACGATATCCACCCTCTGGCCTGAGGGAGGAATAGGGAGTTCTTCCAGCGTTTCGGCGAACGCTGCGAATTCATCCTCGAATGATTTCGTGACGAGAGGATGGTTGCGCCATGGCTCGGCCAGGAAGCGTCCCGTGATGGAATAATTCGCCTGCCTGCGGGCGGACTCCTTGGTGCGTGGGGCCATTTTTGGGGGGCTTTGGAGAAGAATGGGGGGAGGGTTGCGGGTTTTGGTCGAGCTGCGGAGAGCGGAGAGCTTGGTGACGAGATCCGAACACCCCCCAAGAACTTATACCCGTCGGACGGGATGGCGCGATGGGCGATCAGACGCCGGCCAATCAACATTCGCCACGTGGCACGCATCCGACCATCCTATCTCTTGTGGGACCCGATCGCGGCCGGCCAATCACTCGGGCGAGATTGGCCCGTCCGATTGGCGGATCCGCGATTGGCGTGCCGTGGATACGCCCGTCCAGGTCCGTCCAGATAAGGGCCAATCACCGGACGGGATTGGCTCGTCCGATTGGCGGCCCGGGGGATTGGCAGCCGTCCGATCGGGACTGGCTCGCCCGATTGGCGTGCCCGTGATTGGCGTGCCGTGGATACGTCCGTCCAGGCCCGTCCGCGCCGGCCAATCACCCACCGTCGATCTCGCCAATCGCTCCCGTGCGTCGATCCCGTAACTGCCGGACACCCGAGGACTACATAGTGGGCACAGGACCCGGGTCTTGTCATTCCTTCGACCATCACTCCAGCAAACCAGCTCCCAGCTAGCCTCCCACACTTCTCTATTTTGCCATGGCATCGGCTGCTACCGTTTCTTCCCCCAACCCCCTCGCCGCCGCCAAGGTCCGCGCGGTAAGCAATTCTTCCCCTTCGAACCGCGGCTTCCTTCGCCCCGTCTCCCTGGTTATCACACACGATCTGACCCACCGTTTCTTCCCTCACCTGTTTGCCCATGCGCCTGATCGCCCGTTTCTTCCCCGACGCAGGCCAAGCGCCCCCGACACGAAGAAGAATTCAAGGCGAACGAGCGCGCCGCGCACAAGCTGTTCCGGCGGATGTTCCTGTCCCGTGAGCTGCACCTGGCCCCCATGACCGGGTGCAACGGCCAGCTAAAAATGTACGTGTCGGCACCCGTGACCCCGGGGTGCCCGACGCTCGAAGTGGGCGCCCAGCTCGGGATGCTCGAATCTTCCCTCAACGACCGGATCCGCGTCAGGGCGCTCCCGGCTAACGACCCGCACGGCCCGTTCGGCGCGTTCGCCGGCCGGGACTTCGCGGCGGGAGACGAGCTCGGGGTGTACGGCGGCGCCCTGGTGCGGTACTACAGGCTGCCAGACGGAGATCTGGACACGTCGTCCGCCCAGGTGAAGACGGACGGATGCTACCGTCTGACGCTCTTCGACGGACGGACGTACGCGGTGTGCCTGGAGGCGGACACGTACTGCAACGAAACGGCCTTCATCAACCACCACGAGGGACGGGGGGTTCAGAATTGCGAGTTCAAGACTCCCGATGACGCGTTGCTGTCCTCCCGCGTGTACGCCTTGAGGGACATCCGCGAGGGGGAGGAACTCCTCATCAACTACGGCGACAGCTACTTCAACCAGGCGCCGGATACGGTCGACGCGCCCGCGCAGCCCCCCGTGCCCAAGAGGCCTCGCACGGCGCGGCGCCAGGAGTCCAGCGCGTCGAGCGCGCCGACGTCCGTCCAGACCGCCCGAGTGTCTATCCCGTCCTCCTCAATCCCGTACGCCCTGCCCGTCCTGTCCGTTCCGTCCGCCCTGCCCGCACCGTCCGCCCTGCCGGACTTCTCGGCCCGCATAGGCGACTGGCGCGCGTTCGGGCCGCAGACCCAGCGCGTCGTGGCGGCGCTCGTGAAGGACACCGCGTGCGTCCTCGTCGGTAAGCGTTACGAGGACTCGGAAGGCCGTTGCGTCGAGAAGATCCCGGAGCTCAAGCCCCGCCTGGGCCGGCCAGAGGAGTGGCTGGCCCAGCCCGACGGGCCGACTTCGGCGCCCATCTTCACCCGCTGCGCCGCCATCGGCCGTACCATCGGACTGGTGCCCCTGCGGGACTTTCCGTCCACCCCGCTGGCCTATATGCCGTCCGTCGACGACCTCAACGAGTGCGGACTCGGCCGGGCGAGGCACGGCTCCGTCATCCTGGAGACCGAAACGGCCGCGGACGGTTCGCAGTGGGTTCGCGCCGTGGCCCTCGTGAAGACAACCATTGCCCGGCCCACTGTCGCGTCGTACCACGCGCGCGGGTTGACGCCCGCCCAGCTCTTGCTCGCCGCCCGCTCCTGCTGAGCGGCGACAATCCTATCGAATAGCCCCGGGGGCTATCATGTGTACATGTAGATAGCGACTTGTGATTAACACCATTTTATTAATTAATAAAGCCTTGCCTGCATGTCCCCGTCTCAAGTCTCAACATCATGCACACGTAGGACGCTAAGTCCCAAGTAGACAGTCCCGGCCGCGGCCTCGCGCGATGACGTTAGAGTAGCAGGACGCCGGGACAGTCCCAATGTCGCAAAGTCCCGAAAATGGCTAAGTCCCGAAATCGCTAAGTCCCGGCCGCGGTATGGATCGCCGGCGTCCCATTGGTGGATACTAGCGCAGCTCCACGGTAACGATGGCGCGGCGCGGGAGATGCCCGGCCCATCCGACGGTCGGCCGTGATTGGCACACGATCGGCGTTATCCACGGAGGGTGATTGGCAACCCTCCGATCGCGGCGAATCCGGAGCGTCCGTTCGCCCACGGAAAACGCATAAATAGGAGGACAACCGGACTGTCCGGGCATCCTGCTCTCCAGCTCTCTCGAGTCCAGCTCTCCAGCTCTCTCCGACTCTCCAACTCTCTCCCCACCAATTCTTCCTCCATGGATTCCGCACAGACGCCCGACCTGCGCTGCCTCTCCGAACTGTCCTTCGACATCCTGCGCCTGTTCCCCGAAAAGGTGAGCTATATGCATTCTTCCCCCATCTAGCCATCCTCGCGCATGTCTGGCCCCTCGAATTCTTCCCTCTAACACACTCGCGCATCTTATGCTCGCATCCGCACCATGCAGGACGTGGACATCATGGAGGGCCTGGGATGGGGAAGCTTCCCGACGCTCGACGAGATCGACCCGGACTGCGCCGGGGCGGCGTCCGGCGGCGAATCGACCCCGGACAGCCCCGCGGACACCGCGCTCGTCGCCGCGCCTCCCCCGCCCCCCGAAGGCGCGCGAGTGGGGCCGTGGACGTACCTCCTGCTGGCGGACATCACCGACTCCTCCAGCCAAGTGGTCGGCCCGCTCAAGCACAGCGCGCCGGTCAGCTCGTTCGCGGACGCCTACGGCTTCCCCGCCTCGCCGTCCCACGAAACGGGCACGTGGGCGCAGGGCTCCGACACCGTCCTCCCGCCCACGCCGGCGCCCGCGCCCGCGCCTCGTCCCGCGCCCGCCCCTCGTCCCGCGACCAAGAAGCGGCCCGCCGCCGAGATGACGGCGGACGGCAGCGAGTTTCCGGACTTCTCCGACCGCGTCAAGGACTGGCCCGCATTCGGCCCCCTGACCAAGCGACACCTGGCCTCGGCCGTGTTCGCGCACGTGGCGCGCGACCCGACCGTGCGCAGACAGGACGACGCCAAGGGCCGCACGCGCTGGGTCGACTCCGCGGGGAAGTTCGTGGAAGTGATCCCGTCATACGAAGTCGGCGTCGGGGCCGACTACTGGCTGAGCGAGCCGGCGACCGCGCCGGACGGCACTGTGTACCGCACCTTTCGCCACGCCGGCCGGCCGGGGCGCACGATCGGACTCGTCCCACTGAGGGACTTCGCTCGCACTCCGCTCGCTGCGATCCTGTCCTCGCACGAGGCGCGTCGGGCCGGCCTTTCCAAGCGGCCAAATGCCAACGTGTTCCTGGAGTACGAGCGGAGGACGGACGGGTCCACCTGGGTGCGCGCCGTGTGCATCAGCTCCATCCCGCCCAGCCGCGGCGTGCCCGCCGTATACCACGAGGACGGCGTGTCCCCGGCCCGCGTCCTCGCCGACGCGCGCGCCGCGTGAGGTAGATAGCCAGGGTAGATAGGAGATACGTGCTTTAACCCGCCTATTTATGAATAAAAGAGTGTATGAACCCTATTCAATGAGTCCCATCATGTTCCCACGGTAGCTAGATGCGCATAGCTAGGACCGCGGACCCGCGAATTCGGCCAAGTCCCAAGCCCGCTATCCGGGCGCGTCCGTGCGCGTTGACGCCACGTATCTTATGCTTACATCTGTCACCAATCAAGTCCGTCCCGGTCACTCGGTAGTACGGGCGCCTTTCATTGGTGGATACTAGGAGTACGGCGCCAGAAGGGAGGTGCGGTTCACCTCCGCCCGTGGATCTCCCGCCAAAACCAAGCGTTCCTATTGGAGGATACTCGGAGCGCCGCGCCGATTCGGCCCGAAAGGGAGGTGCAGCCCTCCGTTCCGCCCCCACTTTTCGCCCTCTTCACCCCCTTTTTGACCCCCGACAACCCCCTTCCCGACCCCTGAAAAAGGCCTGTTCCGGTGTTCCGGCCCACCCCCCCTGGGCCGGTATCATTCTGAAAAAAAAAATTTTCCTGGGACCGAAATCCTTCGTTTTGGACTTAGCCGTTTTCGGCCTCTCCTCTTCCCCTTTCTCTCCCTCCCTCTCCTTTCTCTCTCCCTCTCCTTTCTCTCTCCTCTCCCTCTCTCTTCTCCCCTCTCTTCCCGTCCCCATATATCCAGGGCATAGGGTTCTATCTATTTTTTCCTAATAAATCACTTTTCTAGATGATACCGGCACGCCATCCCGGAAATAGGATATATGAGACGGTGTCCTATTCACGCCCCACGGTTAAATAGGACGAATAGCCGCTTATATATACCGTTCCTATTCCCGGAGGGGGCGTGCTGGTATCATATAAAAAGTGATTTATAGGAAAAAAATAGATAGACCCCTATACCCTGGATATATAAGGACGGGAAGGGAGAGGAGAGAGAGGGAGAGGGAAGAGGGAAGAGAGAGGAGGAGGCCGAAATCGGCTAAGTCCAAAACGAAGGATTTTGGTCCCAGAAAATTTTTTTTTTCAGATGATACCGGCCCAGGGGGGGGGAGCCGGAACACCGGAACAGGGCCTTTTTGGGGGTCGGGAAGGGGGTTTTCGGGGGTCAAAAAAGGGGGTGAAGAGTGCAAAAAGGGAGGGTGGAACGGAGGGGTGCACCCGTTTCTGGCGCGGCGCTCGGAGTATCTACCAATAGAATACGAGCAGGCGTCCGATCGGATCGGTTGGCGCGGCGCAGGCAGAGTGATTGGCACACCGTGGATCGGAGGATCATCCTGGCCGTCCGTGGGAGCCCGTCGCCACTACATAAACGGGACACCCACTCTGTCCGGGCATCCCACGCAACGAGCTCTCACTCGAGACACGGCCTCGAAAGCCCTCTCCCCATCTCCCGAAATCTTCCCCCAAATGGCCACTCCCAATTCCTCCCCGGTGTCCGGCGCGGTCGTCCAGGTAAGAATTGAGGGCGCGAGGACTCTCTCTCTGTCCGCCATTCTTCCCCGAGTCTGTTCGCGTGTCCGCTTGTCCTGTTTCTCTCGCTGACCTCGATCGTGCATTCTTCCCTCGCGTGCTGTCCGCGCCCCCCGCAGGCCGACACGGTTCCCCAGGCGCCCGGGGCGCCCCGAAAGCCGCGCGAGGGAGACGATTCTTACCTGACCCACAAGCAGGCCGCCGCGGCCCGTCGCGACCCGATCCGGCCTCGCAAGCTGTTTAAAAGGCCCCACGCTCATTGCCGACGGTGCGGGCGCAGGACGACGCGCGTGGCGCTCATGCGGGTCAAGCGGCATTTCCACGGGGGAGAGGAATGCGACATCCTCTGCAAGCGCTGCCGCGAACACGACGGGTTCTTCGAGTGGCGCATGGACTACGCGCGCGTCTGCGATTACCAGATCGCCGAAGAGGCCGGCGAGCAGGTCCTCAGGGACTTCGGCCACCCCTCCGCGGCCTGTGACAAGAAGTGCAAGCTCATCCGCGAACGCTCCGAGGGGGACGTTATCGATCTCATGTTCGACGAGCACTTTGACCCGTTCGACGAGGACGACGACTGGAATCCAGGCTGGAACCGCGATTCTGACGGTACCCTGGACGAGTCCGAGGACGATGACGACCTGTCGGATTTTTAGTGGGAACTTAGGGGTGGACAGCCCTACCAAGCTCCTCCTATTGGAGGCTCGAAACGAGAGCCTCGTCATGTAATGCACTATTTAATTATGAATAAAGGAACCCTCTTGTCTTGCTCAACGAGTCATCCCACGCGCGCCCATCATGCACTAGGTAGGACCCGCGGCCTCGCGACCGAAATCGGCTAAGTCCTATAGACGTCCTCGGACCCGGCGATGACCCGCGCCGTCACGCGATGACCGACACGTGGCACCGTCGATGACCGACACGTGGCACCGTCGATGACCGACACGTGGCACCGTCGATGACCGACACGTGGCACCGTCGATGACCGACACGTGGCACCGTCGATGACCGACACGTGGCACCGTCGATGACCGACACGTGGCACCGTCGATGACCGACACGTGGCACCGTCGATGACCGACACGTGGCACCGTCGATGACCGACACGTGGCACCGTCGATGACCGACACGTGGCACCGTCGATGACCGACACGTGGCACCGTCGATGACCGACACGTGGCAGACGTCTCGCGCGATGGCTGGGACACGTGTGGCGTAGTACAAACTAGTACAACGTGGGTTTCCGTACTTCAAACTTACGTAACTAGTCAGTTGGGTAGTACAAACTAGTACAACGTGGGTTTCCGTACTTCAAACTTACGTCACTGGCCAGTTAGGTAATACAAACTAGTACAACGTGGGTTTCCGTACTTCAAACTTACGTCGGCTAGTTTGGAGTACTTCGAAGTAGATCCGTAGCGTCTGAAGTAAAGTTCCCTGTACGTCAAGTTGATTCCCCGCGCCCCGCGCAGATCTGACGCGTTGCAGGGCGGTACGGCGTAGTACACCGTACTTTGAAGTAATTCCGTATCGTCTGAAGTACGATTCCATGTACGCCCCGTTAATTCCCCGCGCCCCGCGCAGTCTGGTCACGTTGTCGGACGGTACGACGTGGTACGCTTAGTTCCCGTGCCCCGCCGTACCACGCCTGTAGTATCGACGCCCCACGACGCGTCGCACGCGCCCTAGGCCCTCAGACTGCTCGCCGAGGCCAAGGACTTAGGCGATTTCGACTCGAAAAAGGCCTAGAGACAAGAAAAGTGCGCGACGACAGGCGATATCACTGTACCAGGGCGCATGTATAGTACATTTCGTGCCATGTGGCGACGGCACAATAGACGAGATGCACGAAGCTCGCCAGTGCAGCAAATGGATATATAACGAAAGCAATGGTCGCCTGGCACGGAGAAGGGGCACACGATTGGATATTTAAGGATATTTAACGATTTATTGACGCATGCGATCCGGGGCATCGCCCCAAACGCGTAGATACTAAATTTCGACATCGAAAAAGCGAGCAGAGTTCGGCATTGCTGTCTGTCAACCGATGCATTTCCAGGTCATTACGTCCATGCCAGCGGACAGGAGACGGTTAGGACGTAACGCCAGCGTCTGGAACGCGTTTATATTGCGTCGACGTCTTCCCACGCATTGCCATCGTCTCCCCTTTCCATTTTCGTCGACAAAACTCACGCAATATCCGACAACGACGCCATGAATCCCAGGCCTACTAACGCAGGGGCCGAGGCGATGGCGATGGTTGAAAGCTTGCACGTCGCGTGCAGCCAGCTCGCGAATCGACTGCGTGATGCCAGGACGTCGCTGAGGCGCGTCTGTCGCGAGCATGGCGAATTCGAACAGCGCCTGAGCGATGTCGACAATGAATCCCCCGTTCACGCGATCCACGACGCGTGCCTCGGCCCCGTGACAGAGGATGGAGGACGCATCCTGCTGTTTCACATCACGTGGGACAGCGGCGAACAGGAGCTCGTCCAGGTGACCAGTCTGAACACAGGCTGCGACGATGCGGTCAAGGCGATGGCTGCCACATTTTCGTCTACTCGTAACCTGCCAGCAGGGGGGCACGTTCCCGTGACGCGAGAGGAAATGCTGGAGTTGTGGTCGATGCACTTGCGCCTGCACGGGGTGATGGAGGCCGTTTTCCCTCCTCCCATAATTGGCCAGGGGACGATGCAGGGGATGTTGTTTGACCCCAGCACCCCCCTGGATTTTAATGCAATGTTTGCTGGCTGGTGACATAAGTGGCTACTTGATAGCCATGATAATGACCTACCATGGCAATTGAATTAATAAAGGCATGATGTTCTCCATGACAATGAGTTCTAGGAATTAGGGTAATTCATATTATTATTAATGTCTGCCTGGCCATTCCCCAGGAAAACGGGGTCACTCTGCAAAAATTTTGACCGCGCGGAAGGACTCGCCGTCGAGGATGTCCCCTCCCGGGCGCTCTCAACCGCTTCGCGACGTGACCCCGAGGGACCTTCCCGTACGCTTCCCGTACGCTTCCCGGTAGTTCGCGGTAGTTCCTACTAGTTGCTGGTTAGTTCCCAGGGAGGGGTGTGGATAGTTCCCAGGGTCTATGGATTTCCCAGGAAATCCCAGGATATCTAGGGATTCCCAGGGAGGCCAAGGAAGACAGGGACTCTCCAGGGACCCAAGGGTACGCAACAGGGTCCAGGACATTCCAGATGTCCAGGGACCAGAGGACATACCAGGTGTCCGGGGACCCAGGGACAGTCCGGATGTCCGCTGGACCGGAGGACATGTCAGACGTCCGCTGGACCGGAGGACATGTCAGACGTCCGCTGGACCGGAGGACATGTCAGACGTCCGCCGGACCCAGGGACAGTCCGGATGTACGCGGACGGGCGGGCGGATATCCAGGGAGTGGTCGTCGAGGACATGCGACCTGCCACGTGGCGCGAGTGGATTGGAGGGAAGTACGAGGAGGTCGTGGAACCACGGGGGTACGGGGGGATACGGGGAAGCACGGGGATGTACGGAGAGTATCCAGGGAGGCGTGGTGTCGTAACCGCAATTCGGACAATGTCACTTGGCTTGTCATACACCCGCCACGTGGCGCATATGGATTGGAGGGAAGTACATGGAGGTCGGGGAACCACGGGGAGTACGGGGAAAAATGTGTACGGGGGAAGTATCTCCGAACTCCCACATGACCGTCGCGTCGCCGTACCACAGGCGGGAGGGTGCCGCGCCCGACGCCCGACGAAAGCGAATGCTGCAGCTCGCCGCCGCGCAGGGGATCCCGCCGGCCGTGCAGCAGTCGTCCGGGTTCCTCCAGACCGCGTTCAACGGCGTGCTCAAGCTGCTGTTCCGGAAAGTGGGCTCGAAGATTATCCGCGAGGCGATCAAGCGGGAGCAGGGGCTCCAGGCTTTACTCCGATTCAACTCACCCCTTAAAGCTTTTAACATGGGCGGGCTGCAGAGCTACCTGGGCACCAAAGGGGCGCGCGTGGCCAGGGCGGTGCGGATCGGCATCCGCGTCGTACGCATTGTCATGATGGTAGCCTACGTCATACCCAAGGGACTCGAGGAGTTCGACGTGATGGAGCTCGCGGCCGGGACCGCGGCCGACGGGTACGACCGCACGCACGACGCGATCGTCGGGATCGAGGGGGACGAGGACGAGGAGCTGGCGGCGCTCGCGGCGGCGGGCGCGGTCGAGGAGGAGCTGTCCGTCGACGACGAGATCGTCTATTTTTAGCCGACGAGCCGGCGGCGGCGGCGAAAAGTTCTCAGGGAATCGTATCCGGATCCGGACCCGAACCATGTCCGACGTGCGCGTGCTGACGATCCACTCCGACGCGGCCAACGTGACCGACGCGACCACGAGCGCGGCCAACGAGTGGGTCGTGACCGTGTCGGCCGACGAGTCCGCGCCTTTGCTCGGCCCGCGGTGGAAGATGCATCTGCTCTACGCGTGCGTGAAGGGCTTCGTGCCCGCGGGCACCAGCCGGGTCGTGGGGATCTACTCGGACGGGTTCCTCGGGGCGGCGGACGGGGGGATGACGCTGTTGGCGGCCGAGACGGCGCTCACGAACCTCGCGTCCGACGTCACCGTGGTCAACCAGCAGAATTACTTGCCCATCGCGAACCCGCGGCTGCTCAGGGACGGGGGCTCGTTCCGCGTGCGCGTGTGCCACCTGGACGCGGCCAGCCCGCTGACCGCGGGCGCGCGGCCCGTCGTGGGCGACTGGACGCTCGTGCTGCGGCTCGAGATGTTGGGCAGCAAGCCGCGGACGTGAGCGCGCGCGGGCGCCGGCGGAGGCAGGGGGCGGAGGGCGGACTCGGCTTGAAACCGAGCTTACTCTGGCCGATTCCTCTGGGGAGAGGTGTGTGATGCCTGATTCCTCTGGACACGAGGTGCGTGATGGCTGATTCCTTTGGAAGGAAGAGATCACAGTGTAAATCCTCTCTGATGTGAGACGAATCGGGCTGATTCCTCTGGACACGAGGTTGCTTCATCTGCAGAGGAAGACGTCGCCGGGCTGATTCCTCTGGACACGAGGTTGCTTCATCTGCAGAGGAAGTCGTCACAGGGTGATTCCTCTGGAGACGAGGTCCTGCAGAGGAAGACGTCGCCGGGCGATTCCTCTGGACGAAGGGAGATTTAGAGCGGCCGGTGTGGAGTGCCACGTGGCGAGGTTCTATTGGTTACGAAATTTGGCGCGGCCGGTGTGGAGCGTGGCCGTAGAGGAGTCGAAGGGACGCGGGGAGGCCACGGGGAAGGCGGGGGGCACGGGGAGGGCGGGGGAGGCGGGGAAGGCGGAGGCGTAACCGAAATTCGGCGAATCCGATTGGACACGAGAATTGGCGCCGCTGACATAGAGAGTGCCACGTGGCGTCGACGGATTCGACGGAACTATAAGCGCCGCGCCAGAGACGGGTGTACCCTCTGTTCCACCCTCCCTTTTTGCCCTCTTCACCCCCTTTTTTGACCCCCGAAAACCCCCTTCCCGACCCCCGAGAAAGCCCTGTTCCGGTGTTCCGGCCCACCCCCCCTGGGCCGGTATCATTTGAAAAAAAAATTTTTCTGGGACCGAAATCCTTCGTTTTGGACTTAGCCGTTTTCGGCCTCTCCTCTTCCCCTTTCTCTCCCTCCCTCTCCTTTCTCTCTCCCTCTCCTTTCTCTCTCCTCTCCCTCTCTCTTCTCCCCTCTCTTCCCGTCCCTATATATCCAGGGGTATAGGGTTCTATTTATTTATTTTTCCTATAAAATCAGTTTTAGAAAAGATACCGGCACGCCATCCCGGAAATAGGATATATAAGACGGTGTCCTATTCACGCCCCACGGTTAAATAGGACGAATAGCCGCCTATATATACCGTTCCTATTCCCGGAGGGGGCGTGCTGGTATCATTTATAAAACTGATTTTATAGGAAAAATAAATAAATAGAACCCTATACCCTGGATATGTAAAGACGGGAAGGGAGAGGAGAGAGAGGGGAGAGGGAAGAGAGAGGGAAGAGAGAGAGAGAGGAGGCCGAAATCGGCTAAGTCCAAAACGCCATTTTCCTGGCCATAAAAAAAAAAGTTTTCCAAATGATACCGGCCCAGGGGGGGGAGCCGGAACACCGGAACAGGCCTTTTTCGGGGGTCGGGAAGGGGGTTTTCGGGGGTCAAAAAAGGGGGTGAAGAGGGCAAAAAGGGAGGGTGGAACAGAGGAATGCACCCGTTTCGGGCCGAATCGGCGCGGCGCTCTGAGTAGCGACCAATCGGGTCGCTCGGTTTTGGCGGGAATTTGGGGGAAATCGGCGCGGCGCTCTCCGTGGAGATCTCGGGCTGACTCGGGGAGTTTCGGGTCGATCGGGGACTCTCGGGTCGGATCGGGGACTCTCGGGCCGACTCGGGTCGAATCGGGCCGAATCGGGTCGAATCGGAGGGAGAGGGGAGAGGGAAGAGAGAGGGAAGAGAGAGAGAGGAGGCCGAAATCGGCTAAGTCCAAAACGCCATTTTCCTGGCCATAAAAAAAAAAGTTTTCCAAATGATACCGGCCCAGGGGGGGGAGCCGGAACACCGGAACAGGCCTTTTTCGGGGGTCGGGAAGGGGGTTGTCGGGGGTCAAAAAAGGGGGTGAAGAGGGCAAAAAGGGAGGGTGGAACGGAGGATGCACCCGTTTCGGGCCGAATCGGCGCGGCGCTCTGAGTAGCGACCAATCGGATCGCTCGTTTCGCCGATGTGACGGATGGCGCGGCGCTCCAAGTAGCGACCAATCGATCGCTCGGTTTTGGCGGGAAATTGGGGACGGGTAGGGTCCTGGCACGAGGAGATCCACGGGAAGGTCCACGGGGAGGTCCACGTACGGCGCGCCGGATCCGCGGGACGGACGCGATTCGGGTACGATTCGCGGGTTTGGGACCGTCGATTGGCGCCGTGTCGTGTCGGATCGGATCGAGTGGCGGTCGTGCGCGCGTGTCGGTGCCCCGGGCTTGGGCCGTCGGATCGGACCGTCGGACCGAAACCATGTCCTGTCGGTGGGTATAAAGACCGCTCCCCTGTCCCGAACCCTCACCAAACCACCACAACCGACAGCAGCCGGGCGAACTCGCAGTCCCGAGCTCCCACCAAACCCGCGGGACACTACCTGTGTCCATTCTTCCTCCGAACACCCCGGACACAAGCGGTGTCCATTCTTCCTCCAACCCTCCTGGACACGACCGGTGTCCGATATCTCCCAAGTCTGCTGGGCGCGTCTATCGCCCGTCTTCCGACCATTCTTCCCCCGAGACCCATGGCCGACGACAAGTCGTACTACTCCTCGGAGCTTTCGTCGGACGAGTCGGACGCGGACACCTCGTCTAAGGATTCGTCCGCACACCGCGCCGACGAGAATTTCGACCCGGACGGCGAGTCGGCCCTCCGCGATCCTGTCTCGTCCCCGTCCCCTGCACGTTCCCCGCCTCGACCCGTCCCGGCGCCGACGCCCGTCGTCTCCGAGCACCGTCTCGTCGCGGGGTCCGCGGACTCCGACGAGGACGATCCCGTCCCCGTCCGGAATAAGGGCGGACTGTCGAAGAAGAGAAAGGCGGGCGAGGCCCTCGGCGCAACGTCGCAGCTCGAGGGCGACGAGAAGGGCCTGAAGCTCGGCCTGGAGAAGGGAGAGTGCGTGCCCAGGTGCTCCAGGGGCGGCGACGTCTGCGAGGCGTACGTCTTCGCGAAGGACCTGGTGGAGAACCGCATGCCCGTCGTCAAGGGGGACGTCAAGACCGTGTACGAGAGCGCGCGCAAGTTCGCGAGTCGCAGGTTCGCCAAGGAAACCAAGAGGATGCAGGACGCGCTCGACGAGGCCGAGGACAAGGCCCGCAAGGCCGACGAGATGAACGTCGCGTTTCGCCGTTACGCGGCACATCTGGAGGGGGACGCCGGCGCCGTCGTCGCCACCCTGAAGCGTCTGGAGAAGGAAGAGGCGAGCCAGAAGCGTCTGCGCGAGGAGTTGGAGGCCGAGCTCGAAGAGGCGCGGCGTGACCGCGCGCGCGTCGCGGCCAAGGAGGCGCGGATGAAGAAGGAGTGGGCGGACACGTGCGCCGCGTGGAAGAAGAGGCAGGAGGCGGACAAGCGGGACGCGGAGGCCGAGAGGAAGCGGATGGAAGAGTCCGAGCGGGCGGCCCTGGCGGCGGCCGAGTCCGAGAGGCGGCGACGGGAGGAGGCCGAGCGGGCGGTCGCGGCGGCGGTCGAGGCCGAGAGGCGGCGATGGGAAGATGCGGACCGCGAGGCCGCGGAGGAGCGCCAGAGGAGGAGGGAGTACAAAGAGAGGAAGAGGTGGGCCAAGAAGGAGGCGCGTCGAGCCGAGAGGCGGGCCGAGGAAGAGGCCGAGGGACACTGGGATGGGCGCGACGCGGGAAGGGACGAGCCCGTACGTGTCCTCGCGGAGGACGCGACGACGGCGGACGAGGGCGAGGCCGACGAGACCGATGCGGGGGAGGTTCGCGAGGCCGCGGAGGCCCGGATGGAGGAGGGACAGGAGAGGGGAGAGGAGTTCGGCGGGGAGGAGAGTCCTATCTAGACGGCACAACGGCGGATGCGCCGTTTGTTGTCCGTGACGGATGACCGCATTATGGTTAATTTCCGATTCGCGACGTATGCTCGCTGGAAGGAACTATGGACACTTTGTGATCGTGAGAAAACGATTTTTGTACATTTATTAACACATCAATATTCATTCCATTCAATAAAGCTTCATGTTCATTACGATCCCCATGGGTATACCGTCCAATCTGCATGCGTGTCAGGCACGATTTCCGTGCGTACTCTCTAGCTAGTTAATCCGTCGTTCCGCGGGCGCGTCCGGTGCGCGTCCGGTGCGCGCGACGCGGCTAGTGGTCGGGCACGGACGCCTTGTACACGTACCTCACCAGGTCCGGTTCCGTCGCTGACGGGTCGAGTTGCCAGTTCGACAGGGTGCTGTCGGCCGCCTGGAAATCCGCCAAGGGGACGGCTGGGCCGTTCGAACTCCCCGAGGTCAGGACCAGGTAGTGTCCCGGTCCGACGCTGCCCGGCGGCGGGTCCGGCGCGACCACCGTCAGGCCGTCGACCGCGTACTCCCCCACCAGGATCTTGGCGATCATGTCGGCCGCGCGCTTGTCGTCCTCGGACGGGGCGCTCGAGGGCCACCATTGGAACCAGACCTTCCACCGCCTGCCGGCCAAGTCCGCGTTTTTCGCGTACGACCGCTCGGGCGAGGGGGGCGCGTTGTCGTAGGTCACGTACCCGATCCTGGTGTGAGGGGAGCGGTACATGTCGCTCCAGTTGAACGCGGGCCGGGCGATCCCCGCCTGGGGGAACGCGCTCCAGATGGGGCAGTTGAGCGTCACGAAGGGCATCATGCGTTGGACCACCGTCATCTCGCCGTCTTATACTTACACCGAGCGATAAAAAACGGCGCGTCAGATGGCGTAGAAGTAAGGGACGTACGGCCACGTATCCGGGAAGCAAGGGGGCAGGTGCGCGATCGCGCGACCGAACTTGAACGACACGTAGGCCATCTTGCCGGCCGTCCCCTCGTTCATCATCGCGTGCACCCTCTTCAGCGTCGCGCGGTGCTCGTCCGCCTTCGCGTCGATCTCCGCCTTCTTCGCGTCCAGCCACGCGTCGAACGACGACATGTCGCCGGATCGCACGCACTTGTAGTCGTCCTTGGACGCGCGGTAGGCGCGGACTTCCATCCCGCGCGGCAACACGCACCGCATGACCTCGTGGTGGAAGTTCTTGATCCGGCGGTTGTCGTGGATCGCGTTGCACGCGTGGACGATCGATCGGATCGGCGGCCCGCGCGCCGTGCGCGGAAGTTCGGCCGTCGTGCGGCGGAACATCTCTATCATCAGGCGGTAGCACCGCCGGCGGGTGTGCGTGCGGAAGAAGATCAGCAGGGTGCACATGAACGCGATCCCGGCCTCCGCCCCGTACGCGTGCGCGAACGCGAACCCCGCCGTGACGATCGGGAGGGACTTGTGGCCGTCGTCGCCCTTGACCAGGAGGTACGCGGACCGCGTCAGCTCGCCGAAGTGCGCCGCCACCTTGTCCGCGCGGTCGGAGCTCGGGAGGGGGAAGATCAGGCGGAGGGCGTTCGCGTGGTCGCGCGTCCACGCGCCGGGCGTCGGCTCGAGGGCGGCCGTCGCCAGGTCGAGGACGCAGATGTCCGGGGCGGACGCGACGTCGACGGTCTTCGCGGCCGTCCGGAACTCGTTCACGGCCTGGTTGAACAGGACCGCGTCGCCCGATCGCGAAGACTCCAGCAACTTTTGCTGGATCGGACGCAGGAGCGTGCGGGCCTTGGCGACCCGCGTCTCCCGCTCGCTCGCCAGGACGTCGCGGACGTCGGCGGCGTCCTCGCGTCCCTCGAACGCCTGGCGGACCTTGAGGACGGACTCCGTGTCCATGTGTTTGGCGATCTCGTTCCAGATGTGCGCGTTCGCGTACAGCTCGCTCGGGGCGACGGCGGCCTTCCGCTGCAGGAAGTCGGGGATCTCGAACCGCCGAGGCGCGTGGACGTCCGCCGTGCCCTCCGCGGCCGCGGCGACGGTCTTATCGGCGGGAGACCCTCCCGTTGGGTTATGGACAATAGGCATGTCCGCCGTGTCCGTCATCGTATACTCGTAAGGTCTCGGCTTTTGTCTCGAGCGCGGGACGCGCGGGACAGTCGAGGCGTCCGGACGAGGATTCGGTTCTCGCGAGTGGTGGTGGGTCTGGCCGATCCGGTGCTTCGTCCGGTCAGTGTGGGGAATATATTCGAGCAGGACCCCTAACCGACGGTGCGTGACGACGACGCGTTCATCCTACTCGTTCGTGAAAACCGGTCGCGATCCGACGGCCGTGGATCGGCTGGTCGTAAATCGTGACGGAAGCGCGCGAAGGTGGTACGGAAGATTCGGTGGCGCGAGTGGTCGGGGCGCTCACTCGGTGCCCCACCGGTACTTAAGGTACGCGTTGACGACGGCGAGTCGGACGACGTCTTGCACACGTTGAATACCATCACCTCTCCTATCCACCCGTCAAATGCGTAATACGGACTGGTGAAACTCCCGCCTATCGAAAAGCCAGAGTATGCGGGGGCCGAGCTCAGCGTCCCCTGGTAATTGGTCCCGTTTGCGCCATCCAGAGCCGCGCTCCATACCTTGGACGTCGACGCCGTGTCGTACGCCACGTGCGCGATGTGGGTCTGGTCGTCGAATATATCGGCGCTGGTTGCCAGCGTATTGAACGTACTCGCGCCGGAATACGCTTTCATGGTCAGCAAAGACGTATCGTACGCGATCCGCGGCATGCCGAACGTGCTCAGCCCCCCCGCCACGAACACGACCCTTTATCCGTCGACGCGCCGGCGGCGGTGTAAGGATCCGGGCGTGCAGAGGCCGTGTTGCGTTGTTTGAAGACGACGACGACGGTACGCGTGCTCGCATTCAAGAAAGGCGTCGAAATGTGTACAAGTATCTCCGGTTCGGGTACGCGTAGAACCTCAGCCACTTGTCGCGACCCCGCCCGAACGCGCGTCCAGTTCGGGTTGCGTCGACGCTGTGGTCTGGGACAGGTTATAAGCGCTCTGAGCCTTGTTGGCCATCGTGCGCACCTTACCGCCGACGCTCGCGGTCCCCGTCCCCGCGCTGTCGGTGAGAGTCGACAGGTCGGATGGGTCGTACCAAGCCATGAGAGTGGAATCGGTCTTCGGATTGTACGCGAGATACGTGAACGAAATGGTGTTCGATGCCAGGTTGGTGACCCCCGGTGACGTACCGAGCGCGTTTACCAGTCCCGCGCCGACGGAAATCGTCGTCGCGGTGTATGGCGCGGTCGATTGAACGTAGAACGTATACGACGCGCCCTCTCCCGCGAGCGAGTTCGCGGTCCCGTTGGACAGCGAAAGCGCCGACAGACTGAAGCCGACGACCGGCGCGCTGAACGTGGCCGTCACGAGCACGGGCGAGTCGTACGTCTCCGCCAATGCCGTCGTCGTCAGTCCACGGTCAGGGGAGGGAGATACGTGAACGAAATGGTGTTCGATGCCAGGTTGGCGACCCCCGGGACGTACCGAGCACGTTTACCAGTCCCGCGCCGACGGAAATCGTTGTCGCGGTGTACGGCGCGGTCGATTGAACGTAGAACGTATACGACGCGCCCTCTCCCGCGAGCGAGTTCGCGGTCCCGTTGGACAGCGAAAGCGCCGACAGACCAAAGCCGACGACCGGCGCGCTGAACGTGACCGTCACGAGCACGGGCGAGTCGTACGTCTCCGCCGGTGCCTCCGTCGTCAATTCCACGGTCGGGGGCGGGACCGGAGCTTTCCGCCGAGATCTATGTCTTCTCGTGGCGTGTGGAGCGATGCCTATCGGCCTCATGAATCGGTCTGTATATGGGTAAGACATATTTGGTCTCGTCGCGCCCTCGTGAGCGGGTCGCGGCGTGTCGCCCGTCGATCGCATCGTGCCGGATCTGACGAGGTGACTCGGACCGACACGGTGCTTCGTCCGGTCGGGCGAGGGGAATATATGCGAGTAGGATGAGGGTCGACCCCGTCCGACGGTGCGGGATGCACACGCGCTCGTCCTACTCGTTCATGAAAGCCGGGCGAGATTCGACGGCCGTGGGTCGGCACGGCGGGGATCGTGACGGACGCGCGCGCGCGCGGGATTTGGCGGAGGCCATCGTGTGTAATATCCTCGACATGACGTGTCGCCGCGCGAACGAGTTCCTTACGCACAACCCCGACACGGCGAGACCGGCGCCCGTGCTGGCGATCGTCAACGCCGCCCTGCGCGTCGAGACCATGGGTCACATGGACCGACCCGATCTCGAGGCGGAAGTTGCGGCGACGCGGCGGATCATCGCGGGACTCGACGGCGACGACGCGGCGAGCGAGGAGGGGCTGGAGGAGGACCGAAGCGGGGAGGGTGAGGAAGAGGGCGACGGGTCCGCGGCGGACTCGGAGGACTGGACGGAGGAATTCGTCAAGGAGGCCTTGCGCGTAAACGACCCGACCGTCCCCGTCCCTTCGTGTCCGTGCGCGAACTGCGGACTCCTGCCGGCCGCCGCGCGGAGGTGGGAAGAGTGGGAGCCGAAGGACTCGCTCCTCCGCTCTCTGAAGGAGCGCATGCCCGAGATCGGGTGGCACGCGTTGACCCAGTGCGTCGACTTGGGCGAGCTGGACCCTCGCGACTTCGGGGCCGTCACGGCCTCCGGTGCGCGTCCGGGCGCCCGTCGCGCGTCGGCGAGTCGGCGTCTTCGACCACGGGTTGATCGGCCCGCGTCGGCCCGTTCTCCTTGCACCTGGCGCGTCGTCCCGCGTCGACCTCGACTTCGACGTCGACGCGACGAGGCGCGGCGGTAATACGAGGCGTCCGCGTTGTGCCTGGCGGGGTCGGCGGCCGGGTTCGCGATCTCGATCCTTTCGTCCGCGTACGGCTCGTCCGGATCGTCCGGGTCGTCCGGGTCGTCGTACCCCTCGCTCGCGGCGGACGTCGTGACCGGGTCTTCGGTCGGATCGCGCGCGTCCTCGATCGCCTCGCGCGCCGCCGCCATCGCCTCTCGGATCCTGGTCATCCGTTCGTCCGCGCGTTCGTTGGCCTTGCGCGCGCGCTCCTCGGCGGTCGCTTTCCCCTTCGCGTACTCGCGACTCGCGGGGGTCTCCCGGTGCAAGAGACACACTTGTTTGAGGTGCTCGGCGCCCGGCCAGAAGTTGCCCTTGCGGAACTGGTCGAGCAGTTCCGCGCCGTACTTGTGCTCGGCGCGGAGGTGGGCGTAATCGGCGGCGTTCATGGACGAATGCGCCCTGCCCTTCAGGTAATGCTCGATGTTCCGCCACGCGAGGAACGTCTCGTTGTCCAACTCGCGCTTGCCGCACACACGTCCGCCCTGTTTGATCAGGGCCGCGATCGACTTCCGTTCGCCCTTCTTGACCGGCGCGCGGCCGTCCTTGCCCGGTCGTCCGTCCCTCGTGGCGTAGAGACGCCGCCCGGCGACCCACGTGTCGTACTCGTGCTCCAAGGTCCCGCGGCCCGTCCGTCCGGCTTTCCTCGCCCCCGCGTTGGCGCGATCCCCGCTCTTGGCCCCGGCGCCCCTCGCCGCGTCTCCGGGCTCGTCGACGACTCGCGCCGCGGGACCGGGCGCGACCGACACGACCTGTCGGGACTGCGTGATCTCCGTCCTCCTCGGTTCTTCTCGCGCGACGGGGGCGCGATCGACGGACACGGGCTGCCGGGGTTGTGCGACCCCCTCCGCCCTCCTCGGTTCCTCTCGCGCAACGGATTCGTGGACGCGGCTCGCCTTTTTTTGCGCCTCCTTTTCCGCGCGTCTAGCCCGTCTCTCCTCGTTCAGCGCGCGCTTCTCGGCTCGATAGGCCTTGCGAGATTGCGCCGCCTTTCCCATTTCGAGCACCGCGTCGGATAGATATCGGAGGGCTTCGTTCTCCGAGTCCATCTCCGCGGCCCGTTTCGCTAAGTCCGCGAGTTCTGTCCTCCTGGAGTTCTTTGTGGGGTTTCGGACGAAACTGACCGGATCCATCTGGACGAGATCCGGGAAGGACCGGTTGTACATTTTCGCGGTCTCGGCGAGGTACCTCTCGTACCTTTCCCTCTTCTCCGCGGCTTTCTCTCGCTCTCGCGCTTCCCGCCTCGCGTCCTGACTTTGTCGAAGCGCGGCCAGTTCGGTCGCGGCCGCGTGGGGGTTGGCCATCGGATTCCGCGCCGGTTCGCTCAGCTTCTCCTTGATCAGCCCCCTGACTTGGTCGAGCATCCTCTTTTTCGCCGTTTCGTGGTTGTAATCGAGCTTGCCTTGAGCGATTTCTTCGGCCGCACGGCGTAGGCGTCCGAGATTCGGGTCGTCCGGGTTGTTGGCGTCGATCTTCGCGTGGTAGGGGGCGACGTTGTTATAGGTCGGGACGAACTCGTTCAGAAGCCTCTGGACGCGAGCGTCGTCGTAGTCGCCGATCCGTCTGTCGAATTTTCTGAGAATCTCTCGCTCTTTCTCGACGGTCGTGTCGTGTTTATACTCGCTCGATGCGCCACCCGCCATGCTAAGAAAATTCTCGAGGTCTCTTTTGGACGGTTCTTTCCCCGTTGCGGTCTTGTAAGTCTCGATAGCGCGTTGATGGAACATGGCTTCCCTTTGATTAAACGAATTCGGCAATCTTCCTTGCTTGCCGTCGGTTTGGAAGAACCGTCTCGCCGAAACGTATTCGTCGATGCTCGCGTTAAGCTCTCTCAACCTTTCCTGGTCGTCTTGCACGGTTCGGAGCACGTTGACGATGTGATCCAACTCCTCTCCATCGAAGTTCTTGTTCGGTCCGTACAGGCCGAGTTGAGTTCTCTTGCCGTCGTGGATCGCGGGGGTGTCAGGAAAGGCTTTGTTAAACCTTTTAAGCGCGTACCCCAGCTCGTTTTGGTACTCGTACGCGCGCGTCGTGTGCGTCCTGCGTCGAGCGACCCCGCGGCGGACGCTCGTCCTCGTGCGCGCGACGATGTTCTTTCGCGCGATCGTCTTCCGTGCGGCCTTCCGCGGTCTTGCGCGCGCGGACGTCGATCGCGTCGACGTGCGTCTGGATCGGTTCGGGGGCATTCTCTCTCTCTATATATGTGATCACGCGCGCGGCGCTCGTACAACAGTAGGAGTAGAAAAGAGAATTCCGCGCCCTGCGAGCGCGGAGAAAAAAAGATGTCCTCAGTATACGCGGGTCGAGCGGCGGACCGCGTCGGAGGTCGCGCGCGAATGAACGCGCAAAGGGTCGCCAGGAACTACCCCCGGTTCTGGCTGACCGCGCGGGACATGAACAGGGTCCCGTGGCGGCCTTTCGGAAAGACCACCGTGGACGATCTGCGACGGTTCGGCAAGTTTCGAGGGCTCGTATTGTACAGAGGACTGCGGAAGAGGTGCATGGAGTGCGCTCTGTGGCTCCATCAGCGCGCGTGCGTGATCCAGCGGTGGGTACGTTCCGTCGTGTTGCCGTACCGCCGCGCCAGAGAGGCCGTGCGGAGGAGGGTGTGCATGCGGCCGCGCAACGCGGAGGATCCCATCACGTTGGAACCGCTGCCGCCGAAAGAGAGGGTGTTCAAGTTCGTGCGCCCCGATCGCAGGGTCGCGGGGTTCGACGCGGTCAAGCTGGCCGAGTACGTCGTCGCGTCGGGGACGTTCGAGGACCCCGTCACCAGGTACCCTTTCCACCCGGTCGACTTGCTGCGATTGGACCGGCAGGTGCGGGACTTGGGGTATCAGCGCCTCTCCACGTTGGAGCTGTGGAAGCGGCCGGATTTCGTCCGGGCGATGCGAGAGAGGGAGTCGCTCGTCGCGGGGATGGAGCGCATGACGGGCGACGTCGTCGAGATGATGATCGACCTGTCCAAATACCCGACCGGCGAGGCGGCCGCGCTCCTGAGGTCGGAATATTACCCGCAGTTCTGTTCGAATTTTGTGCAGTTGTCGATGGTGGACGTCCACGCGGCGGAGTGCGGGCGGTCGGGATACATCGCGCGCGTGAGAGATGAAATGCGGCGAGTGGCCGCCGAAGAAGAGTCCGCCGCGAAAACGGAGAGGACCGAATTTCTGAGAGAATTGGCTGTCATGTTATCGTGCGACGCGCGCGTGATGCGATTCGTCGTCACGGGAGGCTTTTATGGTTAATAAATGTCGCGAATAAAGCGGTTTATTCAATGATTACGATGATATCATCACGGTGCATCGACTTGTCTCTGCGTGTCTCCTCCCCTCTTTGGACACCGAATCTGTTTGCGAACTCGGCGGGGGTGGGGTTGCGTTCGGGGTTGGACGAGGCTCGCTCGCACGCGGCCGCCACGAGGTCTTGTCCCTCTTTGGTCATCATCCAAGTGTGCTGGTCGTTGTAATGCCGGATCCACTTCTGGTACGTGCCGAAGGCGCTTTTGCACGAATAGGACGGACATTTGAACGGTCTCTTCGCGACCGTCGAAGGGGTCGAAGGGGAAGTTTCCTCCATCGTCGGCGCATACAAACAGCGCAGACATTGTGGGGAGACGTGACGCGACGTCGCGCGTCGGCGTCCGCTCGCGCCCCTCAGGCCACGACGCGCATGTTGCGGCTCACCTGCAAGGTCCGGGTCTGGACCACCGGGGCGCCCGGGTTCAGAGGGTCGGACACGTACGACATTTTGTACGCCGACTCCCCGGCCCGCACGCGGAACAGTAGGAGGCCCTCGGTCACCAGGACGGGGGTGAGGTCGCTCTTCAGGATCTGCCACTCCGTCAGGCTCAGACGCACGCGGAACGTGTACTCGTTGACCTTGACGAAATCGTACGCGCCCGGGCCGGACGCCGGGTTTTTGGGGAGCAGGCCGGCCTCTAGTCCGCCTGCGTAGTCGTTGTTGTCCAGCGGGAAGAAGATGATGTCCAGTTTGTCCATCCCGAAGTTCGCCGTCGTGTTGGCGTCGTTGTGTTCGGCCAGCTTGACCGGGTGATTCCATTGGACTTCCACGTAGATTTCGCCGTCCACGATTATGAACCCGCCGCTCGTCGCCGGCGTCGTCAGGTTTGGTGGTGCGCCCTCGAGCGGGAAGATGTCGAACGACAGCGGGGTCGCGAGCAGTTGGAAGAGCGTCGACGCGGACCGGGCCAAGTTTCCGCGTCCGGCCGAGTCCGCCACCGCGTCGC
This sequence comes from Mesostigma viride, assembly GCA_009746045.1. Taxonomy (NCBI): domain Eukaryota; kingdom Viridiplantae; phylum Streptophyta; class Mesostigmatophyceae; order Mesostigmatales; family Mesostigmataceae; genus Mesostigma; species Mesostigma viride. The sequence continues at coordinate 5,065 of RPFO01001820.1, read as the reverse complement.
TCGGGAACGTCGCCGTGATCGTGCCCGTGTTGATGCCGTACACCGACAGGTCGCCGTAGGCCAAGACGAAATTGAGGATGTAATCCTTGCCCTGTTCGCCGCCTTCCGCGTCCGCGAGCGTGAAGTTCTTGATCCTGCCCTCGGATCGCAGCGTGCCGTCGTTGAACACGCGGTTCAGACTGTCCGTCAATGTGATCTGGAGGAGGTTCGGGTCCGTGAAGTTCACGGCCGCGGGGAAGTGGAACCCGACCTCGAACGTGGCCTCCGTCGGCGTCCGTATAAACGGCAACTCGCCGATGCTGAAGCGGGGAACGAGCGGTTCCGGTCGGTTCATCGGGAACGACAGGGCGCTGGGCGCGGCGGGGATGCCGGTCAGTGCGCTCTTCGTGTGCCCCTGGTCCATGTTCAGCGTGAGGACGCCTTTGGTCACGAACTTGGGGATCTCCGAGGTCACGACGGTGACGGAGTAGTTCTTGTCGTCCTCGCGTTGGATGGACGCGATCGGGAGGGGCATCGTGATTCCCTCCTGGTCGTCGCGGAAAGTGGCGCGGATCGAGGTCGTGGCGGCGCCCGGGGTCGAGAAGTCGGTCACGGGGGACTGGTATTGGAGGGGGATGGTGACGGACATCGCGGAGGGAGGGACTCGCGCGCCGACGGGTCGTTACCCTACGCGGCGATTAAAAAAGGCGATGCCTGGTCTAGAATATCGGGAACTCGAGACCGTTGAGCGGCGACGTGCCGAATGGTATGGGTACATTCACCTTCTGGTACACCGGGAACGCTTGGACGTTCTTCCCCGTCGCGCCTCCAGGGAGGTACGGACCGGTCACGGTGTCCGCGGGGATGGTGACGGTGTAAGATGTGGCCAAGACGGATGACACGAGGGCGGGGAGAAGGGGGAAGGGTACGTCTATCATCCATTTTCCGGCATGTTCGGTCGTGTTGGCGCGGCAAGACGCGGTCTGTTTGTACGTGCTGCTGCCCTCGTTTAGCGTGACGATCGTCCACTCGACGTCCGCGTTGAATACCGTCACCGAGAGTTCGGTGTCCTCCGGTAAGAGGTCGAACACCACGAGTTTATAGTCCGAGAAGCTCACTACCAGGTCGGAGAGCACGACGAGGGAAGGAATGACGGTCGAGTAGGCCGGGTTCGCGACCGTGAACCCTTTGGAATCCGTGAGCCACGACGCCGGATTCGTGATCGTCATTTGAAAGGTCGGAAACTTCGTGTGATCGCTGAGTCTTAGTTGGATCCATCGGAAGAAGCCGGCGCCGACGAACACGGTGAACGTCTTGTCTTCGATGCTCGAAACGACGCTCAGGTACTGGCCGGACAATCTGCTTACGAGATCCGAATCCGTCGGGTCGGTCACGAAAATGGTATTCGATAGGAACGTCTGGGCGGTCGGGAAACTCGTGATCGTCCTCCCTGTACCGCTGTCCAACAGCTGAATGTTGATGTAGAGTCCGGCCGGTTCGCCGTGCTCGCCCTCCTCGAACAACACGAACTCCGTGTACCTCGCGGTCATGGGGAACAGGGGTTTCGGGAACAGCGCCGTGGCGCTGCCGATCGCCGTATGGGTCACGACGATCGCCGTGTCGTGACCGTATACCTGCTCGGCGCCGTCGTCCGGGTACCGGAAGAGAGACGACGCGGTGCCGAAGACCACCGACCCGCTCTGGATCGTGCACCTCGTGAACGTCACGTCGACCGTCGCGTTGGGGTACGACGGCGTTCCCACGATCGCGCGTGTGTACGCGTAGTTCGTGGTCGGGAGGACCGAGCCGTCCGATCCGCGCACTTCCACGGTGACGGCTTGTGCTGCCACGTCCGCGAGGTTCGTCGGGAACCGCGCGCATTTGGTGAAGTTCATCTGCAGTCGGAACACCTCGTCCCCCGTCTTGGTCACGGTCAATGCCGGGTTCAGATTGGGATCGAATAGCAAGGCGGGAGTTGGGAAAGGATTGACCTGTACGCTGATCCCCTTGTCGTCTTTGATGCTTCCGTTGGACGTCAAAGCGAATCGGTAATGTCGAAGCATCGCGTTCGCGCCGTCGGGGTCGGTGGTCTCGCTGGAGATCCGCGTCGGGGTCACCGTGCAACTCCATGTCCCGTCTGGGTTTTCGGCGAGGTCCGTCAACGGGATCGCCGCCGGGACGACCCCGATGCCAAGCGCGAGCGGCTGGAGTAGCAAGTTCCTGACGCTGGACGGGATCGTGCTCGTCGACGACAACGTCAACAGCAGCTGGTTGCCCGGACCCGCGTACGCGAGTGTCGGCGCGATTACGACGATCTCCGTGGCAAGTCCCGCGACCGTGAGGGTCGTCGCGGTCTCCGCGGTGACGATAAAGAACGTGTAGTCGCCGGAGACCGTCAGGAATTCGGACCGGAGCGTGTACGCGAATCGGATCACGTCGGAAGCGAACGGGACGGTCGTCGCTCCGCTCGGATCTGACGAGGACGTCGGCGGACTCACCGTGTAGACGGCGCTGACGGTCTTCGCGTCCTGCGAGAGAACCGTGCTCCCGGGTTTGTACGCGACCGATAACGTTTGTCCCTGGTCATTCGTCGCTCGGAACGACCGACACATGTTGAAGTTCTCCGTGATCGTCGCGCCGCCCGAGAGAGACGCTGGGTTAGGGAAAGTCGCGGTCAAACGGAAATCGTAGTTCGTGTCCGTCACCTTCTCGACGGTCGTCGAGGACGCGGCGAACCTCTCGATGACCGCGGAGGAACTCGGCGCGAATGAGATCTCCGTTCCGACGAACGGCGTCAGCGCCGAATATTGCGATACGACACCCGACGCGAGACTCGGGCGAAGGACCAGGCGGTTGGACGTCGCGCTGTATCCCCTCGGCGGCAAGCTGGCGATACCCAGTCGGGTGTCCAGGTGGAGAGTCTCGGTCCCCGCTCCCGACACGTACTTGAACCTCGCGGTCACGTCCGTCCGTTGCTCGGAAGTGGCGCCGTGTTCCAGAACCGCTGTCAAACTCCAATCCGTGTCGCCGAACGTCAGGTACCCGTAACTGTTGGTCGCCGCGGGGGCGGGAGGAGTGAGCGTCGTGCCGTCCGTCATACGCATCTGGACCGTGACGGGGATCGTGTACGGGTACTGGTCCTTGTTCTGTTCGTACCTGTCGAAATCGAGCGCGAACACGAACTGTTTCTTCGGGACCGGGGACACGGTCATCGAGAGCGACGAATCCGGGGTTCGGGACGGGAACGTCTCGTTCTTGCGTCCGAACGCGTCCGTCACCGTGCCTTGTCCCAGCCTTACCTCGAGCGCGGCGGGGTCTCCCTCGAGGACCGCGAACGTCACGACCGTCTCGGTCTTCGCGACGTTGGTCTCGATCGCGGTGATCCGGCTCCTCCACGACGCGTGGTTGAATTCCAGCAGCTCCTTAAAGGCGTCCGCGACGGGGGCGGTCGCCAGGGGTGGGAGTATGTCACCGCCATCGCTACTTGTCCCGGCGCGTTCGAGACCGCCCGCATGGACGTCTGGAACTGTCCGAGCGGGGTGACGTCGCTGTTTAGCATGAACTCTCCTATGGACATTGCAAGCGTCGCGCCCGACATGTCGCGGAACGTCTTCGCGGGGTCCGCCGCAGCGTGGAGGAGTCCGCCGTTCACGGTCGCCCGGATCCGGACGGGGTTGGCGGGCGGGGTGAACGTGACGTCGCCCTTCGTCTGCCACGTGGTCACGGTGAATATCGCGTAGTACGCGCCGTCCACGGGCGTGTCCAGGTGATTCTCTTTCAGCTCCGCGTTCAAGTAGAGAGTCGAGTTCCTTATGCTGGCGTCCGCGTACTCGTACTCGAACCAGAAGGCCTTGGTGAGTTTGTAGCCGTACTCGTTGGAGGTGGCCGTCGGGTCGTGCACTCCGATGAGCGCGGCGATGTCGGTCTCCTGCACGGCGCCGCCGAAGTCCACGCGGACGTCGACCTTCGAATGCGTCTCCTTGTCCGCGGACCCCGAGTAGCCGGACGCGGCGCGATCCGAGAACGTCACGCTCTTGATCTTGTCGGCCTCGAGGTTCGGCAGGATGAAGGAAGCGGACGCCTCGGGAGGGATGTAAGGCACGTTGCCGGCCGTCGGGGTGGTCGTCCGGAAGAACAGGCTCCCTTGCGTGTATCCAGCCGCGTAGAAGGGAGACACGTCGGCCGTCACCACGAAGAACGTGTCCGTCTGTTCCGACACGACGATTTCGGGGGGCGCCAGCGTGGTCGCGGGGATCACTTCCCGGTTCGCGTTCCGATAGTGAAGTTCGTAGTATTGGTCTTTCAACTCGTCGTCCGCGTGCAAGTATCCCAGGGACATGGTGCACCGGAATTCGGCCTGGAGCGACGTCGCGAAGTCGGCGGGGGTGAAAACGGCGATCTCTCTGTGCGCGCTCGCGATGTCGGTTTCCGACAACGCCGCGGATATGACGCCCGCCGACGCCACCGCGAAAATGGTCCCCGCGTCGGGGATCTGCTTGACGCCTTCGTCCGCTGTCAAAGTGGTCTCCGCGGTGTCCTTGACCACGATGCGGAGAGAGGACGCGAACCCGGCGGGCAGAGGTTGCGGGTTGTTCCCCGCGAGCAGTTCCAAGAAGAAGCGGATCGTGTCGCCCTCGATCGCGGGCGGTTCGACGGACCACTTGCCGCGATCGTACGCGACGTAACTCGCCGAGTTGCGGTATTCGATCGTCAGCAGGGATTTGAGCGCCTCCGCGGACAGTTCCGTCTGATCCAGCACGCCGTTGAATTTCAGAGAGACGAGGTACGAAGAGTTTCCGAGGGTCTCGGTCCGTCGCGCGATGGCCGAGTTGGTCTGGTCCACGAGCAGTCGAGTCGCGCTCGTCAGCGTGACGGATTGGGTCACCTTGGGTAACTCGAACCGGGCCGTCTGATCGGACGTGACCAGCAGGGGGTTGTCGTCCGCGTTCACGAAGTCGAACACGAGATCGAACGAGGTCACGGGGGTGTTGCGCGCCCAGTTCAGGACGGACAGGTCTGTGATCGTGAAGTCGAACCGGTTTTGCGTGCACGAGACGGTGTAGTCGTTGTACCTCGTGTTGCTTGA
>RPFO01002182.1:0-63792 GCA_009746045.1 Mesostigma viride | reverse complement strand
CCATGGCGCAGCCTGAGGGAAAACTCTACCAGACATAGATAATCCTCCCAATCACTCCCCGACTAGCCATTCACATAGTGCCGCAGAGCTTCTTCCACTACCCTATTCAGACGTTCTACTAAATGAGAAGAGGAGGAGTGGTAGGCAGTACCGAAGGTGACCTTGGTACCGATAGCAGCGAAGAACTGCTGCCAAAAATCAGAAGTAAATAACTTATCTTTATCACTAATAAACTGCCTACTCAAACCATGATATCTTTATACGTTATTAAGGTATAGGCGTGCGCAATCGCGTGCGGTGAGTTCTAAGGGACACGGCACGAGATGACACATACGAGTAAAACGATCTACGAAAACAAGGATCTGGGCGTTACCTCTATCATTCTTCCTGAAAGGTCCTACAAAATCCATCATAACGTCCGGAGTCCCACGGCATGAAGGGATCAGGTAAGGTCCTAGGCTCTGCTATCTGTCCTACATTGTTGGGTTTCATCTCCTGGCAAGATTGACAGGTTCTAACATACTCATCTACATCCTTTAACCCCTAAATGGTCTTGCGGCCGATTTTCCGCCAAAAATCGAGTTCCAGCCGATGCATCGGCCCCTTCTCGGGCGGCCAAATTGCGCGAAAACTATTGAGAATTAGGAAACGTTTAGCTGAGAAGATCGAAAGTTTATAAAATACTTTAAAGCGTGGTATATGGGTTTGCATACTTTTGACAAAGTTTAACACGTCGTTCGTCACTGCACCTATTCTTAGGACTGAGTTCAACTCAGTCCTATTCTTAGGACTGAGTTTTTGGGTTTCGTAGAAAATTCGCCCAAGTCGGAATGTTTGTCAAAAAAATTCCCTCAAAATTTATTCAAATACTACGTGAAATGACCTTTCTTAGACATATTTTTGCGATTTTTTTGGATTTTGTTTGGGCGGCTAAATGTACGGTCAAAGTACAGGTGGTAAGGGTACTTTTTCACGTGAAACGTGAGTTCCGGAAATGCACGACCTAGCCATGGCGGCTTGCGCCCATGCATGCAGTTTACGTTTGCGGACGATTTAGCTGGTAAAACCCAGGAAATAGATTTTATATGTCCTAAAGATGACACAAACCAATTTTTAGCTCCCGGGATGCGATTTACCAGGTGTCGGCACTGCTCTTGCTGGAAAAAACTGCGACCAGGCAGGTTGACGGAATTGATGACTAAATTTACTTTACGGTGCATTTCGAAGGGTTTATATGCTTCTTTGTACTTATTATCATGCATGTGTGTAGAATTAAGTCAGTGGCAGCAAAGATTTGATTATTTCGACCACTCTGTCATGTCATGGTTTGTGTGCCGCAAGTGTCACTTTTGCGGGCACCGCCTGGGCCAGGATAACGCCATCCGTGCACGGTAAAGCTGAAATATCGTCACCTTATCGTTTTGTTATGTTCTTACATGAGTTTGAGCTTGCAAGGCGCTGTCAGTTTCGAATCTTGATGCGCTTTCTTGACCGTTGCCTGCCCCTCTCCAAACCCCCCATTTTTTATGATGTTACCAGGCATTTGCCTTACCCTAGTGTACTTTTGCAGTTTTTTAGGCGCTGTATGGGTTTAAATACCATCATAGATGTTAGTTATTCTTTTGCTACGTTCATACTGCGTGATTGTATGGCCATGGGCTGCATCCAGCGTGCTTTCAAGCTTATACGGGTGAGTGAAGAATCTTGGTGATAAACCACTGTCATCATGTGCCAGCAAGTATGTTGGCCATGCCATGGCAAGGCAAAACAGTGTTAGCCATCTCTATTCTTGTTAAAAACAATTGAAATATGCTTAACCTACCCATTATATTGGTGGTTAAGGCTCATAATAAAACCCTTTGTAGGTAGGTATCAATGCCCATTCCCTACGTGCGTGCATAGGCTCTCACACATATACTAAGGTATAATATAACTGCAATATGATGATGCAAGTATGTTTTCCTGTTATGCTAGAAGGGAAATGAGTTGATTGGCATGGTTGGTTGCCACGGTGGTGTGTAGTATGACCGCACTTACATGCTTGCACATTGCTAGCAACCTCGAAACCCATTCTTAGGGCTGGTGGTTTTTGGTGAGTTTCAGGTAGAGGCTGTGGCCAAATTGAGCCCAGTTTTTTGCCATGTTTCAAGAACTATATTGTTTACACGCCTATATTTTTTCAACATGCATATGGATTTTATTGAATTTTCCCAACTCGTCCTTCCACAGAAAATTGCCAAATCGCGAGCATGGGTTGACACCCTTGTAAAATTTTACATGATTTGGTCAACATATGATTTTTTAGGCATATGCCCAAGCATTAGCATGATATTGAGTGCTCTGATGCATATCAAACATATGGGGTACCCCCCTACCCTTACCGCTACATGATCTCAAAGTTGGCATACTCAGTCCTATTTTTAGGACTGAGTTTTGAAGTACGACGTGTTAATTAACCCATGTTCTGGACCCTCAAAGGTGGGGGGGTACAGGGTTTTTTGGGTACTTTTGGGTGCAGTCGGTACCGACGTACGCCGCAAAAATCACGTTCGCACGTGATTTTATTGTGTGACAGCCCGTGCATGGCGGCCGCGCCCACGACAGTGGCAGCCTCAGGGCGGCTCGTTAGGGGCCTTAGAGTTAGCGTTCCTGCGGTCCTGTTCGGGGCTGACTGGGCAGAGGATAAATATGGTGAAAATTATGCGAATGTGCGCATACCAGGGACAGTAACGCGGGTGACACGAGACAAATCGCAGGCATTTTGCTTGTTTGATGGCGATAAAAGGCCGCTCCCACTCACGAAGGACCAGGTTTTTGAGTACCTGGTGGCTGCTGACGATGTGGGGGATGGTGCTGATGAAAGTCCTGGCCCGGCAGAGGCGCGGGAGGCGACCCCTGAGGCGGAGGAGGTGGAGCAGTCGGACGCTGGGTCTGAGGAGGAATACGAGGAGGAGGAGGAGGATGCCGGCGAGGATGAGGAGGAGGACATCGAGGAGTCCCCGGTGAAGAAGCGCAAGCGTTCACGAGCCAAGAAAGCTGCCAATATACCCTCCCGGCGCCAGAGGATCGCTGTGGGCAAGAAGAAAGGCAAGCGATCGCTGGGCGCGCGCGATGCGGAATCTGACCCGGAAGAGGAGGAACATCTGCAAAGGCAGGGCGATGGCGTGGAGGACATGCCTGAGCAGGATGTGGGAGATCCGGTGCTAAGCGACGATGAGCCTGCTGATGAGGGAAGTGCCTCGAATCCTGCACGAGGGTGGGTTTTGGGGGTGGGAGCACCCGACTACCACGTGCAGTCTCTGTCGACCAACATTGCCGTCGACGTTGCCATGCCTCTTCCTGAGCAGGCCAAGCTGCCTGGCGGCAACCAGACAAAGTACCAGGAGAGCCCTGTCGACATTTTTGCTCTGCTGTGGACACGAGATGATGTGCTGGGCCCTATTGTGGAGGAGACCAACAGGTATGCCAACATGAAGCTTGCCAATCTGCCACCCGGGGCACGTGAGTGGACGCCATTGACTATCCATGAGCTGGCCAAGTGGTTGGGCATCCTGGTTACCATGGGCCTTGGGCGCCTGCCTAACGCACAGCTCTACTTCGTTGACCGCAAGGTGGGCATGGCCACAGCCCCGGGCCTTCAGCACGCCATGCCATTCAAGCGTTTCCAGCAGATCACACGCTTCCTGCACTTCAGGGACAGTGCCTTCAAGCCAGCCAACACCGACTCCCGCGAGTACCGCCTCTACCAGTTCGAGTGGCTCGAGATCCACCTCAACAAGGCGTACAAGAAGTACTGCACGCTCGGGGGGAAGTGCGCCATCGACGATCGAGCGCTGTGTGGGCACCGGCCACAAATACTGCATGATTCGCTGCTTCAACCCACTGAAGCCAGCCCCCTTCCACATCCTGGGGTACTCTGCGTGTGGCCAGCCCAGCGGCTACCTGTGGCACTACCACACCTACGACAAGCTGCCGGAGGAGCAGCACACGCTCAAGGTCGTGCAGCTCCTTGGGGAGACCCTGCCCCACTCCATGGACGTGGCCATGGACAGGTGGTACACCAGCCGGCCAGCCGTGGAGTGGCTGCATGAGCAGGGCCACAACGTGGTCGGCACGGTTGTGCCCAACCGCAGGGGCATCCCCTGGGCTGAGCTCAAGATGCTCATCCCCAAGGGCAAGGCACTCAAGCAGGGCTTCTACGCGTGGGCAGTGCACGAGGAGACGGGGCTGCAGGCGCTTGTGTGGATGGACCGCAAGCTCGTGTACCTGCTGCAGAAGGGGTATGGCCTGCAGGAGATCATGGTGGACCGCCATGGCGGGCGTGGCAATGCCAGGGTGAACGTCCCAGCACCGTCAGCCGTCCCCAACTACTGGTCATGCTACAAAGCAGTCGACCTGTTTGACCAGCTGGCTGCCGAATACGACGTGGGCAAGGCCCTGGTGAGCAAGGTGTGGTGGCACAGGGCCTTTGGGGCCCACCTGGTGAACGCCATCACCAATGCATACCTGCTGATGACCTTCGTCAACCGTTCGCAGTCCTGCATGAGCCACTACACCTTCCTGTCACTGCTGGCAGATCAGCTGGGCAGCAACAAGTGGCCAGGGGCGCCTGCCCCTGTGAGGCAGCTCACCCTCATCCCACTCAGCCGGGAGGGACGGTTTGATGGCAACCACCAGGCCCAGTGCATTCCATTCGCGGTCGAGGCCGACTGCGCGGTCTGCGCTGCCACAACCACCACCGGCGATCGCAAGCGCACAAGCTCGTGGTGCCCAGAGTGTGACATTGCCCTGTGCAGCAGCGTGGAGTACCCCTGCTTCCAGATTTTCCACTCAGGCCGAGTGCCAGGGATGGACGAGATCGAGGGGGAGCCAGCACCTGACCCCAGGCACTCCAAGCCACTCACCCAGAAGGGCGAGAGGGGGAAGGAGTGGTTGGCGACGAGGCAGACCCGCGCAGGGGCAACGCCTGGTTCCACCCTGCAAGGGAATGCTAGGAAGGCCTGGCTGAAGGCCCACTGCCCCATCAACAAGAACAAGAACAAGAAGAAGAAGTAGAAGCCTACCTCCCCATAGGCCAGCAGGTCATGCTATATTTTATCGCACACCATAGCCAGTTTGCACACTAGTGGCTCCTCTTGACATGCTTGTGTGTTGCTTTTTTCAGTTTAGCATGTGTGCCCTGTTTGGTAGTGCATGATGGTTTGATTGCTGTATGGAATAGCATGTGGTGTCATGTGCATGGTGGTGTGGCTCACGTGTAGCTTGATAGCTGACAGCCCCACTAGTGCTTGTAAATGGCAGTCAAGCATGCAGTGTTTGCATTACTCTAGCCAGTTTAGTTTACATGGCCACCTTGGTTGCAACTGCTGAACAGTTGAGCTTGGGGGAATAATAAATAGGGTGGGGATATACCCTTGTGTCCCAGCGTGTGCCAGCACCCACTCGTAATTACGCATGTCTTTGCCAGCATAATAAAGACCTTTATTGCAAACATTCAGTCCAAACTGTTAGGGATATTCATGCATTATGTGTATGCAAGTAATTGAGTCATTGGACTCACAATAATGGTGGCAACCATGAGAAATGATGCATTATGTAAAAATGACAGTTTCGGCCGGTTTATGGGCTGCTGGGGGTACAGGGTGTAACTGCTGGTATACCCACCCAAATGATGACCCCAATGGCTCAAACTGTTCAGCAACTAATTGTTTATCATCCCTGAAGTGGTAGGTGCCTAGGTCTTATAACATAATTCAAAATGCACATTCTACCAAAAATGAAAACGCGCGTCTTGACCCCCCTGACTTTGACGGCAGTTATACATGGCCTACCCTGCATATATGTGAGGTTGTGATATACCAACCCGAAGGGCAACTCATGGACATGCTTGGCCCCCAAGGACAGCCATTGGATATGGGTAGGTTGGATGGCATCTGGTTTGCAAAATTGTGAAGATCCAGCCGATTTATCGGCAGGATCTCAGACCATTTAGGGGTTAAAAGGGAAGGCCAGTAGTAAGAGCGGGCTACTAGGTCCCGTACCCGTTTACCACCCTGATGAGCAGCTAAGTCATGCAACTCAAAGAGCAAGGAGGAGCGACAGATAGGAGGGACATACAGGCGCCATTGAGGGGGAGAATCTGCTATAATCTGCACATATAAAAACCCACCTACAAATTTACAAGGGTGCTAGCTTGCCTAATTGTTGGGGATGGGCAGCAATGGCAGCTAATGCTTCCGGCTCAGTGGCCGTAAATCTACTAATAAGGCGTTCAAGATCAGAGGTAGGCATCGCTACAGAGGTATCCAGAACAGGTTTAAAGAGATCTCCTACCGCCTTGCCAAAGAGAAGGGGAGGTCCCAGAGGGACTATGTTTTCATAAGACTTTCCTGACCTAGTCGCTATATGGCTAAGCGGTATAGAAATTTTATTTTTCCCCTCCCCCCCCACCGAGGCCACAGGAAGGAGTTAGGAATGAGAAATGAACGACGTGATATATTGCTTGAGAACACTGTATGCTGTGAGCAATGAATTGCTTGGTTCATTAGAAAATAGGTTTACCCTTTATCAACGTTCCTCTCACTGGCTGCGCCGCCAGTGACCGTTGGGTGCAGACCGTTGGCCCGAGGCCGCACGATGACAGGTAGCAGTCTAGTCACTGCATCGTGTGATCACAGATCAATGCACGCTGCAGTACGGTCCCTATCTAGGATACTCTAGTACCGTCCAATGACAGGACACTACGTATACTGGGTACTGACATCTGTCACGTACCCCAGTACCCAAAGTACCTATCTAGGGAAACGTATGCGACTCGACTAGCATTCCTATCTGCATAGCCCACGTGGTATTTATATTCACATACCAACGTAGGTTTACAAGGCTTATTCATACGTTGTATTCACAATGCCTTTGAGACTTAGTCTACAGCAAAGCATGGAGACTAACTCCAGTATTGTTTTATTATTTATTTCTTAATGCAGGTCTGCACCCCCAACATTATTGTTATTGTTTTTAAGTTGATTAGGGGTACAAAAGAGACATGGCTGGTTGAGCCAGGTTGGTTACAGCTGGCTGTTCTGGCCAGGTGTTATATTGCACATTAAATAAGGTGTACACAGCTGGCTGGTTTGGCCAGTTATTGGAGCACACATTAAGTAAGTGGATACAAAGCTTGTGTCCTCAAGCTGCAAATGGATACAAATCTGACCTAGCCAGCACTCACACCCCACAACGAATGTGTTGAATTTTATGGCGCCCAGCAGCTATCGCTGTGGTAAGGGGGTGTGGTGGTTGTGTACTGAGCTGTGGCCAGTCATTTATTCAAACACTGACTCTGATATCATAGGGATTCATGTTCTCAAAGAGTAGCTGGTATTGTGGGCCAGCAGCATCCCGCAGCTTCGTTAAAGCGTCTGCTGGGTTTTCCTCATCATCCACATGATCCAGCTGGAGAAGTAGGTTGCCTCCTGTTTGAGGATCACCCAATCCAGGTCAGTGTGGACAGCAGCAGAAACAGATTTCTTGGTTAGAAAACTGATCACAGAGTAGCTGTCAGTATAGAGATGTGAGATGACATTGCATGTGCTGCCTGCCTGGGTTTGTAGCCAGGTGAGCATGTGCTGCAGGGAACGAGCATGCAATGCAGCAGACACCACAGCACGACATTCAGCTGAGTTGCTGCTGCCAGGTTTTCTGCGGTGTAGCCTGCTGTACCAGGAAGTGAGGGACATGTAATCTGACCTGTTGGTGAGAAAAAACAGCCCTGATTCCCGTGCCCCCATCTGATTGATTGTTCTGCTCTCCATGGAGCTGTCCATGACACTGTGGATGTGGATGTCTTCCATCAGATTCAGGCCATGGAGGATGAGGGGGGGCAGTCATTGACCAACTTCCTGATGTGACTGCATTTTATCTTGACTAGAACATCATGGGTGACCCTGCTGATGACAGCTAAGGGAGCCCCACAGATGGCTGACCACCACCCCAGTTTGCCCTGAACAGTGGCACACATGTGTAAGGGGAGGTAGTTGTCTTGCAGCAGATCTAGACAATCTTGGATATATTCTGCAGGAGGAGAGAGAGCAGACCCACTGATCTGGCTGCCTATGCAGCTGCAACATGATGCCACAGAACTGGATGGGGGTTGTGCTCAATTCCACCTGTTTGCCAATCTCATATGATTCCTGGACCTGCTGAATAAATGTTTCCACCTCAGCTCTAGGCCCACAAATGAGTTGGTCATCTCCATGCCACACAAAGAGCAGCAGTCCAGAGGGGGTGGGTACAACAAAAAAGCATGGGTCCAGGTCATCATACGTGGCCTTGAGCTTTTTGAATACTTCCTCTGCTGAGTCTCTGAAAATTTTGGGGCACTGACAAGCCCTTCCACCCCAATGTTGATGATAAGGTGGGGCTCATCAATGTAAGGTTTCCACACAGCTGGGGTGTCTACCACGTACACCTTCCCTTTCCACACAGATTCAGCCTTTTCTGGGTCCCCCCTGAGGAAGGCCCTTTTAATATCAGTGGCTTTGCAGACATAGTCTTGGCCTGCATTGAGGTTGTGGAGGAATAGGGAGAGCATGATCCTGAGTGAGGTTTGTTGCAGCCCAGGTGTGTAGGTTTCCCCTTTTGGCAGTGTGGATGTCCCCTTTAATTCTGTGACACATGGTCTGGCATGGAAGATTGGGGAGCCCACTTTTTGTGGTTTTTGTTTGAGAACAAATTTTAATCTGAGCTTTTTGGCTCCCTCTGGCACGTCCCATGAAGGGGTGACAGGAGGTTTGTATTGAGGGTTTTTGGGGTTGGGCAGGACCCATTCCTGCCTGGCTTGGTGGACAATGGCCATCAGCCACTTGGTAAACCCTTTTTGTGTTTTGCATTCTTGTATGACGTGGGAGATTTGGTGGGGTGAGTGCATGGCTATGTCCCACTTACCCAGCCCAAAGGCTGAGGGATGGAGGAACTGGCTGTGCACTAACTTGTCCAGATCAGGGATCTCCCCTGGTGCATACTGAGTGTTGACTGCCTTGATGACAGCATCCATACCAGGGACAATACTGGAGAGAGGGATTTTAAAGTGGTCCAGAGGAACTGCACCCACCCCTGTGACACTGAGCTCATTAGCTGAGATAAGCACCCCAGGATAGGATACAAAAGGTTCCCCCAACAAGGTGTTACCAGAGTACCCCTCCACCACCTGGAAGGGTGTCTGAATACCAAGTATAGGGAGCATCACCTGTCCCACTACATCCAGTGAGCTTTGGCCTGAGAAATCCTGCACCCGTGCCCAAAATGAAGGTGCAATCTCAAGACCAGGGATGGCTTGTGCACTGATCACACTGACCTGTGCCTGAGTGTCTATTGCCAGGGTCCAGGGGTCCTGACTAGTGCACACAGCTGAGACTTTTGCCAACCCTTCGGCCACAGCAGCTTGTTGCTTATGTGACCTGTGTAATGCTTGCAAGGCGACTGCCAATCTTGACCTCAGAGCGGGAGGGTTGGCAGACAATTTGGTGCCTTGGGGCTGAGCTAATGCTTCCAACCCAGCTACCTCGTGCCTGGTTAAGCAATCCCCAGGTTGTGAAGTGGGCCTGGCTTCACTGAGGGTGGAAGGGTTCACAGAGGGTGCTGTGGTGCTGTCAACAGCAGTAATTGGTGGCTCAGAGCTACTGCTGGGCATGCTGGAGTTGCCAGATAGAAGTAGTGAGTCCATGCTTAAAGACTCTTCCCCAGGCACGTCTGCCATGGGAGAATAATACTTCTTAATTCTATGACAGCTCACCCTGTGACGCTTCCCATTGATATTGTGCTTGACCTCCACGGTCTTGCTGTTTTTGGTAAATCCACGGATGGTAACTGGACCTAGCCAAGTTCCAACCTTACCAAAGCTGTTTTCCTTGTAATAGAGAACTTGATCACCTTTTTGGAATACTGGCCTGGGATGGGTTTTATCTTTTTCTGCCAGTTTTGCTGAGGTTTGTGCACGTGCAGTGTTGTACAGTGCTATCACCTCTGGGGGATATACACCTGCCTGCAGGCCTGCTGGGATTACTTCACCCCACTTGGCATGCAAGACAGGTCTCATGTTTAGGGTTGTGCACATTTCATGACACCAGAGTGCCCTGTCACAATAGACCCCTGAAGTAGCATCCTTGGAAGGATTTTTGGCTAGTAGGGTTTTGACAGATCTGATGGTTCTTTCAATGACCCCCTGACCCTCATGATCTTCCAGCCCAGCAATCTCTATTGCTTCACACCCTTCCAGGTCAGTCAGACAAGAAAATTGTTGATCAAGCAAAATTCTGTCAACTGGGTAGAATCTGGGTAAAGCAATCATGAGTGCAACACGTAGCTGCCCTGCAGACATGCCAGGTAAGGGTTCCATTACTGTGAACCTGGACCATGAGTCTTTTAGGATCAGGTAGGGTTGGACATCTTTGTTGATGTGCATCACATCCCCCACTATCATGCCCCTATTGGTGGAAGGAGTTGCAGTATGCCATTTTTGAGGTTTGGGGCTATTGAACTGACATTCTTGACAGTGTTGTCTAGCCAGTTTTACTGCATTCCTGAGTTGTTTTCCCATGCTACTACCCCCCAGCCGTCTGGCCAGTTCCTCAGCCACTGTTTCATGACCCATGGCTAGGCAGCAGCTGGTGAGCAAGCTCCTTGATATCAATGGAGTTGTCAACAGTAGGGGTTAGTGCTTTTATGTAAGGTTCCAGTACAGGGTGTTGGGAGGACAGTAAGGTTGCTGCCTCAAAATCAATTATGCCCTGGCTGCCATCCCCAATGGTAATGAGATCATCATCCTCAGAGTAAGCAAGGTGAGAGAACTCACATTGATTTGGGTAGCGAGGCCTGTTGCAACGGCTGCCTGGAGCTGGCCAGGTTGTGCCTCGTGTAGTGGCAGCCTGGGCAGAGATCCACATTGTTGACCAGTGTAGGGTTGTGGTTGCACTGGTTGCGGCTGTGCCCCGTCTGGAAGCACCTCAGGCACCTGACCCTTCCAGGGTTGCCAGGTTGCCTATTGTTGTTGTTGTTGTTGTTGTTGTTGTTGTTGTTGTTGTTGTTGTTGTTGTTGTTGTTGTTGTTGTTGTTGTTGTTGTTGTTGTTGCCCTGTTTGGGCCGGTTGTTGTTGTTGTTATTGCCCTGTGAGGGCCTGTTGTTGGTATTGTTATTGTTAATTAATTAATCGCAGCTTTTCTTGTTTGTTCATTGTATTGATTGAGAGGACAGTATCTTTGCTGCCTCAAAACCCACCATGGTTTGGTAGCATTTTCGTTTGTTTGCTTGTAATGAGAGGACAGAAGCTGTGCTGCCTCAACACCAACCATGGTTTGGTAACAGTTTCGTTTGTTTGTTTGCAGTGAGAGGACAGCATCTGTGCTGCCTCAACACCAACCATGGTTTGGTAACAGTTTCGTTTGTTTGTTTGCAGTGAGAGGACAGCATCTGTGCTGCCTCAACACCAACCATGGTTTGGTAACAGTTTTGTTTGTTTGTTTGCAGTGAGAGGACAGCATCTGTGCTGCCTCAACACCAACCATGGTTTGGTAACAGTTTTGTTTGTTTGTTTGTTTTCTGTTAGTGTTTCTTGTTATTGCCTCCCGGTGCTGCTTGAGCGTTAGCACCAGCCATGTCTTTACCCGCAAGTACATGCGTTTGGTAATGGCTTCTGCCACTACTGCATGCGTTATTGATGATGTGCGGCGGCTGAGCAAGCTCCATGTCTAGGGAGTTGACAGCAGTGGGTTTGATTAAGGGCCCTCAGCCCTGACATAGAGAGGATCAACAGTCTCCCTAGAGGGTAGAGGCTGTGCTGCCAAGAAAGCAACAATACCCTTACACTCATCCCAAATAAAATGGGGAGATCTGCGTTCAAAAGACATGACATTCATTCAGATAAGTCACGTTGGGGTGGACGGAGATACTTGTCTCGTTTGCATATGCCGTCCAGCCCAGGCCGCCCACCGCCGGCGATGGGGATAGGCCAGGAGTGCTTTTATCACATAACAGCTGGAGCGTTTCTATGCTCCTCATGCTGCAGCGATAGCTTTCTGTTTGGTTATGATATGTTGAAAAGATAGCCACCGCTCTTGAGCATTATATCAGAGCATGCATGAGGAAAGAAAGCAACGGACTTGCTTACGCTGGAAGCCCCAGGGGCCGGCGCGGGGCCGGTGCCTCCTGGGGGTTTGTTTTCCTGCCGCATTGCCGCCGCCATGGCTGCTCCAGCAGTGGGTGCTGCTGTCGCAGCCGCCGGGGAAGAGGGTTGGTCGGTGCCCCGTAGGGGAACCGGCTCCGCCACCGGCTGGCGCACAGGGGAGGGGGGTTGTTCGGACTGCCTCGCGGCAGCCGGACCCTCCACCTGGCTGGTATTGTCATGGTTGTTCTTTTGTTTTCTTTTTCTTTGTCTTCTTTTTGTTTTGTTGTTATTGCATGCAGGCGCACCGACATCAGCCGGTGCCCTGTTGTCTGGCGGACGACGCTGATCATCATCGTCGTCCCCAAGATATAGTTTCTTTTTCTCTTTTCTTTTCTTTTTTTTTTTTTTCCAGTGCCGGTTTGAACCGTTGTTGAGTTTGATGTTGCTGAAGAGCGTTTATAAAATTCAAGTTAGGAATGAGAAATGAACGACGTGATATATTGCTTGAGAACACTGTATGCTGTGAGCAATGAATTGCTTGGTTCATTAGAAAATAGGTTTACCCTTTATCAACGTTCCTCTCACTGGCTGCGCCGCCAGTGACCGTTGGGTGCAGACCGTTGGCCCGAGGCCGCACGATGACAGGTAGCAGTCTAGTCACTGCATCGTGTGATCACAGATCAATGCACGCTGCAGTACGGTCCCTATCTAGGATACTCTAGTACCGTCCAATGACAGGACACTACGTATACTGGGTACTGACATCTGTCACGTACCCCAGTACCCAAAGTACCTATCTAGGGAAACGTATGCGACTCGACCAGTGTTTTTTTTAGTGGCGATATGCCGCCAAATGTGGCGGTGTGGCACTTTTTTTGGCAAAATGTGGCGGTGCCACCCACTTTGACAGGGCACCCAAGAAGCCACAATTTGGCCGTGCTGTTCTACTTTATAGTTTCGTTTCGCCACAGGGTGGCCGTGCTTGAAGTTCACTCTAGTACAGGTTACGCCACAATTGGCGGTGTCAGCCGGTCTTCCGGCCGGCGTTCCGCCACAAGCCTCCCTAGTACTAGAACTACTATGCGTACTACTATGACTGACTGACTTACTGCGGAACCGCCCACACTGACTGACTTACTGACTGCATAGTGCATGTACGTAGAGCCCGGCCAAGTGCCAAGTGGCAAGTGGCCCGCTGCCAGAGACCAGAGTGCACTGTGCAGACAGCAGCTTGTGTGCATTTTCACTTTTCAGGCTTCAGCTGGCTGGCGGCCTGGCGGCTGGCGCCTCAGTCACTCGCCAGCCATACTGTACAGTACTGTACCTACTGCATTTACTACCTAATGTGTTTCGACTTTCGGCACTACAGTACAGTAATCGTTTTGTTAATGTGGCTGTAGTAGTATTCGTTGTTGTTAATTTACCAAGTAAGATCTTACGCCCGGCGCCGATGCCTGAGACGGAGACGCTCGCCCGCCTTGTGTACAGGCATTCACGCCTTAAGTTGGGTTCGTGGTTTTTGGTCAACCCAACTTGAGGCGTGAACCCAACTTAAGGCGTGAATGATTATACTAAATTCTACTAGTTTGAACTTAAGATAATTAAACATACTTTTCTGAACTACTTTGAACTCGGAATGCCAGTACGGCGCCGCGCCGCGCTGACCCCGCTGCCGGTAGGGTCATTTGCTGCACCAAAAGCCAGCCCGCCACACGTGGCCGTGCCAAGCCCAATTTTAATTGGCTTAAAGCCACACATTGGCCGAGTAAACTGAAGTTTTCATAGTTCGAAACGCCACAAGTGGCCTAGCGCCACTAGTAACGAAAACCTTAAAAAAAACACTGGACTCGACTAGTGCATTCCTATCTGCATAGCCCACGTGGTATTTATATTCACATACCAACGTAGGTTTACAAGGCTTATTCATACATTGTATTCACAAGGCCTTTGAGACTTAGTCTACAGCAAAGCATGGAGACTAACTGAAGGGCCTCACACGGGAGAGAGAGTCCTACGTGAGAAAGGAGATCAGGCATGCGAACAGCTGTATGAAAGAGGTAGGCATAGGATTCATCGTCAGGTAGTTGACCATAAGGGGTTACACCCATAGTAGTAGGAACTAGAGTAGTATTGAGAACATCAAGGTCCTCGAAAAAGGAGTAATCTGCACGACGGGAGAGTGCATCTGGTACTATGTTATCTACACCCTTTTAAAGAAGGACGCCCCCTATAGCTACCTTGCTAGCATCTGTAGCTACAACAAAGGGTTTAGTAGTATCCGGTAGGATGAGTACGGGAGGGGAGAGGAGTAGGGATTTTAGACACTGAAAAGCCGACTGACATTCACTACTCCAAACAAAGGGGATATCCTTCTTTAATAGATGATTAATAGGGGCTGCTATAGTTGCGAAACGCGGGATAAAACGCCTATAGTAAGAAGCGATTCCTAGAAAACTACGTACATTAGGGGTAGGGGTAGGCCATTCCTGAATTGACTTAGTTTTATCCGGGTCGGTAGCAACCCCGGCATCTGACAGAACGTGCCCTAAAAATGGGACACTCCTACCCGAACGAACTTTAGCACGGCGCGCGCATAAAGAATTTTCAGCCATTATTTCTAATACTTTCTTTAAATCACGTAGGTGCGTTTCAAAATCAGGAGAATAAATAAGGATATCATCTAAGTAAGCTTGAGCACAAGAACGGTCATGCTCAGATAAAGAAACAGAGGAGAAGGAAGGATCCTTTAAATCAGAGGACACTTGAGGAAGGTGAGAATTTCCCATAACCGGTCTAAGCACTTCATTCATTAACATTTGGAAAGAGGCAGGAGAGTTACAGAGTCCCATAGCCGCTACTCTAAACTGGTAATGCCCAAAAGGAGTAGCAAAGGCGGTTTTGTGGCAATCCTCAGGAGCTATGCGTAGTTGCCAAAAACCATCCGCACAATCTAGTACTGTGAAACAGGTAGAACCTTTAACCTTATTAAATATATCATCAATACGAGGTAGAGGGTATTTAGACTTCACAGTAATATCGTTTAACTTCCTATAATCAGTAACTAGGCGAAACTTGCCATTTGGCTTAGGAACTAACAGGACACCAGCGGAGTAGGGGGAGTTACTAGGCTCTATCAATCCTGCTTCTAATAGTGACACTAAAATCTGTTTTAGTTCCTTTAATTCGGTAGGGCCCATTCTATACATCGGAGAGTGCGTAGGAACTGCACCGTCCTTGATAACTACACGGTGTAAAACAGAACGAGGAGGAGGATAAGAAGGGGTCTTTTCTTCAAACACTTTTGAGGAATCTATCACAGCCATGTATCTTACTATTTCATTTTCAGTAAATCCCACTCCTATTGTATCCACTGTGTTTACATCTATATCCACACTATTATTAGTGATAGGTATCTCTTGTACTTCTAACTGAAGGAACATACATAATAGGTATCCATATTCCTTTAGTTCAGATCGCAATTCGTCATTGGACATTAATACTTCAGGTATAGGTCTCACAGGAGGATCAACAGGTGTAGGAGGAGTAATATCTACCAAGGATAAATTTTCTAATCTATAATGACGTTCCGGTACCCAGTAAGAGCTATCTGGAAACCAAATGACCATAGTATCATAATTAATAGTAATCTTATTATCCTGGTGCCAATCTAATCCTAGTAATACATCAGCTGTAGTGATAGGGCCTATAGTGGCCGTCAGGTTGACCGTACGTCCTTGTATGACCAGGGGAAGGGACACCGTACCCGGGGAATGACTGGTGCGACCGTCAGCATAATGGACAGTGACCGTTTTTGTGTGAGGGATAGGGACTAGTCCTAAACGCCTAACTAGGGCCTCGCTCACAAAGGAGCTAGCCGCACCGCTATCCACTAACACAGAGACATTCAAGAGTTCATCAGCATGCAAGAAGGGGTCTACAACAGTCTGAGGAACGGTTAAACCACCATTCAAGAACATAAGAGGACGCACACGTAGTGGTAGGGATGATTCAGCTCCTACAGAGGTTATAAAAACAGGCAGGCAAAAATTATTATCTGGGGTACTATCTGAGGACCTGTCCAGGTTACCCCCGGCTGACAGGCCTACTGTTCCCCCTCCCCCCCAAATCCATAGGAACTAACCCCGAAGAAGACCCTGGCGAAAAAGCCACTGCTGGAGGGTCACGAGGGATCGAAGAGGGTGCGGGAGCCTGATTATCATAGGGGAACCCTGGGGGTCCTGTCTGCACAGCATTCAGCCTACTAGGGGTAGCTGAGGGAATGCGTCCTGAAGTGGGACGAATAGGAGCACGCTGAGGGGTACGAGGAGGGCGAGCGTCGGGATGAGGGGGAGCACCCGAAAGGAACTTGGGGCACTCACGTTTAAGATGACCTACTTCCTTACAATGATAGCATGTGATATGAGAGACATCCAGAGCTGAAAGGTCAGTAACACAAATATCTAATTCTTCTACATAGGAGTTCTCCTCCTCAGGGGTAAGACTAATATTATTAATACGGAAACGGGTAGGAAGAGAAGGCGTGGTGAAGAAATCTGCTACTCGTAAGAGATGCTGGCGCACATGCTTGAGGGGCAGGTCAGTAAAACGGTAGGCAGAGAACTGGCGCTTTACTTCACGCAATAAGGGTCTACTGAGGCCCTGAAGGAAGCGGGCACGTACTTCTGCGCCCGACAAATCCCTAATTCGTACCATCATTTAGATGAACGCGGATCAGTGAGTTTCTGGTCTTCCCAAGATGTGATGAATGGAGCCATGGTTTCAACCAGCGGCTTTTAACCTTTACCACAGTTGCCTCACTACCCTGTGGTCACTAGCCTGAGGCGGCAGCACCCACGGACGGTGTTGGGAAAAGACTCTTGGCCACTGCTGTGTCCGAGCCTTTCTAGGTCTCACCATTGCTGCCAGGCCTTGCACGCCTTGGCAGGTCTGCCACTGTCAATTTCCTTGGTTGCATCAATCCAGGACGTCTGTCCTTCCATGAATGACAGTAACGCTCTGGATTTATCCGTCATGACAAGTACCCGTCCATCCCAGGCCTGCAGGACTGCCAGTCCTGAAGTCCTGTGACATTCTTGGTACCATCAACCAATATTGACCACAGTACCTCCTAGTGACAGTCGGTCCTGTGACACGTAACGTGTGATGGTTCACCCAACACTGCCACGTGCCCTGTCCCTCACGTGTCCTTAGTCCTGGTACTGCTGTAGCGTCCGGCGGCATTACTTCGGGACTTGATAACTCTCAAGTTCCTTGTCCAAATGAGGCGTTTAGCACGGCGTTGGAAAGGCCACTTCAAGTATGATATGCTTAGCATATTGCATCACCAATATGCTAACTCCAACCCTTTCTTGTTTTGGAGCTGCAAGCTTCACACCATGACCAACCCATTCCTTGCTGCCTTGTGAAATGGACACCTGGTTACCCTGGACTTATAATAAGCCTCATGAGCACCCCTTTTGCCACCTTAATGGTATCCTCTTTTAGGGATCTATGGTTCAACCCTGCCATCTGATCATTAACTTGACCTGCAGGTCATCCCCAACCCTTTCTTTTGCAACTGTACCTTGGCTTGGGCTTAAAGGAGGATATTGAATATTCCTTAGGCAACATATCCTGGATATCTGAATGAGAGGCCCTGACTACAGGAAACGTATTACAGTGAGTTCCTGGTCTTCCCAGTTATCACTGGCGCCCGTTTCATGGCGCCCGCCCCGAGCGTTCCAGGCATCATCCATCCAAATGTTCACCAATGGAAACCACTTCAACACCACTGTGCCACTGCTTGATGGGGAGCCCATGTCATCACTGGGTGTTAAAGCCCAGGAGTCATACATACCAGGCTGTGGCTCAACTAGGGAATCGAACCCTACCCCAGAACCCCAGGTTAAACTTAACCTGGTCACATGACAGACAACAAGAGAGATTGGCATACAACATGATTATGTTTTATTATAGAATATCCACCAAAACCAATGTTGAGTGTTCCCAGTGGACCAGCCTGCACCAGCAAGGCCCAACTGTCAGGTTACAACACCATAATATCCAAGGTTGTCACTTATTCACAGCTAAAGAAAACTAAACAAGAGAGATATATACAAACAACCTGGAAGAACTCTCAACATGGCCTGCCCTGTCATGGCCTAACTGCCCGAGGCCAAAGGCATCCCACTGTGCTAATCCTTTACAGGAAGAGCTTGCTCCTGTTGAGCCTTCTACCTGCTTGGTGACAGGTAGGCTACCTGTTGCCCTCCCCCCTGGGGACAACAGCACTGGTCAGCCACCAACTGGCAAAGGCTGGACTTCAAGTCCCACCAGAAAAGGGGTCCATGAGCCCTTTGAGCACAGGGTATTGTAGCTCAGCCTTGCTCTCCAGCTTGGTGAGGGCGTCTGCTGGGTTGTCAACACCAGGCACATGTTCAAGATGAGCAAGGTAAGACATCTCCTTCAGCAACAAATAATCCAGATCCCTGCTCCTGGCGAGCTGTCTGTGCACAAACTGCACCATGCCCATGCTGTCTGTCTTGACCAGTGTGTGCAGCTGCAAGCTACAGGAAGCTACCTGACAGAGCTGGTAGAATAACTCCCTGAGGTAAAGAGCAGTGTGTAGCCCCTCACATATTGCCCTGCACTCAGCAATGTCACTGCTGGGCGTCACCCTGTTCTGTAACCTACTGTACCAGCTGACCAGAGAAGTGTGCTCCTGTTGTAGTGTAATGAGTGCTGCTGCCCTACCCCTGACATCCGTCACCTTCCTGCTGTCCATGGAACTGTCCACAAAAAGCACCATGTTGAGTGGTTTGTACAAGTCCACAGCTGCCAGTATGAGTGGAGGTGAGCTCCTGACAGACTCAACCACCTGCTCTGCCCCTACCTCAACCAGCTGAGCATCTGTGAGCCTACTCAGCACCAACAAATCTGGGGCACAAATGCTAGCTAGCCAAGCCAACATTCCCCTGATTGTGGCACACCTGGCCTGGGTAATGGGCTGCTGGAGGGCATCAATGATCTGCTGAGGATAGTTGTTGCCACCCTCCATCTTGATAAACCAAGTACCTGCCCTCTTGATCAGCGTGGCCTGCATTCCACAAAACACCATGGGCTCATCCTGCTTCATGTGCTGGACCTTTCCTAACTCAAACCTCTTCTGGATCTTGGACAGTACTGAATCCACCCACTCAGGAGGCCCTAAAAGGTGCAGGTCATCTCCATGCAGAGATGCAAACACAGGCAACCCTTCATGAGTACTCTGGAACAAGCAAGGATCAACTGGAGACACAGTAAAGCCACAGTGAGTTTTCAGAAACTTTTCCAGGCTCTTTCTCCAGATGATAGGGCTGGACCTGAGACCCTCCAAACCCTTGAGTATTCTGAGATATTTTGACTTGATCTCTGCTCTCCACACCTTGGGCACTGTTACAAAGAAGGGAGGGATATCACGCCACGTCTCCTTGGCCTGCTCCACATCACCCTTGAGAAAAGCCCTCTTGAAATCAATCAGCACAGAGCTGTACGCAATGCCCTTGACCAGGAAAGACAGATATATACACAGAACAATCCTCCAGGTATCATGCAGCATCCCAGGCGTATACAACTCCTCATCTGTCAGCTCCCCCGTGCCATGGTACTCAGTCACAACTGGCCTCACATGTGGCACCTGCACACCGTCTATCTCCTTCAGCTTGAGCACAAACAAGAGCCTTAGCAACTGATGCTCCCTGGGCAACTCATCCACAGGCTCAGCACAGTTAGACACTATCCAGTCATGCCCACTGGAGACAAACCCTAGAATCCATGCCTTAGCCATCTTGGGGCTTTGCATCAACTCTACCAACTGGTGCCAGGAAATAGGACTGTGACCAGCAATCTGGTACTTGTGCACCCCCAAGTCCCGTGGATCTAGGGTGGTTGGGATGATCAACAAGTCCTCAGCAATGGGCTCCTTGCCTTCAGGCCCCACACTCTGCTGCCCCTTCACAGCCTTGACTGCCACAGCTAGACCCTTGGAGTAGTGATATCTCTGGAGGGGCAAACTGCCGTGACCTTCTAGTGCAAGCTCATCTGCTGACAGAGTCACTCCTGGCATGCACAAGAAATTCTGGCCCAAAATGGCAGGCCCCTGGTACCCTTCCACCACACAGAACGCAGTGGGGACACCCAGGATAGGCACAGTCACTTCCCCTAGGATCTTCATTGTTACAGTGCCCGTAAAGTCACTCACTGCCCTGCAGCCAGCCTTATTCACCTTCAGGCCCTGAGCATCCTCCACCCTGATGATAGACACCTCTGAGTTAGTATCCACTTCTAGGGTAGCAGCCCAGCAAGAACCCCATTCAGTCAACTTAGATACCTTGGGATCCTTGTGCTTGTTGAACATGAGCGACCGGACAATGTCTGCCATGAGTGGCCTCTTGGACCCTGGTGCAGGCCCAGCCCCCGTTGGCTCCACCACAGGTGATGCAGTTGCCTCCTGCACCTCATCATCATCAGAGGGATAGCCACCTCCCACGTCAGTGACAGGCACATCAACTACCTGGTCCTTAACCTGGCCCTCCAGCCAACACTGGGGTCCAGGCCCGTCTGCAGGCCAGATTGCATGTGGCTTGCGTTCCTTGACGTTGGCCCAGCTCAACCTGTAAACATGCCTGGGATTACTCTCCAAGGCCACAAGGCAGGAACGATTGGCATCTTCCACACAGGTCACCACCCCGTTCTGCCACTTGCCCCTCTTGCCCTGCATTGATGGCTCCTTCCACATTCTGACCTTCAGCCCCACCTGAGGCCTCAGCACATTCCAGCCCCTATCCTTGCGTCTCAACTGAGCAAACACCCTGTCTGCTTTCCTCAAGCATGCCTGGACCACTTCCTGGGCTAGCATCCCAAACTGCAGTGCTACAGGATTGACAGCCACCCCGTCATAATAGTAGTTTATTCTGAGGTTCAACTGTTCTTCCACCTGCCTGGTCCACACTGCCCTCTCCAAAGCAGATGCTACCAGTGGCACCTTAGGTTCTGCCAGCACTACGGTCTTGACCTCCCTGATGGATCTCTCCACAGCACCTTGCTGTCCATGGCTCTCCCTGGGCGTGACCAGCAGCTTGCATGGCAGTTGCTCCTGCTGTGACAGTAGGCACTCAAACTGAATATCAGCCTGTACTGTCTTGTACACCCCAAAGCCTGGTAAGAGAGTCTGCAAGCCCAGCAGCAGGGTATTCCCCTTCATATCTGGCAGAATCTGGAGCAGCCTGTACCTGCTAAATCTGTCCACTGCCACCAAAATGTATAAGCCCCTGATATGCTGGACGTCTACCTGGATGTCCCCCTTCTCCCTGGCAGGCTCCCTAGCATGGGACCTTGGCTTCTTGGCAGCATTCTCCTTACAAGCACATTGCTCAGCTGCAGCCCTGCATGCTTCCCTCAGTGGCTCATCTCCAATCTTCCAACCAAACATCTCAGCCATGGCTGTGTGACCAAAGATATTGTGCAGCCTGCGTCCAGCATCCGTGTAGCTCAGTTGCCTAGCCAGATTACGCACCTGGGAAGACGCCTGGACGGGCCCTGCGTGTGAGGACGCAACATCCACCTTCTGCATCTTGGATCCAGAGGACCCAGCAGACCCTCCCAGCAGAGCATCTAGGCTCCCAGAGCCAACCCTGTCTGGGGACCCTCCACCTGTTGACAGTTGAGGGGATTGTTGTGCTGCAGCATGCATGCAATCTTGTGGAATGAGAACATCAGTACACCCCTGGTGCTGATCAGAGGTGGCACCCTGCCCAGATTTATTTACATGTGAAGCTGTGTCCCCACAGGGTGTCTCACTATGTACACGGGACTGCTTCACTAGTCACTTCTGATCAGACTGCCCCTTCTTCTTGTTTGGGCAATCCCTCTTCCAGTGACCTTCCTTGCCACAAGCAAAACACTTGCTCTTGCCAGACCCTCCCCCTGGGGCCTTGCTGTCCTGCTTGTTCTGGTTGCCTGAGGCCTGATTGTTATTCTGCCCCTGGCCACCACCCTTACCCTGCTGATGGCTGTTACGGTTGCCAGACTGGTTCCCCTGATTCTGGTTCCCCTGCTGACCTCCTCCACCACCCTGGTTCTGCTCCTTCTGGGCCTGCTTCCTTCTCCTGCTACCATACCGTGTCCCAGATGGGGTACGGTTCTTGCCCTGGCTAGCCTGAGACGCTGACCCTCCCTGAGAACTGATACCCTTGCAGGTAGGGACCCGGGTCCTGAAGTTTAGTATCACACGCTTCAGAGCCCCCCAGGTGCCATCAGTGAGATCACAGAGCTGCCTAGCAGTAGCCCTACCTTCCTCTGACAAGCCCATCTTATCAAAGAAGTGGTCTGCTGCTGCCCTGACTGTCACACTGAAGCCCTGCTTCTTGCCTGCCTCCACGATCAACTCAAACCTGGCCAGCTCAGCAGCCACCTCACCCTTGATCTCAAACTCATCAAATTCTCTCTTCTTTTCCATGGTGAGATTGTGAACCCTGTCAGAAAACTCCTCCTTGATGTCATCTAGGAACTGCAGCCAAGTGTGCCCCTCTTTCAGAGCATGCCTAGCCATGTCATTGACCCTTTCAGACGACCCCTTGTTTGCGGTGGAAGAGTGAAACACCCTGACAATATCCACACCTGCTGCGACAGAGCCCACGACTAGCTTCATGTCATCAAGCCATTTATCCAGGTTGTCTTGCTTCAGGGAGGGTTGAGCGCTTTCTGCCCATTCATGACTGTCACAGCATCAGAAAATGGACGGGTGCCAGGCAACACACTCCCCACACGCACTGGTGGTGCCTGGGGAGGGTCAATCCTAGCCTCCAAACGCTCGGGCAACATACCAGACACCCTATCGTGAACAGCAGCTTGCTTTGCAGCACGCACACCTGGGGTGACGATGGCGTCCTCCTCACCAGGCGTTGTGAGCACCACTGCCTCCGTAGGTCGCCTGGCACGCTTGACTTTCTCCGCCTCAGCTTGCCCATCACGCCACCGCTTGTGTGTTCTCCCGGCTCTGGGGTCCATCTCTGGGATAGGTTGCCCAGCTGGCGCCTCCACGCCCCTCTCCTCCATCGCCTCCCCTTCCTCTCTGGCGATGTCCTCCTCTGCCGTTCGCTCCCGTTGCTCCTCGAATGTCGCCGCACCCCGGCTTGCCCTCCTAGGCATTATATACAATGGCTGCGACCAACTTTGCAACAAGAAAACAGCAAACTCTCCACCTATCCTCCACCCCCTCAAGCCTCGTTTTCAGACGAAGCTTCTCCTGCAACCGGTGCAGGTGCTGGCTCGTGGAACGGTCCCTCCACCGGATTCAATGGCTGCCCCTGGTCGTCGTGAGTAGGCACAGGCCTAATAACCACCGGAAGCCTCAAACCATACGCGTAATCACGTATCCAGCGAGAACGCCCCCACCTCAGCAAATGGCCTCACCTAAACCAACGTTGTCGTCAATGTGGTAGCGATTAAGCTCGTCCCGCTGCGCCTGCTCACGGCCCTCCTGAGAGCCGTCGCCCTCGTGACGCCTCTGGGCCGGCTGTACTACCGCCCCTGCTGGCTGATCTACGAAGTCGTAGAAGGCGTCGTCGGCTGAGACCTCTCGACCGCCAACCACGTCGACAGTCAAACTTAGCTGGTTTAACTCTCGGCGAGAATGTGGAGTATCCCGACTAGTGTAGATGGAGAAGGGATTAAGAGTAATGAAGACACGATCAGCAGCGCCTCTGGTCAACTCTAAGACAGAGTGCGCCAGATTCTGGCACTCTGCCACCAACGCCTGCGTACTGCCACGAACGATGGCCTCCCGCCTGTCCCGGGCGACCTGCACCACGTTTGGCACGCCGGTGTAGTCGTCCCCAAGGCGGAGATTGGCGACAAGGTCGTTTATCTCTCGGGCACCCCCGAGGCTTATGGCAATTATCTGCAAAAGCAGAGTGACCACCTGCTCAAACGCGAATGCGTTTGTGTGGCCAGCCCGCCAAGACGCTGGCAGCCTTCTGATGATTTCCGCGAGGTCCTCGCGAAATCTCAGCAGCTGCTCGGCTGCTCCTCGGACGTACTCGCCCGGTGCCGACACCGCACGAATATTTCGGCGCACTTCCTCCGAGTCCTCGTGCCCTCCTGCGGGTACTGGACTGGACGCCGCTACCGTTGCTGCACGCGCAAAGGTGTTTGTCCTAGCTTCAGAGTCCGAATTCGACATATCCGTCGACCAGACTGTAATACGATTTAGATGAACGCGGATCAGTGAGTTTCTGGTCTTCCCAAGATGTGATGAATGGAGCCATGGTTTCAACCAGCGGCTTTTAACCTTTACCACAGTTGCCTCACTACCCTGTGGTCACTAGCCTGAGGCGGCAGCACCCACGGACGGTGTTGGGAAAAGACGCTTGGCCACTGCTGTGTCCGAGCCTTTCTAGGTCTCACCATTGCTGCCAGGCCTTGCACGCCTTGGCAGGTCCGCCACTGTCAATTTCCTTGGTTGCATCAATCCAGGACGTCTGTCCTTCCATGAATGACAGTAACGCTCTGGATTTATCCGTCATGACAAGTACCCGTCCATCCCAGGCCTGCAGGACTGCCAGTCCTGAAGTCCTGTGACATTCTTGGTACCATCAACCAATATTGACCACAGTACCTCCTAGTGACAGTCGGTCCTGTGACACGTAACGTGTGATGGTTCACCCAACACTGCCACGTGCCCTGTCCCTCACGTGTCCTTAGTCCTGGTACTGCTGTAGCGTCCGGCGGCATTACTTCGGGACTTGATAACTCTCAAGTTCCTTGTCCAAATGAGGCGTCTAGAACGGCGTTGGAAAAGCCACTTCAAGTATGATATGCTTAGCATATTGCATCACCAATATGCTAACTCCATCTGGGCATCAAACTCTTTCATACACTCCTTAAAGGATTTGGTACCCTGCTGCAAGGTACCAAAGGCTAATCTATCCTGCCAATCTGCATCAGGAGGGACTAAATGGTTCTCTAAACGCTTAAACAATTCTGCTACAGAGTTAGGGTAGGCATGAGAGGCCAAAGACTCACACTGGGTGAGGTTAGCAAGCTCAGGAGTAATGCAGGTAGTAAGATAGTGAGGGACTAGTACAGCATCAGAGAGACGCCATCTATTATGATTCTGCCACGACTCTGTGTTCTGGGTAAGCAACATAATAAAAGTGAAAAACTGTTGAGGGGTAGACTTGACATCCAGCTTAGGAAGGTTGGCAAAGAGGGGAAGAGCAGGGGGCTTAGGGGGATTAGAAGAGTCAGTTTTTCCCATAGGGCCACTATCTTCCACTGCTACATAAGCGGGATAGAAGGAAGGGATAGGAAAGGTTTTGGGTAGGGGTCTAGAAGGGGCCACCGTTTCAGGCTGGTGCCCATAGGAGAAGGGAACAGTATATTGCTCACGAAGAGAGGAGTAGGCAAAATGATCATAATTTCTATCATCTAGGGGCATGGTGCTGAAATCACTGTTAACTTCTAAATCAGCCACACGGGTAGGGACCTGGGCAGCCTCGTAGGCCGTATCAGGGTAGGACCAGGAAGCAGGTGGGTAAAAGGGAACTGCACTAGGGCGCCCAGAAGTGCCGACAGGGCCGGGCAGAGGTACGACCCGTGTTAAAGGCAGGCATGGAAGGCACAGGGTGGGAAGGAGGCCTAGAAGCATTGTTAGTTAGTGAGGACCTGCTGGAGGGTTGAGCCAAGGTTGCCGGAGGGGCAGGGGCCTGGTTCAAGGCAAAGGAAGGGTCATCACTAAATCTGACTTGCATACGTTGTTCATAGGTAGGTGGGGTAATTGAGGGACGACGGCGACCACCAGTAACAGGAGAAGGAGGTGAGGTACGCAGATTACCTTGAGGAGTGAGATGGTGTACCGTTTCCAAGGAGTCCCGTCGGTTACCACGAGTATTGTTATTGGTATTATTATTATTAGTATTATTATTATTATTGGTAGGTATAGGCGACATATCTCCACCCACTGGATCCATCTTTAATTAAGTAAAGGAATAGGAATCTAGATGAAAGCAACAAAGGAAAAAGGAAAAACCTTGAAGGTCTGAAGCAAGAACAAAATTAAAATCAATCCTTTTTAACAACAGTAATGGATAGGGAACCAAACTCCAAAGTGAGAGGAGTATTTGAGGTAGATGAAGATGCAGCCCGTTTAGGGGGAGAAGAAGGAAGAGTAGCAAAGACTAGAGCTTCTACGGGAGGACGACCATGAGGAATAGGGCGTACGTGCAGGCCTAAATCTGATTGGCTATGATCTATAAGGAACTGCTGAGCTTCTTCGAAGGTCATAAATTTCTTATACCTAATTACGTTGTATACACGGTTCTGGACGATCTTCTTAGCGTCGGACCAAGAAAGGAAAATGGAGGACCATTGAGGCGTAATCACTACGTAATATTTAGCTAGACTATTATCGCTAGAAGAATGGGAAGGAGCAGTAAAAGATCGCCGCTGGCTCATGGTAACGCACCTTGTTGTTCTTGAGTAGTCACGATAGGAGTGGAAGGGGTAGGAGTCGACTTAGCTGGGTTATCTGGATCACCGAAATGACGAGGGCGGCAATGGTCCAGCGCTCGTAGTCCTAAAGTCAGCGACCCAGTGAATTTCTGCGAGTGCGGCCGTCTAATGAACAGCAACACGAAGGAAAAGGTGGAAACTACCAAGACGCTAATCGTCTCACTAATACCGAACCGAAACCATCACCTATCTACGATAGTAAGCAACATTTCTCAGGAAAACAAAACGAGGGAAAGGAGCTATCTATAAAAGGATTTTCCGCTTCGAGCAGGTCTATCTTCTAGGCAGGGCGTGTCCCGAATCGGGCAGCACTACCCCCCCAGCTCGCAGGCGACCCGCCCATTACCTGTCAAGTAGGTGTCGTCTTCATTTTCCCAGCCGCGGAAGGGTTGATTCAATGACGTATGTTGCAGGGGATCGTCGTCTCGCTCTCTATCTAAAATCCCTCCGAGTCCATTGTTACGCCGCAAGCCTCTACCGCCACCTCTACCTCTACCCGGCCTGATGCTACCTAAACTAGTAAGGCCGCCTCTAGTTACACCCCTAGCGAAAGACGAACGAGACGATCCAGATTTCAATGCATTTACCTATGTGCTACTGTAATACGCCATAAGCCATTTACACAAACCCGTTTACTCCAGGAATAGAGGAAGGAAACACAACTACACTGCCATGACCCAAGCTAATATGTGTTAATTCATTTAACACACGCCGAGTGACCACACAAGGAGTGGAACGTGCATAAATGGTCACCAACGGTCCAGCAGGCTCGGGCCGACCTGGCCCTCGCCTTCAGAAACACAGAAACACAGGCAGGTGCAAAGATGCACGCCGGTCCACTACATTCTACCAAAGGATAAGGACCACTAATAAAGTACGCGGCGCGGCGCCCAAAAGCACCCAATGTACCACGGTACTGTTACGAGGACAATTGTGTCCCGGCTAGAACTACACGTAAACCTAGGAACAACCGAGGCCAAGGACCTAATTTACGTCCGTAACTACAACGAATTGTTACGCGACGTAACATTCGCGCCACTTTTCGGGTCGATCCTTCTTACGAGGCTGCATTTTGGCGGGGCTCGGACCGTTGTGCCTCTCCATCATCGTGCCAGTCGGACATCACTCAACACTAGCCATAGGGTCGGCTGATCAAGTTGTCGGTGGCCATGGGGCTAGAATTCCGTTAACTGCACTAGATTTGAAGTACGCACCCAAGAAAGCTCGAATCGCGGGCATGGGCAGGCGAGGTAATATAAAGAGGGACTGAAGCATTGCGCCAGCGGTTGAGGAAATGAAGTCCTGTTTACAGTGCTGGGCCACAGAAGTAGTCGGGCGGCGTCGGCTCAGTTGGCATGCGTAGCCGGGACGGAGACGACAAGTCTGTCTAAGCTGCGCATATTTGGTGCAGCTGGCACAATATTGAGAGCTAATCATGATTATGAATTCATCGAAGGTCTCGCGCGCAGGCGGTTTTTATGGGCTAACATTTATCTCAGTCCTTGAAGCGTATGCGGGTGAAAAACGCCAACACGTATAGTAATTCGCAACTGTACCAGCCACGACTGTAACAGGTGCTTCGCAACTATTCGATGAGCCGGAACTGGGCTCGAGCCTCGTATTTGTTTCGGGATGGTATTAGGATACTGTGGCCCTCGGCCAAAATAGAATCTCTGCGCGGCGTCAGTCATAGCCAGTTGTCGTTGTTGTTGAGGCCCACGCCGCACATGGGCAGCAGAAATATAATATATTTCCTTAGTGTATCCTCGGAAAATAGCAGATACCATCGGAATATATTTTAAAAATATAATTACTTACAGCAGAGTGAAATCACTCAAACCAAAGCAAACGCCCAGCTATAAACCTATATACAGAGCCATGTCAAAGCTCTATACTACGATAAGACCAATGGAAACGCCTAACGGGAGGAACCTAATAGCCCTGCTGCACCGCAAAATCAGCCCGCGTACGGCGGAGCATGATGTCAGCCATGGCCCGAGTCAGCGCCACCGACAAGCGCTGACGCCAATATGACGTCCAGGTCCGCGCCGACCATGGGGCCCGCTGGCCCTCCAGGTCCAGCCGGTCCTCCCGGAGCCGGCAGCACTCCTTGAAGAAGGCGGAGGTCAGGGGCCCCATGGCCCCAAACTCCTCCAGGACAAAGGGCACCACACGATGGTGCCCGACGTCGCCGTAGGCCAGGAGCTTGGCCCGCTCCGCCCGGTCCGCCGTGTAACCTGCCGTGAGGGAGGCCCCAGCCACGTGGCTAAGAGCCAAGGGCCGCGCCACCGAAACGTCAATAAGCAGATGCCGGCCACCCCCCTCAAAGTCCAGCACCACGATGTCAGGCCGGTGGTTGGGGGAATAGAAGGCAGCGCCATCCGCATCCTCGGACCGGATGTTCGTGTGGGGGAAAACCGACCGAATCATGGCGAGCACCACCGTCAGGAGGACAGTGTGCAAATACAAATACCAATTCTGATTCTGTTGGCCCCCCATGCAGGCAAGGTAGTGAGTCCCCGTGGGATCCAGCGGCTGCCCACAGCTACCACAAGGCCGCCCGGCCGGAACAAGAGGCTGCGGGGCAAATAGCTGGTGCCGGAGCGCCACCGAGTAGTGGCTGGGAGCCAAGGCGAATGGGGGGGCCATGGGAAGAGCACGAAGGTACGCCGAGCCCACACTCCGCAAGGAAAGCGAGAACAGCCACGCACGTCCCTGGGCGTTGAGGTCCGCGAAAAGAGCAATCCAATCAGCCGTGTGCAGAATACCCGCGTAGGTTTTCTGGTGTTTATCGATGACGCGAGCAGGGAATGCGGCGGGAGATTGAACGGAGGCGACCGAGGGAGTGCCGCGAGGGAGGTGGCGCTGTACCGCCTGAGCGGCACGGACGGGAGAACAGGCCTGCTGGATCTCAGCATAGGCCTCCTGGATGGCGGTGACGAAGGGCAAAGGGCTGCTGGGGTCCAGGAGGTCAGGTGCTGCCGTTGCCAAAAGGGGCAGGAGCCGGCAGCTTTCCGCCCACGACTGAGCGACGGAGCCCAAAAATGCCGCTGGGGCCAGCCGGGCGGCACGAGTCAGACCACAGCCACCCATCCGTGCAGGCAGGGAGGCAATGCGAATAGCATGTGGCGGGAGGTCGGGGCCCGGGACCAGCTGCGCCAAGGCCGACTGGATGCGTTCGTCGTGGCCCTCGGCGGCCAGCCGGACCTGAGCCGGAAGAGCGCCCCGGAGCCAGTGAACGACGCGAGGGTGAGCGCAAAACCACAGAAGCAGACCCTTGGTCTGCGAATCATGAAGGCGCGCAATCAAGGGCAGTACCTCAGTGCGTGCCTCGAGGGCGGCCCGCAGAGCATCGATGACAAACGCGGGGTCGCCAACCGGAACGCCGAGGACATCCAACCCATGGAGGCGCTCGTCCCGGCCCAAGAGCTGGGGCGGAAAGCCGGAGCAATCACCTTGGGGCGAGTACACCGCGCACTTGGCCAGGGTCAACTGGAGGTTGATGTCGGCCACCGCGGTCTGCAGTGCCAGCAGAGCCGCGGTGGTGTCCGGCACAGGGCCCAGAAGGTAGATATCATCCAAGTAGGCCTGAATAGCGACCGCCGGGTGGGCAGCATGGACCGCTTGGAGGCAACCCTGGAGGGGGGCGGCAAAGTACAGGGGTCCCAGGGGGTCCCCTTGCTGGGTGCCCGACCGCGACAGCAGGCCGCCGCGAGTGCCGTCCTCCATGATGTGAACCAGTTGGCCGGGCTGGCCGTAGCACACGGCTGTCCAAGCGTACAAGTCCTCGAAGGACTCCAGGACGGCCGCAAACATGCTGGCGCGGGACAGACTGTTGAACGCGTTGTGGCAGTCGACCTTGACGACAGCGTGGGTGGGGTGGGCCTCGAGGTAGGCCTGCACCGAATTCCATCGGAATATATTTTAAAAATATAATTACTTACAGCAGAGTGAAATCACTCAAACCAAAGCAAACGCCATCGGAATATATTTTAAAAATATAATTACTTACAGCAGAGTGAAATCACTCAAACCAAAGCAAACGCCCAGCTATAAACCTATATACAGAGCCATGTCAAAGCTCTATACTACGATAAGACCAATGGAAACGCCTAACGGGAGGAACCTAATAGCCCTGCTGCACCGCAAAATCAGCCCGCGTACGGCGGAGCATGATGTCCGCCATGGCCCGAGTCAGCGCCACCGACAAGCGCTGACGCCAATATGACGTCCAGGTCCGCGCCGACCATGGGGCCCGCTGGCCCTCCAGGTCCAGCCGGTCCTCCCGGAGCCGGCAACACTCCTTGAAGAAGGCGGAGGTCAGGGGCCCCATGGCCCCAAACTCCTCCAGGACAAAGGGCACCACACGATGGTGCCCGACGTCGCCGTAGGCCAGGAGCTTGGCCCGCTCCGCCCGGTCCGCCGTGTAACCTGCCGTGAGGGAGGCCCCAGCCACGTGGCTAAGAGCCAAGGGCCGCGCCACCGAAACGTCAATAAGCAGATGCCGGCCACCCCCCTCAAAGTCCAGCACCACGATGTCAGGCCGGTGGTTGGGGGAATAGAAGGCAGCGCCATCCGCATCCTCGGACCGGATGTTCGCGTGGGGGAAAACCGACCGAATCATGGCGAGCACCACCGTCAGGAGGACAGTGTGCAAATACAAATACCAATTCTGATTCTGTTGGCCCCCCATGCAGGCAAGGTAGTGAGTCCCCGTGGGATCCAGCGGCTGCCCACAGCTACCACAAGGCCGCCCGGCCGGAACAAGAGGCTGCGGGGCAAATAGCTGGTGCCGGAGCGCCACCGAGTAGTGGCTGGGAGCCAAGGCGAATGGGGGGGCCATGGGAAGAGCACGAAGGTACGCCGAGCCCACACTCCGCAAGGAAAGCGAGAACAGCCACGCACGTCCCTGGGCGTTGAGGTCCGCGAAAAGAGCAATCCAATCAGCCGTGTGCAGAATACCCGCGTAGGTTTTCTGGTGTTTATCGATGACGCGAGCAGGGAATGCGGCGGGAGATTGAACGGAGGCGACCGAGGGAGTGCCGCGAGGGAGGTGGCGCTGTACCGCCTGAGCGGCACGGACGGGAGAACAGGCCTGCTGGATCTCAGCATAGGCCTCCTGGATGGCGGTGACGAAGGGCAAAGGGCTGCTGGGGTCCAGGAGGTCAGGCGCTGCCGTTGCCAAAAGGGGCAGGAGCCGGCAGCTTTCCGCCCACGACTGAGCGACGGAGCCCAAAAAGGCTGCTGGGGCCAGCCGGGCGGCACGAGTCAGACCGCAGCCACCCATCCGTGCAGGCAGGGAGGCAATGCGAATAGCATGTGGCGGGAGGTCGGGGCCCGGGACCAGCTGCGCCAAGGCCGACTGGATGCGTTCGTCGTGGCCCTCGGCGGCCAGCCGGACCTGAGACGGAAGAGCGCCCCGGAGCCAGTGAACGACGCGAGGGTGAGCGCAAAACCACAGAAGCAGACCCTTGGTCTGCGAATCATGAAGGCGCGCAATCAAGGGCAGTACCTCAGTGCGTGCCTCGAGGGCGGCCCGCAGAGCATCGATGACAAACGCGGGGTCGCCAACCGGAACGCCGAGGACATCCAACCCATGGAGGCGCTCGTCCCGGCCCAAGAGCTGGGGCGGAAAGCCGGAGCAATCACCTTGGGGCGAGTACACCGCGCACTTGGCAAGGGTCAACTGGAGGTTGATGTCGGCCACCGCGGTCTGCAGTGCCAGCAGAGCCGCGGTGGTGTCCGGCACAGGGCCCAGAAGGTAGATATCATCCAAGTAGGCCTGAATAGCGACCGCCGGGTGGGCAGCATGGACCGCTTGGAGGCAACCCTGGAGGGGGGCGGCAAAGTACAGGGGTCCCAGGGGGTCCCCTTGCTGGGTGCCCGACCGCGACAGCAGGCCGCCGCGAGTGCCGTCCTCCATGATGTGAACCAGTTGGCCGGGCTGGCCGTAGCACACGGCTGTCCAAGCGTACAAGTCCTCGAAGGACTCCATGACGGCCGCAAACATGCTGGCGCGGGACAGACTGTTGAACGCGTTGTGGCAGTCGACCTTGACG
The DNA here is from genome assembly GCA_009746045.1 of Mesostigma viride. Classification (NCBI taxonomy): domain Eukaryota; kingdom Viridiplantae; phylum Streptophyta; class Mesostigmatophyceae; order Mesostigmatales; family Mesostigmataceae; genus Mesostigma; species Mesostigma viride. The sequence continues at coordinate 31,029 of RPFO01002182.1, read as the reverse complement.
ACAGCGTGGGTGGGGTGGGCCTCGAGGTAGGCCTGCACCGAATGGATGAGGATATCCGCCCCGCCTGGAGTCGTCACCCCCAGCTGGGCCGCCACCGAGGTCTCACCCGCTGCGAGGGGCGGGCAGAAAAAGGCACGGAGCTCGGGCGCCTTTTGGCGGCAGATCACTTTGCCCACGAGCTTGCGGAGCACCTCACCGCAGGCGATCGGGCGCACCTTGCCCTCGGGGGGGGCAAGACACCCTTGAGCAGAGCGAGGAGGCGAGCGCCCGCTAACCACTCGCGCGCAGCGGGAGGAACGCGACCAGCCGCCAGGTCAATGAGGGTGTCAAAGAGAATGTCCTCGCCCCCATGCCCCACCAGGACCTCCAAGTGCTCGTAGCGCCAGCCCGACGGCCCGGTAGAGGAAGCCCGCGGGACCGCACGCATCACCTCCAGGAAGCAGTCGCGGTCCAGCCGGAGGGGGGCCGGCAGGGGGTCCGGCACGGGCAGCTGGAATCCGGGCTCCGCAGGGTGAAGAGCCTCCAAGGCCGCCAGGGTAGCCGCATTGGCGGGGGCGAGCTTGGCCATTTCCAAGCGGGTCATGGCCCGGCTGAGCTGCCCCTCGCGGACGAGGCGGATGACGTCGGCGGCCACCCGCTCGAAGTTGACCTCCCCCGACAGCCGGGCCGTGCGCGGGGGCGGCACGCCAAACAGCCCCTCCCAGTCCCCCTGCAGAAAGCGTCGGCAACGGGCAATAACCGCACCCTGGAGGCCGCGCACACCACGCCCGAGAGGGGTGAGGAGCAGGCGGGGGGTCACCATGTGCAGTTTAAAGCCCAGCGGGTCGTCCGGAGCGGCGTGCATGCGCCGGAGAGAAACGATTGCACATTGCGCGAAAAGGCTACGCGCGCGGTGGGGGAGGTCGGTCAGGGTAGACGTCGGGTTGATGGCGCATGCATCCCAGGGAACCGTGTCAAGCCAACGCCAACTGGCCGAGTAGTCGGGCGGCGGGGGCTGGGAGCCGGGGGAGCCGAGGCGGGAGGGGGGAGGGGGCCGGGACTGCTGGCCGGTTGAGGGGCCGTTGAGCAACACAGGCGCGCGCGTGCTGAGCGCGCCCGTGAATGGAGTACACCCGCTGGCAGTGAGCTTCCGGGCACCGGTAACAGCTCATGGCCTGCAGATCCGCCGCGCCGAGATCGGGGTGCACAGCGCGAAGGTGCTGGCAGAGGAGGTTACGGTTGTGGAACACACCCGCACACGGGGACCCCGTGGGAAGCAGCACGGCACACCGGTGAAGGCCGTCGGCGGGCGCTGAGTGGCGGGGAGCGGCGCCAGCAAAGGCAGGACGTGGGGCCTGCGGCGTCTCCCCAGCCGGGCCGGCAGGCGCGCGCACCACGACCCGACCAGCGCCCGGCAGGCCCGCCGGGGCCACGGAGGAGGCAGTGCCCACCGGGGAGACCCCCAGCGGAGGGGGATCGAGAACGCCGGCGCCCCTCCCAGGGGGACTCGCCAGCGCGCCCGCGACCACCCCAGGCCCCGGCAACGAGGCCGGGGGCGGAGGCCGAGGGGTCGGGGAGGCAGCTGGCCCCGGGGCCCGGTGGGGACCCGGCAGGGGACCCAGCGAGACCGGGGGCGGGCCGAGAGGAAGCGCAGTCCCAGGGGGCGGCACAACAGCCCGGCACAACGGGCAGCGCGGCACGGAGTGGAGCAAGCTGCGCGCGATGCACGCTTGATGGAATGTGTGGCCGCACGCGGGCAGGCGACACAAGCCATCCCCCGGCCGGAAGGGCTCAAGGCAGATGGCACAGGAGCCCGACTCGGGGTCGTCCCCCTCCAGAAGGGACCGGACATGAGGGGGGGCGGGTCCCAGCCGGCCTCCCAGCAACCCGGGAGAGCGGCAATCTGGGCGCGCGAGAGGATGCCGACCGGTTGGTCAGCCGCGGGGTGCCATTCGTGCGGGATGCCTGCCAACTCCAGGATGTCGTGGAGGAAGGCAGAAACAGGCGTCCCCGCGGTTAGGGGCTGGGCGCGCCCGGCCGAGTCCACCAAGATGGCCTGGCCGCCCTGAACCGCGATGGGGGCCCCGAACTCCACACGCAGCATGGCGGCCTGCGCCAGGCTGAGGGAGGTGATGAGAAAGCCCCCACTGGCAACCGGGCCGGGAGGCGGGGCCTGGGCGTCCAAGAAGAGGCGAAGCTGCCGCGGGGACATGAGGCCCAGGTCGGCGCCGCCCGCGAGGTAGGCCGCCCGCACCGAGACCTGTGCGTCTCGAGCCACCGCCGTGACGAACTCGACCACCTCCTGACCCACCCGCTCGTCCAGGGAAAGCAGCTCTTCCTGCCGGGCGGCCGGGAGATGCCACGGCAGCCGGCAGCCGGCGTGATATCCTTCCAAGACATACCCCCAAAGAGTCGAGGCCGTCACCGGGGGGCGGCGGAAAGAAATGTCGCCCGCACCTGCGCAACTAGGGCCAGGAAGGCCGGGGGCCTAGGGAGCGAGGGGAAGGCGGCCTGGAGCCCGACCGCGTCCAGCAACAAAGGGCAGTACGCCCAAGAAAAGGTGGCGCGGCCCACCACGCCGACAATGTGCGAGGGCGGCCACGAGGTGAACGCGTGGGCCCGGGGGCCGCCGTCCCACGCGGCAAGGACGGGGGTGGCGGCTGGGTGGCCAACCGCGGCCGGGGGAAGGGAGGCCAGAGCGTCGGGGAGCGAGGGGCCGGGGGCGGGCGCCGGGGTCGCCAGGCCCGCCGGGGGTCGGCCGGGCCAGCCCAGGCGACAGCGCCGCGCCCCCGTCGGCGGGGCCAGGCGACGGGTGGGGCCCCGGGGCCGAGGGCGCCAGGGCCCGAGCAACGGCGGCCCCATCGGGCAGGCCACGGCCCGCCCCGAGGGCCTCGGCAGGGGGGCACACGGGGCAGGGGGCCGGAGCACCCAGCGGGGAGGGCAGCCCGGGGGCCCGCCGGGGGGACAGCGCGGGCACGTCCAGGAGCCCGGCGGGACCCGGTAGAGCCGGGGAGTAAGACACTGCAAGTGCCACCCGGAATTGCAAGCATCACAAACTAACATGTGGTGCCCGCGGTGCCCGCTCCGGCAGACCTCGCAGACCAAGGAGGGGGAGACCGGGGCGCCCGAGCCCCCCGCAGCCGGGTCGCCCACCTCCGCAAGAAGGGCCGCAAGCCGAGAGGACCGCCGAGGCGCCAACCGGGGAGCGGGGGAGCCGTTGGGCGAAGGGGGTCGTGGGTCGTCCATGAACAATCAGGGCAGGCGTGGCAGCCACCGAGGGGGGGGGCGGGGGGTGTGGGGGGCGGAGCCCCCCACGCGGGGGGTTTGGGGGGCGGCAGCCCCCCAACGCGCTGCGGTCGCGGTACCGCCTGCCGTCCGGCACTTTGAAGCCCGCCGGTGCTATAATTCCTATCGTCCACGCATGTTTTCCCCTGCCTCAAACCGCACGTTGCATTTAAATCTGGAGCCCAAAATTCACTGAAAACGTGTGCCAGCCGGTAGCAAACTGGGCCAAGCTGCCACGGAATGGTGGTACCGCCTGCCGTCCGGCACTTTGAAGCCCGCCGGTGCTATAATTCCTATCGTCCACGCATGTTTTCCCCTGCCTCAAACCGCACGTTGCATTTAAATCTGGAGCCCAAAATTCACTGAAAACGTGTGCCAGCCGGTAGCAAACTGGGCCAAGCTGCCACGGAATGGTGGTACCGCCTGCCGTCCGGCACTTTGAAGCCCGCCGGTGCTATAATTCCTATCGTCCACGCATGTTTTCCCCTGCCTCAAACCGCACGTTGCATTTAAATCTGGAGCCCAAAATTCACTGAAAACGTGTGCCAGCCGGTAGCAAACTGGGCCAAGCTGCCACGGAATGGTGGTACCGCCTGCCGTCCGGCACTTTGAAGCCCGCCGGTGCTATAATTCCTATCGTCCACGCATGTTTTCCCCTGCCTCAAACCGCACGTTGCATTTAAATCTGGAGCCCAAAATTCACTGAAAACGTGTGCCAGCCGGTAGCAAACTGGGCCAAGCTGCCACGGAATGGTGGTACCGCCTGCCGTCCGGCACTTTGAAGCCCGCCGGTGCTATAATTCCTATCGTCCACGCATGTTTTCCCCTGCCTCAAACCGCACGTTGCATTTAAATCTGGAGCCCAAAATTCACTGAAAACGTGTGCCAGCCGGTAGCAAACTGGGCCAAGCTGCCACGGAATGGTGGTACCGCCTGCCGTCCGGCACTTTGAAGCCCGCCGGTGCTATAATTCCTATCGTCCACGCATGTTTTCCCCTGCCTCAAACCGCACGTTGCATTTAAATCTGGAGCCCAAAATTCACTGAAAACGTGTGCCAGCCGGTAGCAAACTGGGCCAAGCTGCCACGGAATGGTGGTACCGCCTGCCGTCCGGCACTTTGAAGCCCGCCGGTGCTATAATTCCTATCGTCCACGCATGTTTTCCCCTGCCTCAAACCGCACGTTGCATTTAAATCTGGAGCCCAAAATTCACTGAAAACGTGTGCCAGCCGGTAGCAAACTGGGCCAAGCTGCCACGGAATGGTGGTACCGCCTGCCGTCCGGCACTTTGAAGCCCGCCGGTGCTATAATTCCTATCGTCCACGCATGTTTTCCCCTGCCTCAAACCGCACGTTGCATTTAAATCTGGAGCCCAAAATTCACTGAAAACGTGTGCCAGCCGGTAGCAAACTGGGCCAAGCTGCCACGGAATGGTGGTACCGCCTGCCGTCCGGCACTTTGAAGCCCGCCGGTGCTATAATTCCTATCGTCCACGCATGTTTTCCCCTGCCTCAAACCGCACGTTGCATTTAAATCTGGAGCCCAAAATTCACTGAAAACGTGTGCCAGCCGGTAGCAAACTGGGCCAAGCTGCCACGGAATGGTGGTACCGCCTGCCGTCCGGCACTTTGAAGCCCGCCGGTGCTATAATTCCTATCGTCCACGCATGTTTTCCCCTGCCTCAAACCGCACGTTGCATTTAAATCTGGAGCCCAAAATTCACTGAAAACGTGTGCCAGCCGGTAGCAAACTGGGCCAAGCTGCCACGGAATGGTGGTACCGCCTGCCGTCCGGCACTTTGAAGCCCGCCGGTGCTATAATTCCTATCGTCCACGCATGTTTTCCCCTGCCTCAAACCGCACGTTGCATTTAAATCTGGAGCCCAAAATTCACTGAAAACGTGTGCCAGCCGGTAGCAAACTGGGCCAAGCTGCCACGGAATGGTGGTACCGCCTGCCGTCCGGCACTTTGAAGCCCGCCGGTGCTATAATTCCTATCGTCCACGCATGTTTTCCCCTGCCTCAAACCGCACGTTGCATTTAAATCTGGAGCCCAAAATTCACTGAAAACGTGTGCCAGCCGGTAGCAAACTGGGCCAAGCTGCCACGGAATGGTGGTACCGCCTGCCGTCCGGCACTTTGAAGCCCGCCGGTGCTATAATTCCTATCGTCCACGCATGTTTTCCCCTGCCTCAAACCGCACGTTGCATTTAAATCTGGAGCCCAAAATTCACTGAAAACGTGTGCCAGCCGGTAGCAAACTGGGCCAAGCTGCCACGGAATGGTGGTACCGCCTGCCGTCCGGCACTTTGAAGCCCGCCGGTGCTATAATTCCTATCGTCCACGCATGTTTTCCCCTGCCTCAAACCGCACGTTGCATTTAAATCTGGAGCCCAAAATTCACTGAAAACGTGTGCCAGCCGGTAGCAAACTGGGCCAAGCTGCCACGGAATGGTGGTACCGCCTGCCGTCCGGCACTTTGAAGCCCGCCGGTGCTATAATTCCTATCGTCCACGCATGTTTTCCCCTGCCTCAAACCGCACGTTGCATTTAAATCTGGAGCCCAAAATTCACTGAAAACGTGTGCCAGCCGGTAGCAAACTGGGCCAAGCTGCCACGGAATGGTGGTACCGCCTGCCGTCCGGCACTTTGAAGCCCGCCGGTGCTATAATTCCTATCGTCCACGCATGTTTTCCCCTGCCTCAAACCGCACGTTGCATTTAAATCTGGAGCCCAAAATTCACTGAAAACGTGTGCCAGCCGGTAGCAAACTGGGCCAAGCTGCCACGGAATGGTGGTACCGCCTGCCGTCCGGCACTTTGAAGCCCGCCGGTGCTATAATTCCTATCGTCCACGCATGTTTTCCCCTGCCTCAAACCGCACGTTGCATTTAAATCTGGAGCCCAAAATTCACTGAAAACGTGTGCCAGCCGGTAGCAAACTGGGCCAAGCTGCCACGGAATGGTGGTACCGCCTGCCGTCCGGCACTTTGAAGCCCGCCGGTGCTATAATTCCTATCGTCCACGCATGTTTTCCCCTGCCTCAAACCGCACGTTGCATTTAAATCTGGAGCCCAAAATTCACTGAAAACGTGTGCCAGCCGGTAGCAAACTGGGCCAAGCTGCCACGGAATGGTGGTACCGCCTGCCGTCCGGCACTTTGAAGCCCGCCGGTGCTATAATTCCTATCGTCCACGCATGTTTTCCCCTGCCTCAAACCGCACGTTGCATTTAAATCTGGAGCCCAAAATTCACTGAAAACGTGTGCCAGCCGGTAGCAAACTGGGCCAAGCTGCCACGGAATGGTGGTACCGCCTGCCGTCCGGCACTTTGAAGCCCGCCGGTGCTATAATTCCTATCGTCCACGCATGTTTTCCCCTGCCTCAAACCGCACGTTGCATTTAAATCTGGAGCCCAAAATTCACTGAAAACGTGTGCCAGCCGGTAGCAAACTGGGCCAAGCTGCCACGGAATGGTGGTACCGCCTGCCGTCCGGCACTTTGAAGCCCGCCGGTGCTATAATTCCTATCGTCCACGCATGTTTTCCCCTGCCTCAAACCGCACGTTGCATTTAAATCTGGAGCCCAAAATTCACTGAAAACGTGTGCCAGCCGGTAGCAAACTGGGCCAAGCTGCCACGGAATGGTGGTACCGCCTGCCGTCCGGCACTTTGAAGCCCGCCGGTGCTATAATTCCTATCGTCCACGCATGTTTTCCCCTGCCTCAAACCGCACGTTGCATTTAAATCTGGAGCCCAAAATTCACTGAAAACGTGTGCCAGCCGGTAGCAAACTGGGCCAAGCTGCCACGGAATGGTGGTACCGCCTGCCGTCCGGCACTTTGAAGCCCGCCGGTGCTATAATTCCTATCGTCCACGCATGTTTTCCCCTGCCTCAAACCGCACGTTGCATTTAAATCTGGAGCCCAAAATTCACTGAAAACGTGTGCCAGCCGGTAGCAAACTGGGCCAAGCTGCCACGGAATGGTGGTACCGCCTGCCGTCCGGCACTTTGAAGCCCGCCGGTGCTATAATTCCTATCGTCCACGCATGTTTTCCCCTGCCTCAAACCGCACGTTGCATTTAAATCTGGAGCCCAAAATTCACTGAAAACGTGTGCCAGCCGGTAGCAAACTGGGCCAAGCTGCCACGGAATGGTGGTACCGCCTGCCGTCCGGCACTTTGAAGCCCGCCGGTGCTATAATTCCTATCGTCCACGCATGTTTTCCCCTGCCTCAAACCGCACGTTGCATTTAAATCTGGAGCCCAAAATTCACTGAAAACGTGTGCCAGCCGGTAGCAAACTGGGCCAAGCTGCCACGGAATGGTGGTACCGCCTGCCGTCCGGCACTTTGAAGCCCGCCGGTGCTATAATTCCTATCGTCCACGCATGTTTTCCCCTGCCTCAAACCGCACGTTGCATTTAAATCTGGAGCCCAAAATTCACTGAAAACGTGTGCCAGCCGGTAGCAAACTGGGCCAAGCTGCCACGGAATGGTGGTACCGCCTGCCGTCCGGCACTTTGAAGCCCGCCGGTGCTATAATTCCTATCGTCCACGCATGTTTTCCCCTGCCTCAAACCGCACGTTGCATTTAAATCTGGAGCCCAAAATTCACTGAAAACGTGTGCCAGCCGGTAGCAAACTGGGCCAAGCTGCCACGGAATGGTGGTACCGCCTGCCGTCCGGCACTTTGAAGCCCGCCGGTGCTATAATTCCTATCGTCCACGCATGTTTTCCCCTGCCTCAAACCGCACGTTGCATTTAAATCTGGAGCCCAAAATTCACTGAAAACGTGTGCCAGCCGGTAGCAAACTGGGCCAAGCTGCCACGGAATGGTGGTACCGCCTGCCGTCCGGCACTTTGAAGCCCGCCGGTGCTATAATTCCTATCGTCCACGCATGTTTTCCCCTGCCTCAAACCGCACGTTGCATTTAAATCTGGAGCCCAAAATTCACTGAAAACGTGTGCCAGCCGGTAGCAAACTGGGCCAAGCTGCCACGGAATGGTGGTACCGCCTGCCGTCCGGCACTTTGAAGCCCGCCGGTGCTATAATTCCTATCGTCCACGCATGTTTTCCCCTGCCTCAAACCGCACGTTGCATTTAAATCTGGAGCCCAAAATTCACTGAAAACGTGTGCCAGCCGGTAGCAAACTGGGCCAAGCTGCCACGGAATGGTGGTACCGCCTGCCGTCCGGCACTTTGAAGCCCGCCGGTGCTATAATTCCTATCGTCCACGCATGTTTTCCCCTGCCTCAAACCGCACGTTGCATTTAAATCTGGAGCCCAAAATTCACTGAAAACGTGTGCCAGCCGGTAGCAAACTGGGCCAAGCTGCCACGGAATGGTGGTACCGCCTGCCGTCCGGCACTTTGAAGCCCGCCGGTGCTATAATTCCTATCGTCCACGCATGTTTTCCCCTGCCTCAAACCGCACGTTGCATTTAAATCTGGAGCCCAAAATTCACTGAAAACGTGTGCCAGCCGGTAGCAAACTGGGCCAAGCTGCCACGGAATGGTGGTACCGCCTGCCGTCCGGCACTTTGAAGCCCGCCGGTGCTATAATTCCTATCGTCCACGCATGTTTTCCCCTGCCTCAAACCGCACGTTGCATTTAAATCTGGAGCCCAAAATTCACTGAAAACGTGTGCCAGCCGGTAGCAAACTGGGCCAAGCTGCCACGGAATGGTGGTACCGCCTGCCGTCCGGCACTTTGAAGCCCGCCGGTGCTATAATTCCTATCGTCCACGCATGTTTTCCCCTGCCTCAAACCGCACGTTGCATTTAAATCTGGAGCCCAAAATTCACTGAAAACGTGTGCCAGCCGGTAGCAAACTGGGCCAAGCTGCCACGGAATGGTGGTACCGCCTGCCGTCCGGCACTTTGAAGCCCGCCGGTGCTATAATTCCTATCGTCCACGCATGTTTTCCCCTGCCTCAAACCGCACGTTGCATTTAAATCTGGAGCCCAAAATTCACTGAAAACGTGTGCCAGCCGGTAGCAAACTGGGCCAAGCTGCCACGGAATGGTGGTACCGCCTGCCGTCCGGCACTTTGAAGCCCGCCGGTGCTATAATTCCTATCGTCCACGCATGTTTTCCCCTGCCTCAAACCGCACGTTGCATTTAAATCTGGAGCCCAAAATTCACTGAAAACGTGTGCCAGCCGGTAGCAAACTGGGCCAAGCTGCCACGGAATGGTGGTACCGCCTGCCGTCCGGCACTTTGAAGCCCGCCGGTGCTATAATTCCTATCGTCCACGCATGTTTTCCCCTGCCTCAAACCGCACGTTGCATTTAAATCTGGAGCCCAAAATTCACTGAAAACGTGTGCCAGCCGGTAGCAAACTGGGCCAAGCTGCCACGGAATGGTGGTACCGCCTGCCGTCCGGCACTTTGAAGCCCGCCGGTGCTATAATTCCTATCGTCCACGCATGTTTTCCCCTGCCTCAAACCGCACGTTGCATTTAAATCTGGAGCCCAAAATTCACTGAAAACGTGTGCCAGCCGGTAGCAAACTGGGCCAAGCTGCCACGGAATGGTGGTACCGCCTGCCGTCCGGCACTTTGAAGCCCGCCGGTGCTATAATTCCTATCGTCCACGCATGTTTTCCCCTGCCTCAAACCGCACGTTGCATTTAAATCTGGAGCCCAAAATTCACTGAAAACGTGTGCCAGCCGGTAGCAAACTGGGCCAAGCTGCCACGGAATGGTGGTACCGCCTGCCGTCCGGCACTTTGAAGCCCGCCGGTGCTATAATTCCTATCGTCCACGCATGTTTTCCCCTGCCTCAAACCGCACGTTGCATTTAAATCTGGAGCCCAAAATTCACTGAAAACGTGTGCCAGCCGGTAGCAAACTGGGCCAAGCTGCCACGGAATGGTGGTACCGCCTGCCGTCCGGCACTTTGAAGCCCGCCGGTGCTATAATTCCTATCGTCCACGCATGTTTTCCCCTGCCTCAAACCGCACGTTGCATTTAAATCTGGAGCCCAAAATTCACTGAAAACGTGTGCCAGCCGGTAGCAAACTGGGCCAAGCTGCCACGGAATGGTGGTACCGCCTGCCGTCCGGCACTTTGAAGCCCGCCGGTGCTATAATTCCTATCGTCCACGCATGTTTTCCCCTGCCTCAAACCGCACGTTGCATTTAAATCTGGAGCCCAAAATTCACTGAAAACGTGTGCCAGCCGGTAGCAAACTGGGCCAAGCTGCCACGGAATGGTGGTACCGCCTGCCGTCCGGCACTTTGAAGCCCGCCGGTGCTATAATTCCTATCGTCCACGCATGTTTTCCCCTGCCTCAAACCGCACGTTGCATTTAAATCTGGAGCCCAAAATTCACTGAAAACGTGTGCCAGCCGGTAGCAAACTGGGCCAAGCTGCCACGGAATGGTGGTACCGCCTGCCGTCCGGCACTTTGAAGCCCGCCGGTGCTATAATTCCTATCGTCCACGCATGTTTTCCCCTGCCTCAAACCGCACGTTGCATTTAAATCTGGAGCCCAAAATTCACTGAAAACGTGTGCCAGCCGGTAGCAAACTGGGCCAAGCTGCCACGGAATGGTGGTACCGCCTGCCGTCCGGCACTTTGAAGCCCGCCGGTGCTATAATTCCTATCGTCCACGCATGTTTTCCCCTGCCTCAAACCGCACGTTGCATTTAAATCTGGAGCCCAAAATTCACTGAAAACGTGTGCCAGCCGGTAGCAAACTGGGCCAAGCTGCCACGGAATGGTGGTACCGCCTGCCGTCCGGCACTTTGAAGCCCGCCGGTGCTATAATTCCTATCGTCCACGCATGTTTTCCCCTGCCTCAAACCGCACGTTGCATTTAAATCTGGAGCCCAAAATTCACTGAAAACGTGTGCCAGCCGGTAGCAAACTGGGCCAAGCTGCCACGGAATGGTGGTACCGCCTGCCGTCCGGCACTTTGAAGCCCGCCGGTGCTATAATTCCTATCGTCCACGCATGTTTTCCCCTGCCTCAAACCGCACGTTGCATTTAAATCTGGAGCCCAAAATTCACTGAAAACGTGTGCCAGCCGGTAGCAAACTGGGCCAAGCTGCCACGGAATGGTGGTACCGCCTGCCGTCCGGCACTTTGAAGCCCGCCGGTGCTATAATTCCTATCGTCCACGCATGTTTTCCCCTGCCTCAAACCGCACGTTGCATTTAAATCTGGAGCCCAAAATTCACTGAAAACGTGTGCCAGCCGGTAGCAAACTGGGCCAAGCTGCCACGGAATGGTATATATATTCATTGAGAATGATAGATTGAGAAAGGCTATATATATATGTGGTAGCAAGGTGACCCCCTCGGCCCCTTTTACCTGTCTGCCCCGCTGCACAAGGCTCTCCAAGGTGTCCACGCTGCGCACCCGGATGTCGTGCTCCTCGCCTACATGGACGATATCCATGCCCTTGGCCCGGCCGACGCTGTGGTTGCCGCCCTGGCTGCCCTTGAAGTGGCCATGGCGGCCATCAACCTTCGGCTCACCCTCCCCAAGTGTGCAGTCTTTTCGCCCCAGGGGGACTGCTCTGGCTTCCCCGCGGCTATCCCGGGGGCATTGGCGCGGGCGCGCGGTTTCTCGTGCCTGGGCGTCCCTGTGGGTGACCCTGCCTACGTCGAAGAGGAGCTCCGGGCCACCGTGGAACAGCGCACCCATGTCCTTGAGACTTGGGCGCGCCTCAAGGACCCCCAGACCAAAGGGCTTCTCCTGTGGTTTTGCGCCCACCCGCGGGTGGTTCACTGGCTCCGTGGCGCTCCCCCCACTTGGTGCGGCTTGCCGCGGAAGGCCATGACGAGCGCATTCAGGCCGCCTTGCAGGTGCTCCTCCCCGGCCCTAGCCTGCCAGCTCACTCCATGCGCTTGGCCACCCTCCCCTGCCGCATGGGCGGGTGTGGGCTCACCCGCGCCGCCCGCCTCGCCCCCGCCGCCTTCCTTGGCTCTGTTGCTCAGGCCTGGGCGGAGATCCGCCGGTTGGTCCCCAGCGCCGTCAGCGCCATTCCCGACTTGGTCACCCCATCCCCCTTTCCCTTTGTGCAGGCTGTGCAGGATTCTTACCTCGGGATCCAGCAGGCTTGCGACCTCGTCCGCCCCGCTCAGGCCGTCCACCGTCGCCTGCCCCGGGGCACGCCCGGCGTGTCCACTGTCGTCAGTCCTAGTGTCTTCCCTGCCTGCGTTCATGAAAAACAACAAAAGACCTACGCGGGTATACTACACTGTGCCGACTGGATGGGTCTGCATGCGAGCTTGAACGATCAGGGGAAGGCTTGGCTTCACTCCGTTTCCCTTGAGGGGAGCGTGGGGTCCGCATTCCTGCGCGCCCTCCCCATGAGCCCTTTGTTCACACTGGTTCCGGCCCTTTACGCCATCGCTCTCCGCCACCAGCTCTTTGCCCCGCAACCTCTCATCACGGCGGGTGCGTCCTGCGGCAGCTGCGGGCTTGCTCTGGATACTACTGGGACGCACTACATCGCGTGCATGGGTGGCCAGCAGAACCAGAACTGGTTCCTCTATCTCCATACCGCTCTCCTCCGGGTGGTGTGTGCCATGGTTCGGTCGGTCTTTCCCCACTCCACCATTAAGTGCGAGGACGCGGATGGGGCCGCCCTCTACTCACCCAACCACCGCCCCGACATTACCGTGCTTGACTACGACGGGCAGGGTTGCCACCTGCTCATCGATGTCTCCGTGGCTCGGCCGCTTTCCGGTCGCCACATCCTCCGGGCGGCTGTGGATGCCGGCGCTGCTGCCGCTGTGGCTGAGCGCGACAAGTTTGCCTCCTACGGCAATGTGGGGCCCCACCGGGTCATCCCCTTTGTCCTTGAGGAGTTCGGGGCCATGGGCCCCAAGACAGCGGAGTTTTTCCACGAGTGCTGCCAGCGCCGTGAAGACCGCCTCGACCTCGAGGGTCAGACCGCCCCGTGGTCGGCCCGCACGTGGTCCTCGTATTGGCGGCAGCGTCTGTCACTCGCCCTCACTCGCACCGTGGCTGATGTGTTATTCCGCCGCACCCGGGCCGACTTTGTCGCGACCCATGCGGTCTAGATTCCTTCCAGGCCTGCATGGTGCATGGGCCGGCAGCGCTGTTGCTGCGTGTAGTTTTGTGATGTATAGTTAGTTGTACCTTGTGCCGCTGGCGTGATCCTTGGATGTCTGTGTCAGATTACTATTAATTTCTTCAGGGTTATTCTCCCAGTTCTCGGGTTTTTCCTTATGTTGCATGCCTATCTCACCTCCGTAATCTATCATTCTCAATGAATATATATATGTGGTCCAGCAAGGGGACCCCCTGGGACCCCTGTACTTTGCCGCCCCCCTCCAGGGTTGCCTCCAAGCGGTCCATGCTGCCCACCCGGCGGTCGCTAGTCAGGCCTACTTGGATGATATCTACCTGCTGGGCCCTGTGCCGGACACCACCGCGGCTCTGCTGGCACTGCAGACCGCGGTGGCCGACATCAACCTCCAGTTGACCCTTGCCAAGTGCGCGGTGTACTCGCCCCAAGGTGATTGCTCCGGCTTTCCGCCCCAGCTCTTGGGCCGGGACGAGCGCCTCCATGGGTTGGATGTCCTCGGCGTTCCGGTTGGCGACCCCGCGTTTGTCATCGATGCTCTGCGGGCCGCCCTCGAGGCACGCACTGAGGTACTGCCCTTGATTGCGCGCCTTCATGATTCGCAGACCAAGGGTCTGCTTCTGTGGTTTTGCGCTCACCCTCGCGTCGTTCACTGGCTCCGGGGCGCTCTTCCGTCTCAGGTCCGGCTGGCCGCCGAGGGCCACGACGAACGCATCCAGTCGGCCTTGGCGCAGCTGGTCCCGGGCCCCGACCTCCCGCCACATGCTATTCGCATTGCCTCCCTGCCTGCACGGATGGGTGGCTGCGGTCTGACTCGTGCCGCCCGGCTGGCCCCAGCAGCCTTTTTGGGCTCCGTCGCTCAGTCGTGGGCGGAAAGCTGCCGGCTCCTGCCCCTTTTGGCAACGGCAGCGCCTGACCTCCTGGACCCCAGCAGCCCTTTGCCCTTCGTCACCGCCATCCAGGAGGCCTATGCTGAGATCCAGCAGGCCTGTTCTCCCGTCCGTGCCGCTCAGGCGGTACAGCGCCACCTCCCTCGCGGCACTCCCTCGGTCGCCTCCGTTCAATCTCCCGCCGCATTCCCTGCTCGCGTCATCGATAAACACCAGAAAACCTACGCGGGTATTCTGCACACGGCTGATTGGATTGCTCTTTTCGCGGACCTCAACGCCCAGGGACGTGCGTGGCTGTTCTCGCTTTCCTTGCGGAGTGTGGGCTCGGCGTACCTTCGTGCTCTTCCCATGGCCCCCCCATTCGCCTTGGCTCCCAGCCACTACTCGGTGGCGCTCCGGCACCAGCTATTTGCCCCGCAGCCTCTTGTTCCGGCCGGGCGGCCTTGTGGTAGCTGTGGGCAGCCGCTGGATCCCACGGGGACTCACTACCTTGCCTGCATGGGGGGCCAACAGAATCAGAATTGGTATTTGTATTTGCACACTGTCCTCCTGACGGTGGTGCTCGCCATGATTCGGTCGGTTTTCCCCCACGCGAACATCCGGTCCGAGGATGCGGATGGCGCTGCCTTCTATTCCCCCAACCACCGGCCTGACATCGTGGTGCTGGACTTTGAGGGGGGTGGCCGGCATCTGCTTATTGACGTTTCGGTGGCGCGGCCCTTGGCTCTTAGCCACGTGGCTGGGGCCTCCCTCACGGCAGGTTACACGGCGGACCGGGCGGAGCGGGCCAAGCTCCTGGCCTACGGCGACGTCGGGCACCATCGTGTGGTGCCCTTTGTCCTGGAGGAGTTTGGGGCCATGGGGCCCCTGACCTCCGCCTTCTTCAAGGAGTGTTGCCGGCTCCGGGAGGACCGGCTGGACCTGGAGGGCCAGCGGGCCCCATGGTCGGCGCGGACCTGGACGTCATATTGGCGTCAGCGCTTGTCGGTGGCGCTGACTCGGGCCATGGCGGACATCATGCTCCGCCGTACGCGGGCTGATTTTGCGGTGCAGCAGGGCTATTAGGTTCCTCCCGTTAGGCGTTTCCATTGGTCTTATCGTAGTATAGAGCTTTGACATGGCTCTGTATATAGGTTTATAGCTGGGCGTTTGCTTTGGTTTGAGTGATTTCACTCTGCTGTAAGTAATTATATTTTTAATATATATGTGGTTAAACAACAAAAGACCTACGCGGGTATACTACACTGTGCCGACTGGATGGGTCTGCATGCGAGCTTGAACGATCAGGGGAAGGCTTGGCTTCACTCCGTTTCCCTTGAGGGGAGCGTGGGGTCCGCATTCCTGCGCGCCCTCCCCATGAGCCCTTTGTTCACACTGGTTCCGGCCCTTTACGCCATCGCTCTCCGCCACCAGCTCTTTGCCCCGCAACCTCTCATCACGGCGGGTGCGTCCTGCGGCAGCTGCGGGCTTGCTCTGGATACTACTGGGACGCACTACATCGCGTGCATGGGTGGCCAGCAGAACCAGAACTGGTTCCTCTATCTCCATACCGCTCTCCTCCGGGTGGTGTGTGCCATGGTTCGGTCGGTCTTTCCCCACTCCACCATTAAGTGCGAGGACGCGGATGGGGCCGCCCTCTACTCACCCAACCACCGCCCCGACATTACCGTGCTTGACTACGACGGGCAGGGTTGCCACCTGCTCATCGATGTCTCCGTGGCTCGGCCGCTTTCCGGTCGCCACATCCTCCGGGCGGCTGTGGATGCCGGCGCTGCTGCCGCTGTGGCTGAGCGCGACAAGTTTGCCTCCTACGGCAATGTGGGGCCCCACCGGGTCATCCCCTTTGTCCTTGAGGAGTTCGGGGCCATGGGCCCCAAGACAGCGGAGTTTTTCCACGAGTGCTGCCAGCGCCGTGAAGACCGCCTCGACCTCGAGGGTCAGACCGCCCCGTGGTCGGCCCGCACGTGGTCCTCGTATTGGCGGCAGCGTCTGTCACTCGCCCTCACTCGCACCGTGGCTGATGTGTTATTCCGCCGCACCCGGGCCGACTTTGTCGCGACCCATGCGGTCTAGATTCCTTCCATGGGCCTGCATGGTGGGCCGGCAGCGCTGTTGCTGCGTGTAGTTTTGTGATGTATAGTTAGTTGTACCTTGTGCCGCTGGCGTGATCCTTGGATGTCTGTGTCAGATTACTATTAATTTCTTCAGGGTTATTCTCCCAGTTCTCGGGTTTTTCCTTATGTTGCATGCCTATCTCACCTCCGTAATCTATCATTCTCAATGAATATATATATGTGGCGGATCTCCGTAGTTTTCCGGTCTTTTTCAGGGGTCCTCGTGACTTTTTCAGGGGACTCGTCGACGCCTGTCCTTCGCGCCGCGTTCACTCGCTCGCATCTTTAATGGCTTTGAGTCTCGCGACATTATTTTTTACGTTAGCGACTCGAGCGAGCTTGCGACGGTTTTCGCCTTTTCGCGTGGGGGCGGGGGGGGGGCGGGGGGGGGCAGCGGGGCCGGGGGGAGGGGAACTCCAGGTGGGTGGGGGGGCGCGGGGGCCGGGGGAGCGGGGGGATCCCGCAGACTATGGCGTCTCGCTGAGGAGGGCGGGGGGCCCTGCGACCTCGCCCGGCCGGGGCAGGCCGTCTCACTGTGCGGGGGCCGGGGGGGGGAACCTCCGGGTGCCGGTGGTGAGTGGGGGGCGCGTGGGCCTTGCGACCTCGCCGTCTCACTCAGGCTGGTGGGAGGCATCCTGTGGCGGATCTTCGTACTTTTCCGGTCTTTTTCAGGGGTCCTCCTGGTCGACGCCTGTCCTTCGCGCCACGCCTTTTCACGGGGGGGCGGGGGGCGGGGCGCATCATGGCCGGCTGAGAGGGGGGAGGGAGGGGGGGGGGGGGGGAACCTCCGGGTGGGTGGGCGGGAAGGGGGGGGGGGGGGAACTCCGGGTGGGTGGGTGGGCGCGGGGGCCGGGGGAGCGGGGGGATCCCGCAGACTCTGGCGTCTCGCTGAGGAGGGCGGGGGGCCGGCCCTGCGACCTCGATCGCCCGGCCGGGGCGGGCCGTCTCACTGTGCAGGGGCCGGGGGGGGGGGGGGGGAACCTCCGGGTGGCGGGGGGAGGGGGGGAACTCCAGGTGGGTGGGGGGGCGCGGGGGCCGGGGGAGCGGGGGGATCCCGCAGACTATGGCGTCTCGCTAAGGAGGGGGCCCTGCGACCTCGCCCGGCCGGGGCGGGCTGTCTCACTGTGCGGGGGCCCGAGGGGGGGGGGGGGGGAACCTCCCGGGGTGGCGGGTGGGAGGGCGCGGGGCCTTGCGACCTCGCCGTCTCACTCAGGCGGGGAGGCATCCTGTGGCAGATCTTCGTACTTTTCCGGTCTTTTTCAGGGGTCCTCGTGGTCGACGCCTGTCCTTGGCGCCATGCCTTTTCGCGGGCGGGGGCGGGGGGGGCCATCACATGGCCGGCTGAGGGGGGGGGGGGGGGGGGGGGGGGAACCTCCGGGTGGGGGCCCGGGGGGGCGGGGGGGGGCGGGGGATCCCGCAGACTCTGGCGTCTCGCTGAGGAGGGCGGGGGGCCTTGCGACCTCGCCGTCTCACTCATGCGGCGGGGAGGCATCCTGTGGCGGATCTTCGTACTTTTCCG
This sequence comes from Mesostigma viride, assembly GCA_009746045.1. Taxonomy (NCBI): domain Eukaryota; kingdom Viridiplantae; phylum Streptophyta; class Mesostigmatophyceae; order Mesostigmatales; family Mesostigmataceae; genus Mesostigma; species Mesostigma viride. Next base: position 13,179 of record RPFO01002182.1, on the reverse strand, counting down.
GTCGGCGGGGGGGCACATCAATGAGGCGGCGAATGGCCTCCGGGTGGGTGGGAACTTTTAGTACTACTAGTACTGCGGTGTTTCAGGCCCACACAGCGTGTCGTTATTTGTCTCCCGACTTTTTCCTTTTTTCAGCCCCCTTCAGTCATAAGCTTCAGTTGACTTGAATCGAGTTGCCATCTGTCGGCGGACGGATCGAAACTCGACTACTAGAGTTACGGTCGGCTTCGCGCCTTCTTTTGGGGGGGATGCGAAGCATCTCCCCCCCCTTAAGCTTGTACTTATAAACCCGTAATTAATTAACACGTCACGTGAGCACGTCCGTAATTAACATGAACTGCGTCACGTGAGCATAGTTGTCTCAGTTCCAGCCGTGTTCAGCCCGTTTCACGTTTCGAGACTGAACAAGTCTCGAGTGGACACGTGTGTAGTACTCCTACACACACAGATCTCGAATGATTTATCTAGTACAAATCCGACTGGCTTGCATCACTCCCCGGACAGGAGAACTTTTGCGGTTGGACTGTAGGTGTCAGCTGGCGATGCCTTAGGATCAGGAGACGTCCGTCCTATAGTCAGCAAAAGTGGGTGCGAGAGGTCCCCAGTTCGATTCCGGCCTGGATTCAATTGCAGATCGCGTTTTCCACGGACCGGCACTGAGCGCAAATGGTTTTCACTATATTTGCGGCGTGCCAAATCAGAATCAGAATACAGTAGTGTAGTTGTCATCACCTTCCTCAGGGGAATTAATATGGGATGGGGTGGATTAATTAATTAACTAATTAATTAATTAATTAATTAATTAGACTCGTGCTCCCGTTGGGGAGTCACGGAGCATTAACCCCGATGGATGGATGGGTGGGTGCAAACAGTCCTACCGGTCTAATCTATCTACATCAGCTACACACTACATCTATCTCAAACAGCATTCTAACTACAACATCTATCTAGACAGCCGCACGCTGCCCTATAGGGGAGCTGTCTGGCGTGCCTCCCACGGGATTGCACACGCGGGCGCTTCCCCATGCACTGGGGGGGGCTCGTTGTCCTCTATGACCTGGGCCCACTTGGCCTTGTCCATCATCTTCTTCCAAATCACGGAGAGGCCTAGGCCCCCCATGTCCTCTACTAGCTGTTCTTTGAAGGTGCGGGCCTTGCGGCGTCTAACATCACTGGGCCCGGCCCACGTCAGGAGGTGCCGGCCAGGCTGGGCTGGTCGCAGTCCTGCGGGGGGGCCACGTGAGGTGTCTACCTGGTTGGTGCGAGCTAGGTGCCCTACTAGCTGCAGGCGTCGTTGCTTAATGGTGCTGGTGATATAGGGCATGCCCTGGCACAGGTCCTCATTGCGGACGTGAGCAGCATATCCTACTCTGAAAATGGACCGCAGCATGTTGGTGACCGCGCCGTCCAGCTTGCGGGCCAGGTCGGCGGTGAGGGTCCACGTCTCGGCCCCATACGTGAGGACAGGAAGGACGAGGACCTTGAACAGGTCCTGTTTCTCGATCTTGCCCAGGGGCTTGCGCCACAGGGCCCGGTACTGGCGTAAAGCGTGCCAGGCGAGGGAGATGCGATGGTCCACATCAACCTCGCAGCTGGGGAGCAGGCTGCCCAGCAGCTTGACGCGGTCCCGATACAGGACTCGAGAGCCGTCGAGGAGATAGAGGGGCGGCGGTGAGTTGGTGAGCCCAACCGCCAGGGCCTCTGTCTTCTTGCTGACCTCAAGCGCCACTGCACGGGCCTCGATAGCCAGGCAGTCAAGCCATGTCTGCACGTGCTCAGTGTCGATCCTCGAAGAGGGTGGTGTCGTCTGCGTAGATGATGTCTGCGAGCCGAATCTCCGTGTCCGCACCGCCATGCCAGAATTTGTTAGCAACCTGCACTCCTGGTTCCCTGCCCACGATGCGGGCAAATCGCTTGCGCGCCTGAATCATTACGTAATAATTCGACCACAATAATGAACATGGGTAGGGCGACAGCACGCAGCCCTGCCACACACACACTTCTGTAAAGGGCATGGGGGCGTGGTCCCGTAAGAAGTGCGCACCGAAGTGGTGGACCCTTCATACAGGTTGCGGATGACAGCAATCAGGGGGCGGGGGATCCGGAACAACACGAGGATGTCCCAAAGCGCAGGCCAGAAAACCGAATCGAAGGCTTTGATGAAGTCCACCAGCACAAGGTGCAAAGGGGACTCACCAGGCTGAAGGCGTTGCAGTTCCTCCACCAGTCGGCGAGTAGCGAAGAGCGCCTGTAGCCCTGTACTGTGTTGCGACCGGAACGGAAGCCGTGCTGAGTCTCGCTGAGGTGGCCGTCCAGGGCCGTGCGCAGGCGGTTCAGGATGAACTAATTGATTAAGGGCCGGACATGACACACCAACAGGGCACTTTTCTGGAAACCATACCTAGTAGGCATGTGATAAAAATCCAGTTATGATGGGGGACCATAAATATGATTTTAAAAAAATTTTCCAACCACTTAATTAATTAATTAATTAATTAGGAACATAACTCCGTTGGGAGTATCTGTAGCACATAGCCCAGAGAGGGGGCATATGAGCCTGTAATACATTCTAAGCTACTTCCTGCAAGGGTGGGAATGTAAACGACCCTTGTGTTACGTCCCAGCCCACACTAGTGCAGGTGTCTAACCTGAACTACGTAGCGAAAGATCAACCATGCCGGAATCAGGAATATTCAAGGTGGCCTAACGTAGATTGCGCTTCACGACGGGAGTCGTGAGATATCTGGCACCGCGGCTTGATGCCAAGCTAATTGTTACACTGTGTAACCTTTATAAGTGTCACTTATAAAGGCTAGCAAGACCAATTACAAATGGATAATTGCCCCAGGTTTAATATGAAGGCGTCATCGCACTTAATATTCATCAAACCAAGAGGACGAGACCCTCGTCCTTGGACCAATTTAACCTAGGCCTGTGGCGGCGCAGATACAGCGCCGACCCTCTAGGGAATTCCAAAGCATGCATTCCACGCAAGAGTCCTCGGGCCGACATCGACCCTCAACTACAGGATCCATGCATATAAGTACAGGCAAGATCTCAACTGGCGCGGCGCGACTGCACCGGCCCCCTAGAAGGTCACACATAACGACCTAGGACCAAAATATAATAACTAGTCCAAATCACATGACTAACAAGTTCCATACGAAGTAGAACAACAGGCAAATTTGCCTAATTTACACCATTGTTGCGCCCGTTCTAAGGCTCGGGCCGCAACACTCCTCCCCCTCCGCGGGGTCGGTAGTCCCTACCGTAAGATAGAGAAGAAACAAGGTATATTATTCACTACTATAAGAGTACTATGTCCCAACCCCGGTTCGCCCACGGGTTAGTAATACCAATTCCTCTGGAGGTTGATACACAATTAAGACCAACCCTGACTTAGTAGAATGAAACAGGGTGACAGGATCATTCCGCTATCCGTCACATATCTCTCACAACCACCATCGTCGGGTGGCACGCCTTTGCTGCGCCGCTACAAGGGCCTGACGGCCCGCTGGCGTCATAGTCCGAATCAGACTGCCGGGATGCGCCCGCAGGTCCGTCTCAAAGGCCACCTGATAGGGCGACACCTTCTGCCGGCCGACCCTAGAGAGCTCCACCCACGTGCCAGGGGGCCACATGGCCGCAAGAAACCAGCGAGGTACTGAGGGTGGGTGAACAACAGGGTCAAAGCCGATTTATCCACCTGGCACCCCGCAGCGATGGTCACCAACGAAGCCCACCCCCATCATGCATCTTGAAAACAGCGGTACGCACGTGATCCTCATCGTAGGCGGTTTTCAAGGTCTACGCGAAGTCCGGCGCGGTCTTGTCAAGGAAAGCACGCCCATCCGTGGGAGCCACCTTAGGGGCGCCACCGTATGCGCAATCCCGTCCACGTAGTATTTCCAGTCCCACCAATCCTCTGTGCCGTACCGCACTATATGCCCCACGGTGCTGGACGACAAGGGTAGGTGCGGGCTGGACGGTTGCGGCACCGGTACCGGCTGGAATGGTGAGATGGTCATCTCCAGCTGTTCCCAGTACGCCCCGCGGTCCACGGCACACCAGGGTCCAGCTTGGAAGACCAGGGGCTCAGGAACATACATTTCAGGAGGAGCTTGGAGCGGCGGTCCCACGAAGTGCATGCGCAGTTTCTCCGTGCGCGGTCCAGGCCCACCGTACTCCACCACCCTGCCAGCCTGAGGTTGGATGAATTCCCTTAGTGTCCACTCCTCATAAGGAAAACCGGGGGCACCGGATGCAGCATCGTAGCCTCCTGGTCAACGTGGCGACCGACTGGTCCGCTGGACGACACTGCATGCTGCACTAGGAACTCGGGGGTGGTAAAAAATACCACTTTTATCACTTTTTATCACTTTTTATCACTTTTTACCACTTTTTACCACCCACAAGGAGTAAAAAGCCGTAAAAAGCCGTAAAAAGCAGTAAAAAGCAGTAAAAAGCAGTAAAAAGCAGTAAAAAGCAGTAAAAAGCAGTAAAAAATACCACCTTTTACCACTTTTACCACCTCCCTGTGGTGGAAAATGGTGGTAAAAAGCAGTAAAAAGCAGTAAAAAGCAGTAAAAAGCAGTAAAAGTGGTAAAAAGTGATAAAAAGTGGCTGAAGTGGTAAAAAGAACACCACGACGAGCACAAAAGTGGTAAAAAACACAAGGGCTGAACCGACAACAAGTCAGTTTAGGCCCAAACAATGAGTGATGCATCTTTATTCAACATAATATCGGCATGATTACACTTGTGAGCAGCATCTAATGAGGCCGCAAAATGCTGGCGCAGCAGCATCAATCAGAATCATCCTTGGCATCACTACCGTTAAAATCACTGTCATTCCCCTCGTTGCTCGTGGTTTGTTCTCTATAGTCCCTGACCGTGCGCGCGCGTGCACTTGTGCGCAACGGGGGCATGGGCTCCTTCCCCTTGTGTGATGCAGGCGCCAAAGCCTCAGATTTCTTCTTTCTCTTGCGAGGCGGGGCTGCGCGTGAGGGTTCTGCCGCCGTGGTTGCCGGCGCGGGCTGCCGTTCAGCGGGCGGCTTCTTTTTCTTGCGAGGCGGGGCTGCGCGTGAAGGTCCTGCCGCCGTGGTTGCCGGCGCGGGCTGCCGTTCATCGGGCGGCTTCTTTTTCTTGCGCGGCGGGGCTGCGCGTGAAGGTCGTGCCGCCGTGCTTGATGGCGCGGGCGACGGATCAGCGGGCGGCGGTTCAGCGGGCGGCCGTTCAGCGGGCGGCTCAGGTGGGAAGTACCTGATGTCTTCCTGCCACCTTGTCGCCGTGCTTTGGAAAAACTCGTTCTCCAAAGCCCACCCGGTTGCCAGGTGACGGGGCAGCTTGCAGTGAATGACCGAAAGCTGGGGCTGATGCCGTGGGTCCAGCACAAACCCAACAGAGCTAACAGATGTTGGCCACACTAGCTTTGCCGTGCGTGGTGCCTCGGCGCTGCGGACCAACACCAAGCGTTGATCCCGAATGTAAGCCACCTCCGATGCATCGAAAAGCTCTACTCTCAGCACAAGCTGTTGAGTCCACTGCCCCACCGGCTGCACCAGCTTCGCCACGAGAATGTGGGTCAGGTAGCCGTACTGAGTGCTGCTTCCCTCCTTATGGTAGGCTACACCACAGTTTGCAGTCCGCCATGCTTGCTTCCTGTCAGCTTCTTTTGTCCGGTAATTGAAACCGTACAAGTGCACCCTATCATACTCCTCAGCCTTGAGCTGCACGCCGGCTGCTGCAGCCTGGACAAGCTCCGGGACCAGCGGCTGCTGGTTGAGTCCGATCCAGTCTTTGAGCCATGAGAGGTCGCTGCACAAGGGCCGCCTGCATGCACATCGTATACAAAGCAAGATAGCAATGCAAGAAAAAAAAATTAGAATAACGGCAGTAGTCCTTGGAAATCAGATGAAGTTCCATATATACTGAAAGAAAATCAGCTCAAAGAATAGCAACTTACAATAATAGGACAGCGGCGTCTTACCAGTAGGCCTCATCGCCGTTGACTTCGGGATCTTTGTACTCCGCATTGGGCAGCGCATACTCCAACAAAATCGCGCCCACTTCATCAGATTCCGCGGCGGTGAAAGTGTAGAAATTCTTCTTGCGGCTGCGCCCCCCCAACTCGACCTTCTTGGACGGGTCTGCGTGGATGACGTCCCAGATGTAGTAGCGGTCTTTTGGCTGAAAGAAAAAAAAGAAAGCAAACAAGACATTGCAAGCAGCGCACACAAATATGCACAGAAATTAGCTGCATGCAGCACAAGACCGGCCACAAGCAGCGCGTACATAACACTAAATCTGCACACAAATCCATTAAAAAAAAAAATCGGTCACTAGCGTGTACTTACCATCCCGGTTTTCACCATGTGATAGGCCAGATGGGTCAGCGCCTCAGACTTGCGATATGCTCCGTCCATGGAGCACTCCACATTGACGTTGGACAGCTTAGCTTTCGTGATGGCCCCCATCATCCGCTCGCCCGACGCCATGGTGCGGGTGTCACATCGACCCAACAAGGGGATTTGCTGGGCCAGGTGGGCCATCATATGAACAGATTTTGCCATCTCAGACGCTGGCGCTATACGCTCCATCGCCACAGCAGCAAGCAAAAACATCTCGCCGCAGTCATCCAACTGCTGCTGAGTCGCCGGGCCGCTAGAAAACACAAAGTCCCAGGCCGCTGATTGAAGGAGAAATGCTTGCCGTGCATCGTCATCTAACCGCCCACGCAAGATGGTCGGGAGTTGCTTGCAAAAGTAGAGGATCTTGTCACGCGTCTTGGATTTTTCAGTACTCTTCGCATCGCAGAGCAAGCCACTGATCCGGCCGGTGAAGTAGTCGGGTAGGCTATGCGCCATGATGTCATCGAGACCTGCGCATTACAACCACACGCAAAAAAATAACACATAGTAGTAACACGACAGCCGAAAAAAATAGTCAGTCCTATGTAAATCACACAGACCATAGTCAGTCCTACATATTAAATTTCCAAATTACGGGAAAAATAAAAACCCAATGTCACACTTACGCTTGATATCAGCCTTTTCCTCAGCCGTCAGCTGGAACCCGGGGCGCGGTGCTGGCGCCCTCTTCTTCTTGCGGCCTTTCTTCGGTGGACTTTGGTGGTCTCCCTCCGGTGGTGGGTCCCTCCGGTGGTGGGTCTCCCTCCGGTGGTGGGTCTCCCTCCGGTGGAGGGTCTTCATCAGGCCGCCACAGCTCCGGGTTCAGACCGAGGACCTTCAGCCTGCCACGAAGTGACCCGGTCGCCATAGCCTTCCCTGCATATAGTACAAACAGAAAAAAAAAAAAAAACAATATTACATCAGCTTTCCATGTGAACAGATAGGCCACAGTCAATGTATGCATGCAACAATCACAATGAAATGATACAATTAAATGTTTAGCAATTACCGCTTGTGCAATGAATGACCCGCTTGAAGTTGTTGGGACACAGATGGAACTCGTCAATAAAATGACGGATCTTCAGGTGAACCCAGTACGGTAACTTGAGAAACGGCTCGGGCTGCTTTTTTAGCGTAGCACAGTACTTCAGGTAGCCAGCATGGTCCATCTCCTGAACAACAGGAGCGTGAGCCGGCCGGCGGGGGTCACCCTCGGGAAACATGCGGTCATTGCCAAGGAGAACGATACGGCCATTTGAGATAAAAACCCCACGCCACTCATCACCATGTAGGACGCATTGATAGTACCCTGCATCTGGAATGTTCAGGGACTTGGAGTATGCCGGGTAGTCGTGAATTATGCCAGCAAGAATGGACCTCACAAATGTCGTAGTGTAAACACCCGCCACGTCCAGCGTCACATCACAAATGTAATACCCCTTCCACAGTACCAGGAAGTCCTCAGCGATCAAGTCCAAAAAAATGGTCATGTTCTTGGGTGCCTTCCCCTTCATGGCGCCCACAAGAAGCACCATAGGGCAAAACCGCCCATTCACCATCACCCACTCGGGCAAGTTCACACAGGAAACAAACGCGGGCCAGCTGCTGTGGGTATCCATGAAAGACCTTGGACATACTCCGTCAAAATTCAGAAGGAAGATGGTGTTCCGCGGCTGGCTGCGAAAGTCCCAGTTGTTCTTTATGTGCTGGATGGCACGGCTGTCTGCACGAACAGGTCCATGCACAAGAAACACCAGACGTAAAAAGAAAGGTATCCATCAGAGCAGTACAAACAAAAGATAAGCGCAAGAGGAAAAATCTCGAACTTGATACTTTGGCACACATTGCATAACAGAAGGCGTAGAAACAAGTGCAAACCTGCCTTTCAAGCCGTCCACAACGCGCGTGGATGAGTCTGGCTCCCTGTTTTCATGTTTCGCAGCGTACTGAAGGGCTTCCGCCATTTCCGGGACTCGGAACCAGGCCCTAATCCGATCCATCAGGGGGAAGTGCCTAACCTGGCGATGCGCTTTCCGCGAGTTGACGATGTCACCGTTTCTGTCAGTGTACGTCTCGTAGCGCGACAGCTTGCAAAGAGGGCAGCTCTTAGTAATCTTGTCCTTGTACAAGTAACCCTCGCATGGGCAGGCATCGTACACACGGTACCCCAAGCCCAAGCCTTTGATCACTTTCCGTGCCTTCCAGATACTGTCGGGCAGAGTGTTGCCCGCGGGGAGAACGTTTCCCAACAGCTTGAAGAGCTCATCAGCAAAGCTCTGAGGGCATGAGTTTTCCCCCATTAGCGTCAGCAATTGCAATGTAAACATCAAGGCCTTGCTCTCAGATCCCGGGTACAATGGCGTATCGTCCTTGACTCTGGCCACTGCTTCGTCATAATTTCTAGCAAACTGGCGTGCTGCATCCTCTCCACTGGCCGACCCGTCGTCAGGGTCCTCGGCCATGAATTCATCGACTGTCTGTCCTTGACGCATTTACAATCTCTACATGGAGGGCCGGCATCGACCGTTGATGGTCAATGCCGGCCCTCCGTGGCTAACCAGTCGCCATCGGGATCACAAATCGAGCCACGCTAGGGCGTCTGCGCCAGTGAGACCACTGGCAGCTCACTAATCAACCGTGACCATGAAGTCCGGCTCAGTCGACATTTCCAGGAACGCATCCAACATAATTTGGCGATAAAACTCAGGAAGCCTGCAGGATGACCAATGAAACTGGACAATGTAGGTATCCGTGGAGGAAGGGAAAGGAGACATCACGAAATTTGGCCAGCTAGCATGTGTGTCGATGTAAGTGTTCGGCTCGAGTCCGGTATCCATGGGTGGGTAGCAACCGACCGCCATCTTTCTGGTGCCACCCGCCGCCGTGATAGCCGCTAAGTCACCCGTTGCAAGTTTGAGTCTGCTCGCCAACGCTTTCGATGTCGTCGATCCCTTTTGATCAAACGGACATTTTCTCAGTCATTCAAATGGTAGATATTACGGTCAGTGTACGGTAGTGTTGGTTAGTCACGGGCTCATTGGTAGAAGTCTACTGAAACGGTACAGCCTTAGCTCCTGAGGCCTCTGTACTTGTACCAAGCAGTACGGAGTTTAGCCGATCCGCACGCAGCCGCGCGGGGCGTGCGGGCCCCGCGCGAGGCGTGCGGTCCGGCCGTTTGTGTAGCTGCCGTTGGTGCCTTTTGGCGAAAGACGTTCAAAAAATTTTTGCGCGGGATGCTGCCAGGTTCGTCGATCTGCTGAATCCAACGGCGGACAGAGGCAGGTGCAGTGCGTCATGTATACGTTGGCACCGTCTCCGTTCGCAAAACGGGGGGATTCCGGACTTAGCCAGCCTTGGTCATCTGCATGGTGGTGTGCGACCGAACGTTGTAAATGCCGAGAAGGGTAGCAGTGCTACGACCAGCTCACGTGTGCAGTCCTGAGGAGTGGGAGCGATTTGATGCAAGAGCGAGAAGAGGAAAAGCCGAAACAAAACGTCGTTCCCTCGGAATATGTGCGGACCTTAAGACTGCAAATCACGACCTTTGGCCGTGCATACCTCGTAGAGGGGTATGTCCTCAAGGAACAGGATGGCGCCATGGTGGATGCTCTCATTAACCGGGTAAAGAAGAGCTGCATAAACTTTCTAGAAACATGTGTGGCTGACGACAACCGTGCAGAGCTGGATAAGTATGAGGCATCAGCTGGGTGGTAGACCCGACGACTGGTGAGCTCACCGCCCAGAAGCCCAAGGGCTCCAAACCCAAAGCCCTAAGTGTTGAAGAATTCGTAAAAAAGGAGCTGAGCCGGTGGCTAAGCAACTCCAGCTTAAAAAAGAGGCAGAGTTGCCGAGGACGAGGATGATGACGTGAAGGAAAATACCAAAGCGCTAAGCGACGTGACCAACATGCCAAAGGTAATAACGCTATCTTTAGCTACAGGAGTCTGCAAGCTTCTTGGTTTTTTCTTTCATCGCAGGTCTGCTACTAACCGACTTCCCGAATGTTAACGTCCTTATTCCATGCCCCGCCCTCTGCTTGCAGACAACTCCTGCTGCCAAGCCGGCGGCAAAGCCGGCGGCCAAGCCGGCGGCCAAGCCGGAGGTCAAGCCGGAAGTAAAGCCGGAAGTAAAGCCGGAGGTCAAGCCGGAGGCCAAGCCTGTGCAGCATGCCACAGGCGTCCGAGCAGATGAAATTCGGAGACTCAGAGCTCGGCTCCAAGCCCTTGAGGAGGAGTTAGAGCAGGAAGTGGCAGGGTACGCGCCTGCACCTGTGGAGGTATCGGATGTGAGGCCGCCGCCTCCGGTGGCCAAGAAGGTTGTACCGCCGCCCCCTCCCGTTCCCAAGCAGCCTGTCATGCCGCCCCCTCCGGTGGCCAAGAAGGTTGTACCGCCGCCCCCTCCCGTTGGCACGCAGCCTGTCATGCCGCCCCCTCCGGTGCCCAGCAACGCTGTGCAGCCGTCCCCTCCGGTGCCCAACAACACCGTGGAGCCGCCCACTACGGTGCCCAAGCTGGCCGACCTGCCAATGCCGGATGGTCTCCCGCCTGCTCGTGTGCCTGCCATCAAGCCAGATGTCTTCGAGCCCATCACGTCGCGCCCCGCCGTCAACAAGCCGCCCGCCAGCAACAAGCCGGCCGCCAGCAAGAAGCCGGCCGCCAGCAAGAAGCCGGCTGCAAAGCGAAAGCTTCCTAGTGGTCCCATGGACTTGGGGCTTGCGCACTATCTGAGCACCTTACTGCCAACCGCGGTGGTTCAAGAGCGACCGGGCCCTGGTGGTTTCGGAGAAGCACTGCACGGGGCCTTCGTGGCACAAAGGTACAAGTACGAGCGCGATGGGGCGCGGCCGGCTGCGTATGTTTGGGAGCCTGGCAAAGTGGTGGAGGTGAAGCCGAAGCTCAAGGCCCCTTACGGCACGCGGTTTGTGGAGCGTGATGGGGGCTCGCAAATGCTGTTTGTTGACTTTGCCACGATGCATTACGGTGACGCCGAGGGCAACGAGAATGCGTGGGTCCTTCTGGGCAACGTCACTGACGACGACCTTCGAGGCGCACGTGCGAAATTGAAGGAGAGTTGGGGGCCAGCAGAGGAGAAGGAGGAGGTGTCGGATGAGTATGTACCGGCCAAGCGAGCGCGGGCGCCACCCAAGGAGAAGGCGTCTGCCGGTGCTCCCTCCGCGCCAGCGATCCCGCCTGCCTCTAGCTCTTCGACCGCAACGGTGTCTGCCGGTGCTCCCTCCGCGCCAGCGATCCCGCCTGCCTCTAGCTCTCCGGCCGCAACAGCGTCTGCCGGTGCTCCCTCCGCGCCAGCGATCCCGCCTGCCTCTAGCCCTTCGCCCGCAATGGCGTCTGCCGGTGCTCCCTCCGCGCCAGCGATCCCGCCTGCCTCTAGCTCTTCGACCGCAACGGAGTCTGCCGGTGCTCCCTCCGCGCCAGCGATCCCGCCTGCCTCTAGCTCTCCGGCCGCAACGGCGTCTGCCGATGCTCCCTCCGCGCCAGATCTCACCGAGGCGGAACTGGAGCTTGCCGCGCTCAAGGCCATGATGGCAAAAGCGCAGCGGAAAGTTGAGCTGGAGCGGCAAGCAAAGGAGTCCCAGAGTCAGACTCCTGATCCGGTAATTTAGTGGAATGTTTTTTCTGAAGCACGTTTTAGCTATGTAGTGATGTGGTGTTGTCACACCCAATTGCCATGTGCGTATATTTTTGTTACTCATGTATGTATCACTCTCATGCTAGGTCATGCATCATACCCACAGGCATAACCCATTTCACCATGCATAGGATGTTTTGCTGGGCAACAACTATCTGCCGTGCCTGACTGCCCCCCCCCCCCTGCCTTGCTGCCCTTGTGTCCTCTTCAATGGTGGTGCTCTGTGTGCCTGCAGGCCTCCAGAGCATGAGTGCTGGCAACTGTGTGGCTTTGTTCAGGCAAAGAAGCATCATTGATCATGATGACACCTGAAGAAGAAGTAAATTAATTGGCTGGGCTTGATGCGGCCTGTGTTATTTCACAATGGTGTAAACGTATCGATGAGACGCCCAATGTGGGGCTAAATCCTCATTGTAAATCAAGAGAGACAACTGTTAATGGGATGTATTATTATTTGTAATAAAGAAACCATTTGGAATGATGGCCTGTTAAGCTGTTCTTAACAGTGCTTGTGTTGTAATGCTGGCAAAATCTGCATTTTCCCCTTTTTTATCACTGTCATTTTTACCACTTTGTGGTATTTTTTTACCACCCTCATTTTTACCACTTTTTACCACTTTTTACCACCCTCACTTTTACCACTTTGTGGCGTGTTTTTACCACCCTCGCTTTTACCACTTGGTGGTATTTTTTACCACTTTGGTGGTAAAAGGGGTGGTAAAAGGTGGTAAAATGATTTTACCACCTGCTTTTCTCCTAGCGTTTTCCCACCGTTTTACCACTTTTTACCACTTTTTACCACTTTTTACCACTTTTTACCACTTTTTACCACTTTTTACCACTTTTTACCACTTTTTACCACTTTTTACCACTTTTTACCACTTTTTACCACTTTTTACCACTTTTTACCACTTTTTGCCACTTTTTACCACCCACTTTTACCACTTTTACCACTTTTACGGTTCCTGAGTTCCTAGTGTGAGCCATCAGCTGACGGAGGAGTTCTTGCTGATCGCGCACCGTCGCCACGAGTACGTCGTAGGGTACAGTGGAATCCATTGGCACTATGGCGCCCTCGCCAACGCCAACCCCACTGGGCCCTCCGCGGGACGCATCAGTAAGCG